>PVIU01000593.1:0-190320 GCA_004026605.1 Ondatra zibethicus | reverse complement strand
AATCAAAATTCATTGTTTGGCTAATATGTTCAATCAGGATTCACCAGCTCACCCTAGCACAGACTCCCCTTTTCTCGCCTTAACCCCCCCCAACTCCTACAAAAAACACTTGCTCCCTGCTTGCTTGCTTGCTGAGGCTTGCTGCCTGTTTTCGCAGCCCTGCCTACACTTGCACCTCCTAAGTAGCAAATCTCCTCTGTGCTGAGAATTTGATGTCCAGGTGTGTCCTGTACCTACCCTGAGGAGACTGCCCTCCCTTTAGCTGAGATAGAGAGTTGATAGGCTCTATAATTATCTGTACAAATACCACCTGGAGGATTCGGGCTGACGTCCTGTGTCTGGAAGCTTTAAGAGAGCATAACAGTCACTTCCCCACCTGGACCAGTGTGCACAACAGGTATTCAGAACTGTTTGTGTGTAATCAATCTTTATTTATGGAAAACGAATTAAAGTGAGAGATAGGAACTGGCTGATGAGAATGAGCAACCAGACTTACGGAAGACTGAATACTTTCTTCTGTTTCACAGCACCCTACTTTTGATGGCATTTTAAAATGAAAGGAGTGAAGTCATTGTTGAGTATTTTTCTTTGCAGCCAAGAGGACCCTAACAATGGTGGAAAGACTAGCTAAGTGGACAGTCTTCTCCCCTCACATTTTTCTCTTCAAATATTAATAAGATATATTCTCCAGATTATCCTTAATGGGGAATAGGCCCTTCCTTATATATTCATGGGGGTGAAATTTTCAAGTCACAGAAAGTCAAAAGATCACATCCTATTAAGTTAATTTTTAAGTTTAAGTGTTCTATAGTTAAATTTCAAACGCTGAAGATGAGACACACCTGAGAAGATCCTGGAACATGTTGTTCTGAGTTTCTGTCATTGGAACTAGCTGCATGTTGAAACTGTAATAGGAGAGACTGTCTGGACTCTGTGTTCCCCAACTTCGTATTCACTTACATTTGGATATGTGATGCTCACTGTTGGTCTTCACTTCCAGGGAACTGTGCACAGAGGTGTCTGTCCAGAATTCATGAAATAACTCCAAGATAAACAAGTGGCCAGGAAAATCAGGAACTCAGAAAAACCCAGGCTGTTTTGCTTCCTAAAAACAATGTGAGTTAGGGTGAAAACTGGGTGGGTGTGGTGGCGCACGTCTTTAATCCCAACACTCAGGAGGCAGAGGCAGGTGAATCTCTGTGTGTTCCAGGCCAGCCTGGTTTACAGAGTGATGTCTAGAACAGCCAGGGGCTCAGAAAGAGATTCTGTCACAAAAAAAAGAAAAAGAAAAAAAATAAAGAGAAAGAAGAGAAAGAAACTCATAATCCATTAGCATGAAGAACCTAGCCTTTCTCCTTGGATAAGTACTGAGTACAGGAAAGTTGCTGTGTTGTTATAGCCTCCACCAGAGAAGCTAATCTCCAGGACTGAGGGCCCTGACCAGATTGGAGGTGGTGGTGAAGAAAGAGGCAGGTCCCCAGGACCCCTTCCTCCCTCACATGTTCTAGAACCTTAAGACTCAGGTCTCCTTTCCTGTAGGCCCACGGATGCAGAATTGGTGTGTTTATTTGAGGAATCATTGGTGGGGGGAGACTGAGACTGGGAGAGCTTTGTAATATACTGCCAGTTCATTGCTCCCGACATTGAGATGCCATTTGTAAGAGCATTCCAGATTTGCTCACATCCTAGCCGTGTAATAACAGCTGAAAGCCTCCATCCTTGAGCTGTGGGACTCTGAAGAGGCACAGTGTCAGTAACTTGGACAATCTCTTTAATTTGCATTGAGTGTTGCTTATACTCAGCAATTTTTTTTTTTTAAAACAGAGTCTTACTATGTAGCTCAGACTGACAGCTCAGACTTGCTATATTGTCCTGACTAGCCTCAAACTCTTAATCCTTCCGCAGTTCTGGGATTACCTATTAAATTTAGTATTTACAATACTAAATTATGGTCTATGTTTTGTTTTCTGGAACATGGTCCCATGTAGCACAGACTGGCCTCCATCTGTTTACATGGTTTAGGATTACCATGAACTCCTTAGCCTTCTCTGTCTACCTCTCAAGTGCTGGAATTACAGGTACATGCTGCCATGCCCAGGTATAGTCTCACAAAAGGATTCTGTGGCTGTGACTTATGGAAGAATAAAAGAGAGATGAGAGAAGCAATGTTTAGACTTAATATTTGGTTTTATTAAAAGTAATTTTATTGGTCTCAGATCTCTCTCTCTCTCTCTCTCTCTCTCTCTCTCTCTTTCTCTCTCTCTCTCTCACACACACACACACAACCCTGAGTAAAATTCATAATTTAGTGACTTTTTTCTCCAGTAAGTTTAAGACATTTCATTATCACATACCCTTATCAATCTGTTCTTTCTCTGATCTGCCCACTCTTTGCTGCAGAGCCAAGCAGCTAGTAAATATTTGTTGAATGAGTAAATGTACAAATGTATCACAGTCATTTGTATTTTTAGCAGGAACACGTTCTGCCCAGTCCAGAGAACAGGTTGTTAAGGAAAAAAAGTGGGGGTGGGGAGACAAATGCAGGTCATATGTGCTATAAATCCTACATTTGGTAGTCAAAGGAAAACAAGTTCATAGCCAACCTGGGCTACAGAGTGAGAAACTATCTCAAGAAACAAACTTCCTATATCTTGGCATTGGGGTGAGATCTCTGAAACCTTCCTGCCCTGCCATTGGGTGATGTCTGATTCATTGGGGTGGGATCTCTGCAGCCTTCCTGTCCTGCCACTGGCTGATGTCTGATTCATTGGGGTGGGATTTCTGCAGCCTTCCTGCCCACTGGGTGATGTCTGAGAGTTGGTGCCATGCACATTAACTTTTCTTCATAGTAACAATAGTCACTGTCTATACCGGTTACTAACCGAGCAATTCAAACCTGTCCATATCCATTTCTGTGGAAAGAATCTATATGTTGCCTGGATATATGTAGAAACTTTGTTTCTCTGAATTAGGCCATTCTCTGCCACCAACAGCACAATGGCAGACCAGGTGAAGCAGCTCATTGTGGCTCACAGTTCTGAGTCCAAGGTAGAGAAGCCACATCGCATGGTGGCCCTTCACTGGCAGTACTGGGATAGCCCATAGGAGACAAGGAGTATGACTACATGTGTGCATGCATGTGTGTGAGTGTACGTGCATGTGTGTGGCATGTGTCCCCATCTCTCCCTCTTCTTACAGAGTCACCATTACTCATCCTCAGGACTTCCACCCTGATGACCTTGTCTGCCTCATTCTGGGGACACTCTCGTCATATCCAAACCATAGCAATTCTCTTTGCTGTGGAAGAACAGACTTCGAGGAAAGCACTGTATGTTTTTCCTTCTCATCTTATGTTCTTTGCTGGGTTTTCTGTTTATTTCTTCTATATATGAGGAGCTGAGGAGGAGCACATAGATTGACTTCTTGAGTGTTAATAGTGTGAGTGGGTGGGGGTGTTAATACTGCCTGACATTTGCCATGGAAGTGTCATCTGTGTTAGGATCAAGCTACTTACCTTGAACAGAAAACTGACTGACTGATCTGCAGCTGTTATGAGGCTTGCAGGGCACGGACCGGGAGAGAGACAGTGGTCCCCTGTGAGAACTCATAAAGGTGTGTTTAACTCGTGATGAACCTTGAGGGGAAGTCCCGTTCTGGGTACAGTGCTGACTCACACATGCAATAGTGCATGGGTTCCTCTAATACTGACTTAAATTGTATCCAATAAGATATTATTACTTAATACAGCAAAACCCAGGCATGTTATCTTTACCTTCAAAATCAGTTGTCTATCGTTGGCCTCACCAGAGGGAAGCCTGTACATTTTGTACAGAGCCAGGTGTGTTGGTGAACATTTTAAATCCCAGCACTTGGGAGGCTGAGACAGGTGGATCTTTATGATGTTAGCTTGGTCAGTGAGCCCCAGGACAGCCAGGGCTATATATAGAGATCCTGTCTCAAAAAAAACATTGTTGTAGTTTAGAGTGTTTATAAATCTGAAATTTTTTTAAAAAAATGTTTTTATCTAGGACTATCTAAACAAACAAAATGGTAAAGAAAATTAGACTTCCCAATTGTCCCATCGTTCATGGTGAAGTATTTCTGCCATGGCTAATTTCAAGTCACTGATGCACAACAGGAGGTTCACAAAAATTCTTCAGTATGGGATTTAAACCTGGACTCTGGTTAGCTAGTGAGCATTGGCTCCAGAAAACACCCCATAATAATCACAGAGCCTGCACAGGTCTGCTCTAGGTCCTCTGCATACATGCTGTGGTTGTTGAGTAGATTTTGTGAGACAACAAAACAGTGGGAGTTCGGGGGGACTCTGACTCTTTAGCCTGCTCTTGGGACCCTATTCCTTCTCTGGGCTGCCTCGTTCAGCCTTGACATGAGGGTCTGAGTCTAGTCTTATTGTAACATATCATATCTGTTGCTATCACTGGGAGGCCTGCTCTTTTCTGAATGGACACAGAGGAGCAGTGGATCTGGGGGACAGGGGAGGTGGGGGCTGGGAAGAGCGGAGGGAAAAGAGGCTGCAGTTGGGATGTATTATATGAGAGAAGAATAAATAAAAAAATATAGTTAATTAAATGATAAAAGAATCTTCCTTCATTTTCTTATTATGCTAATGCAAAGGACTTTGTGAGAATTCAAATTTCTACTGTTGAATATGGACTGTGGCACACAGTATAGCATACATACTGTGCTTGCATGTTTGAGAGCACGGAAACCTCTCATGTGCTCACATGTGAGAGCATGGAAACCATATGGAAATGCAATATGCTTGTTGTAAGGGGTCTCTTGTTTGTTTCCTGGTTGCCCAGACTCCCAAAATAATCGCACAGAAACTATATTATTTAAACCACTGCTTGGCCAGTTACTTAAGCATATTTCTAGTTACCTCTCACATCTAGAATGAACCCATCTCCATTATTTTATATTTTACCACAAGGCTTGTGGCCTACCGGCAAAGTTTCATTATGTCTGTCTCTGGTGGTGGCTCCATGGCTTCTCCCTGACTCTGCCTCCTTTCTCCCAGCATTCAGTTTAGTTTTCCCTGCCTACCTAACTTTTGCCCTATTAAACAGGCCAAGGCAGTTTCCTTATTCACCAATGGTATTCACAGCATACAAAAGGGAATCCCACATATACTCTCACTGGCTAGAGAGGGCACAGTGTTTGCATTTTTTTAATTTGCAATCTCTCCCCCTTTTCCAAACCACTTGTTGAGCACCCTGGGGTAGGTATGCACTGGTGGTCTTCAGGTTTTCTGGAATTCAGTGTCGTGTGTGTCTGAGGTGATCGCTCTAGGGTCTTCTCTGTGAGACATATGCTGCTTGACTGTGTCTCCTGCTTACTCTTATTTTCTCACATTCTTTCTAAAACTCGGCTCTTCTCATTTATTTAGTGGCTACAGTGTTTTCAAATACAGTTAGTGTTTGGCCTAGCAGTAGCTTCTATATTCATTTGTTGGGTCATGAGCTTCTTAACTCAATGAAGAAGGAACCTGATGCTCATAGCCCATGGGTGTCATTAAATTTCTGCCACCTCTTGAGCCCTGATGGAATACAGAGAAGATGTATTTGTTCTCTTAGATCTGTGAACCCCACCACTTGGTACTTTGTGTGTGAGCTTGTGTGCATGTACATGTGTGTGAACGCAGCTGTGCATATCTCATGGAGGGCATAGGAAGGTCGGGGACAGCCTCGGGTGTCAATATTCAGCTCCCACCTGGTTTGAGAGTCTCTGTCTCTTTGTTGTTTCCTACCATGAATAGGGGCTATTTGGCCTTTGAGATTTCAGAGACTGTACATCTTCACATTCCATGTTGCTGAGGGCATTGAGATTACACACACACACACACACACACACACACACACACACACACACACACACACACACACTACTATGTCCTGGCTTTTATGTGGATTCTGGGGATCAGGATTCAGATCCTCTATAGCTTTCATGGCAAGTGCCCACCAAACAGTCTCCTTAGTCCTGTGAATCTACATTTGAGGCCAATCTTATGTCTCCTTTTCCTGAATGTCAGTGTGATTGATGTACGGCATGTCTGACCCTCCAGAGCCAGACTGATCTGAACAAGTTTGTAAGCCATTTTGTTCAGTCTTTGCAAGTTAGCTTCATTTCCACCTCACTGCAATACATTTCCATAGTCAGTTTCTGGTCCCTAGCACATGGCAGTTGATAGTTTGTTTTATATGACAATCCCTAGAACTGGCCAATAATGGCAAGGGGGTGTGTGTTCATGTGAATGGGTAGGCATAAAAATAGAACACTTGGAGACCAAGTGGGGATGTCCTAGAAGAATCATGAATATTTTGCCTCATTCATCTGCCCACTCTTCTGTCCACATGTATCTTATTGCTTTTATTTGCTAGAGTTGGGGAGGGCACATTATTTCATGGAATGGACTTTAGTTCCTCCCTTCACCAACACTAATTCCTCTGTGTGAATGTTCTCCACTGTCATATTGACCCTGCTGGGAAGGGAGAACCAAGTGTTTTGGGGTAAGGGATCTTCTGGGTGACATGAGGTGTTAGTTGAGGAAAGTGGATCCCTTACTGAAGCCGAGCCCAGGCCTTGACTTGCTCATTGCAGGGGAGACATCTCTGGACCTGATTGGTTCTTCATAACTTGTCTATCTGTTATCAGTGTCTGAGTGCTCAATGTGTATACTTGGCTTATCTTAAAAGCTTTTGGGGGTAGTATTGCATCACACAAATAGAGGCAATAGAAATGATGTCCTTCATTATTTCTTCTGATTGAAGCTCCTTTTGCCGAAAAGCATTGACTTCTCACTCAGGCCCATAGGGGAGCTAAATGTAGCGGGAAGAAAATCCTACCTCTCATGCTTTACCTCTGCAGGTTGGCATGTCAGTGATGTAGGAGTCCTACATACGCTGGGAATATGTTTTATTACCTCTGCAGGTTGGCATGTCAGTGATGTAGGAGCCCTACATATGCTGGGAATATGTCTTATTGCCATTGGTTAATAAAGAAGCTGCTTTGGTCTATGGCAGGGCAGAATAGAGCTAGGCAGAAAAACTAAAATGAATGCAGGGAGAAAGAAGACGAAGTCAGGCAGACGCCATGTAGCTGCCGAAGGAGAAAGATGCCAGAACCTTACTAGTAAGCCACAACTGTGTGATACATAGATTAACAGAAAAGGGTTAATGTAAGATATAAGAGCTAGCTAGGAATATGCCTGAACTGTTGGTCAAACAGTGTTGTAATTAACATAGTTTCTGTGTGATTATTCAGGTCTAGGCAGCAGGAAAGCAATGCGCAGTCTCATTTTACATGTCAGTCACTCAGGGAGTGCCTGCCTAACCTGTCCCATCCACTGTCATAAACCTGTGGTCTTGATTTTAAAAAATCTTAAACTTCAGAGGACAGATAACCTGCCAGATGAGGGTAGTTATCCATGAGGGTAAGGCTGTCCCCTGGAGCAGAAATAATCATCTCCTGAGAACTCTTGTCCTCTCAGACAACAGGGACTTCTCTCTTCTCCCTCATCTGCAAGTCCTTCCTTCTTTGTGTCGTTTTGCTGAATCTGAACTAAGACAATGACCAAGGAGACTCCACATTGAATAGATTGCTTAACTGTTTGTTCCTCTTGCTACTCCTTCAATTCTTTTTCTATTTAACCTCAAAGCTCCTGAGAGTGCCCCGAAAACAGACTTGGGGATTCTCTGGACCCCTTCATCTCCCTTGCCTTCTCCGCTCATCACTGTTACTTGTGTCTTTAGTCGGCAGACCAGGATGAGTGGCCAAATCTTGCTTGTTGGTGCCACTGGAACCCAGGCTTTTACCCTGAAAACTCTGGTTACACATTCATTCTTTGGACTCGGGAGGTCCACTGTCTGCTCCTCCCTAGAGATGTTGGTTATCTGGTGTCCCTGCATCCACTGTTTGTACGTGGTCAGTTACAATGACTCTGCCCTGCTCCTGACTTCCTATCTTACAGATGAACTCAGTGTTCACAATCATCCACTTCCTCCCTTCAGTGTCAATCAATCCACTCTACCTCATCCTCCTGAGCTGACTGGATGGCTTTCTTGTAGCCTGTAGACAGCTAGCATCTGTAAGGTGTTTCACCATTAACAAATTTTAGACTAGAGATTTAATGATCAGCAACTCATTTCCTGTTTTTTATATATCTGAGTGAAAACTACTTTTATCCTCCTAGTCACAGCTGTGTGCGCATACTCTGCTAACTGGAAATGCTCTAGCTTTTGATATAATTTACTCAACTAATTTCCAGATTTGACTTCTAAAGATATTCTGGAACCTGGTAAATTACCCAAGAAAACTAAAGACTTGAGGGAAGTCATGATGGAGGGCATTTACCCTGAGAGGTTACACGTGTATGTGTGTGTGTGTATGTGTGTGTGCACACACATGTGTACATGTGTGTTTGTGTGCATGCATGCACTAGGAATCTAATCCAGAGCCTTGCACATGCTAGGTGTCAGGTCCAAAAGAAACCCAGAACAAATGGCTGTAATGGATGCCCACTTCTAGGCTCACTCAGCACCTGAGCACTCTCTCAACTCTTCTCATCACCCTACCCTAAACCTTGCCAGCCCATAGGGAACTAAACCTAACTATAACCATAACCCTAACCCTCCACCAGCTTCTGATTCCTATATAACCCTGCCATTTAGGCCATGTGCCCTTTGGTCCTCTTGGTTCTTTTTCCTTTGGCTTTTCTCTCTGTCTACTTTGCTCCCTTTCTCTTCCTCTCTCATTCTCCCCCCTTTCTCCTCTTGACTCTCTTACTCCCCCCTGCCCCTGGCCACGGTCCAGTTCAGTCTGCTGGTCATTTCCAGACTACTACTTTCTTGCTCTGTACTCTTCCGGATACCTCTGATTGTTTTCTTCTCCATATCTACAATTAAAAATGTCACCTCAATTACACCTTGGAGCCATTATGTCCTCATCAGGCAAACCTTCTACCATAAAGCTACACTGTTGGTAGTCTTCATCTACCAGTATTGATTAATATTTCCATGTTAATGTCTGAAAAATATGCAATTCTAATTTAACTGCTTGATTTTAAGTGTTGTTTTTTCCTTGGATGTGCTAAGAGACTAGGTTTCTATATGCAAGAGTTATCATACACCTTTTAAAATTTTGTTTGCTCAGGTATTATATTTTATGCTAAGGTCAAATATGATTCTTTCTTAGTTACCTCATTCGAACCATGTCTTCAAGGGGTTGTTGTCAAGGATTCCAAGGGATTGTTTTCAAGACCGCTTTCCAAGTGCCAGGAAGCATTTGTTGGAAGACAAGCATGGGCTAATTTAAAAGACTAGAGGTCAAAGCAAAATTAATGACTATGTTTGTCTTCCCTCTGTTACTTACAGGGTTTTTCTAAAATCACACAAGTATCAAGCTGTGTTTTGGTCGAGTTAAAATAAATAATCTGGAGTTGCAGAAATCTATTTATACTGGCTTAATTCCAAGAAGATGAGAACAATGGAGTTACGTATTTACTAGGAGAAGTGACACCAGTGTTAAGCCAGGTGATTTCCACAGGGAACTAAGAAATATGGAGAAAATAACCGTGACTTCCCATAGCCCTGATGGTTTAACACAGAGTTCCAGGTCTCTGTGTCCTTCCTGCCCATAGTGACAGTAGCTTTGCTTTGCCTGTGCAGATGGGCAGACTACATACAAGTCAAGAAGGACTTACTGCACTGTGAGATGAGAATGAGTTTATGGACCAGGAAAATGATAGCTTGGGCATTCTGTGTGTGGGCTTTGGGACAAAAGAAACCTACTTAGTAAGCCTGGCTATGCCATTTATTAGCCATGTAATGGGGGGGGGCAAGTTTCTTAACTTGTCTTTCTGCCTCACACTATCTGTCTGTAAGGGAGAGGGGAATGAGTGGGCCAATCATAGATGTTGACAGAGGAAGTCAAATTAAACAATCTGTTTATACATGGAAACAAATGACACATGCCTGGTGATGAAGGGAAGTGGAAGTAATCAAACAAGAAATACTCATTTTAGAAAAAAAAAGCTTGCTTGAAACTTTTGAAAAGGACTGACTGGTGATCCTCCCCCTGTAATTCTGGGGACTGAATATGTGGCCTCATGTGCACAAATTCAAGCCCTGAATTTAACCCCAACCCTGGCGAATCTGTAGTGAGCAAGCTTTTTATAGCTGTATTGACATACCTGGGTGCTCAGCTCTAGGAGGAAAGCCTTATTTTGACTTGTGGTTTTCGAGGTCTGGGTTCCCCATCAATTGTCCTTGTTGCTTCTTGGTCCATAGGAGGCAGTGCACCATGCTGGGGAGTGCATGGCGCATGGCCAGGATGAGGGCTACAAAGCATACGAGGGCACAGCCAGGGTCCAAGTGGTCCCTTCGAGGACCCTGATGGCCAGAAGAGTTTCGATTAAACCCATCCTTTTTAGATTCTCCCGCTCCCTAATAGCACCAAGCCAGAGATGAGGCCTTTAACACACAGTCCTTTGACAACCATTTAAGATGCAAACTGTAGTTCTCAATCTCCAGTTTTGTCAGTTAAAGAGCAGCCGATGACCAACTTGTGCCATAAGCAACTGTACCTCATGGCAGAAGGCACCTGCTCTATTTGAAGAGGCGGCAGTAACAGCACCCACATCTTTATAGCTAACAAAAATTCCCAAGCCAAACTGAACAAAAGGCCCAATACTGGGAAATTCTTCGTGTGTGTGCCTAAGTCAACCCAGATGTTAGGTGATGGTGGCTTTATCCATAGCTGAATACATTTAAAATTTTGTTTTTTATCATCTACTCAATCAGGGGTTCTCTCCATCTCTCCGTTTTGGTTAGCGTGGTCATTGTTATGATCATTTATTAACATTTTCATTCCCTCTTTCCTGCAGATACAAAGAGGTTGAACTTCTGTACTTCTCCCCCACTTGAGGTTAATCACATTCACACAGTTTGATTTGGCAAAGGAAACGTGAGCAGAAATGGTGACTCACAGCTCATTTCCTCAGCTTTGGTCACCACGGAAACCGTGCCGAGATGGAATCTATACTAGCCAAGTCTGCCAATGCGCAGGGGAACTGTATTGTGGCTGAGGAACAGAATGCCTTGACCAACGAGACTTCGGGGATGTTTATTATTGTAGCAGAAGCTGGCCTATCCTGACTAGTCTAGGTAGAATAGAGAAAGGCGTTTTTCTAGTGGGTGAAAATGGATTCTAAAGTAGCCTGGTAAAACACTGAACAAGTTAACAGTCTGATGCGTACAAACAGGTAGGCTTCAAAGACAAAAGCGTCCCACAAACAAAACGACAGGAAAACGTAACCCTTTGGAAGCTACGTCTTAAAGGTTCCTTGACCCCTCTGATTCCTACAATCCCTCCTCTCTCTCTTTAGCAGGATTCCCTGAGCTCGGCCCAATGTTCAGTTGTGGGTCTGCATCTGTTTCCATCAGTTATTGGATGAAGGCTCTCTGGTGACAATTGGGGTGGTCACTAATCTATGAGTATAGCAGAATATCGTTAGGCATCATCACGTTAACATTTTTTCTTCTCTAATTGCGTTTGGTTCCATCCTAGGTCTCTGGGTCATCCAGCCTCTGGGTTCTGGTGCTCCAGGCGGTGTCAGGGGTGGGCTCACTCTGGTGGCATGGGTCTCAGTCTGGATCAGGCATTGGCTGGCTACTCCTACAATCTCTGTGCCACCCTTACCCCAGCACATCCCACAGGCAGGACAGACTGTAGGTCAAAGGTTGTGTGGCTGGGTTGGCATCCCCCTCTACTGGAAGTCTTGCCTGCTCACTGGAGATGGCCAGTTCAGGCTATGCATCCACCACTGCTAAGAGTCTTAGCTGGGGTCATCCTTGTGGATTCCCGGGAATTTCCTTAGCACCAGGTTTCCACCTTGACCCTGAAATGCTCCCCCTTTTCAGTCACCTCTTTCAGTTTTCTCTGCCTCCATCCATTCCCCTGAACCTGATCCTCATGTTCCCATCCTCACCTGCCCCCAGTCCACCCATGAAATCTCTTCTATATTACTTTCCCAGGGAACGCCACATATCCCTGCTGAGGCCTCCACCTTTCTGAACGGAAACAGAGGATGAGTGGCTAGGGGGAAGGGAGTGGGGGTGGAGAGGCGGAGGGGAATGGGAGGAGAGGGGAAAACTGTGCTTGGGATGTAAAATAAATAAATAAATAAATAAATATAATTAAAAGCAAAGGTTCCTCTGTAAGATAGGGTATTTGCTTTTCTTCAGCTTCTGCTCAGTATAGGAGCCTTCTGCTTTCTCTTTCACAGCCCCAAGCACAACCATCAGGGACTGGGTGCATTCACCGCTTCTAACCACTCCTGCCCTTGACAACACCCTCTTTACATCTCTACTCCCTTGGGGGCGGGGAGTCAAAGTTTGAGGTCTACCTTGCCAGATGAAGACTCCATATCGTAACAGCAGGGGCTTTTCTCACTAGAGAATAACCCTAATATAAAGTAGCAAACGTTACACTTGACACGTTTCCAAAATCTGCAGATTCTGCAATAACACGGAGTGACTGTCATCTCAGGTGACTTTAGGTAAGGCCTCCAGCTACACCACCTTCTCAGGGAAAGAGGTAGTTGTTTAGGGGAAGCTCTGCCTCAGCTCCCCTCCTCCCTCTCCTAACCCCGCCCCTCAGAAAGCCTGCCAAAGGGCAGCTCCTCCCCCTGAGATGCAGAAGACCACACCACCAGGGTATTTAAGGCCTGGGTCCTAGATTGCCATGTGATTTCTTCTCCTCCCATTTCTGAGAGTCACCTGGGAGTGCTCTGCTTTGCTTTGCTCTGTTTATTAAACCTGATCTTATTAATTTTGCTTGGTTTGGGTTATTGCATTGGCAGAGGAACCCCAAAACCAGGGATTTTCAAAATACTTATCAGTAGTCTTCCAGAACTTTGCTAAGCCTCAACTTTGGGAAGGCCTAGAAGGCATAAAAAAAAAAGCATTATTTTGAAACAGAAAAGAGTTCTTAACATGTAGAATATTTGAGGAACGGTGGGAAATTCAATCAGGCCAGGAAGCACATCCTGCCAGCTCCCATGACCCTTCTTATTATTGGGGCATCAGATGTAGCTGAAAACAACAGAAGGTGGAAATAATTAAATAACAGACACAAAACACACACGCTGTCAAGTGACCTGGGTTTTAGCCAAGAGCTGACAATATTCGAAAATAATTTGCAGAAGATTGTGCATTTCATAGCCATACCCTGTGATTACGATAGGAAATTATTAGTACTGGATTTTAATTAAGCTTTGTTGGGCCGAGGTAGGATGGGAAAAATGTGAAGAGCAAGCCTAGGGTTTACTTTTCTCATATATTTTTTTATTCAGCAAAGCATACACTTAAAAAATACACAAAATCATCTAACAAGCAAAAAAAAAAAACAAAAACAAAAAACCTAAACCCCCAAACAACCCAGAAAAAACAGTAAACATGCCATACACATGAAAGAAACATACTAAATCCTCCTGTCAGTGATGTATTGTGTTTCTGAATTACAGTGTGTAGGGGGGCTTACAGGAACCCATAGACTTGGTAATGGTTGCGCACCCGAAGATTTTAAGTGCGTATTTAGGAAGTATGTTTATTTGAAATAAGGAATCTTGAATTATAAAACTGTGAGTGGCTTGTAGAACACAGCTTACTAAATTAAGACTTTGCTCATATAAACTAGAGTAATCTCACCCGCAGAAGTTGAAAAATATAGATCTTCTAGATTTCCCCAGAGAGCGACCCCAGTCAGTTTTCATCGTGGGTGGGACTGGCAGATGGCTTGCTCTCTTTGTCTGGTGGGCCGTGACCGCGCTGGCTTGGAATCGCTGGAAGTACTCGGTTTGTTCTCAGGGGTTCTCCAGATAGAACTGGGTTGGAGAGGGTCAGGGGATAGAATGAAAGATGCTGGAGACTTGCTTCTCCCAGAGGCTACTAGGGGATGGCGCAGGAGAACCCTGCGATTTCTCAAGGAGTGGAAGCGCATTCTAAGAAGCCTGTGTTGGTGGGAGCTGGGCTAAGGAGAAAACCTGTGCGTTCATATTTAACCAGGCCTACTACACATCAGGGATTTGAAAAATGCACAAACACAGGATTGCGACAGCTCTGATTCCACGTGATCTGGCTGTGCGTGCCTGGCAGGGCATTTGGCGCTGGCGCAGCTCAGCACACTGCACTGAACAAGCCTGGAGACATTTGTTCTCACGCAAACCTCCGAAGGCTCTCGGGTTTCTTTTAGAAAGAGTTCAACTTGTTCGATTTCTTCTGCGTTCAGCAAAACTGATTAGAGATCTTTGTCTTGTCGCCCTGAATTAAACTGTGAAGGCCTCTCTGGCTTTGCCAGGCTACATTCAAGGTCAAGGAGCTGACTGAAAGTGAATGCTGCCTGGGGTTTCTCTCGGACACCACTCAGAATCCTCACTTGGCACTAATCAGTAAGGGCAGAGGATCAGCCTGTCACAAAGGAATCCTGGCTCTCTACTTCTACCTCTCTGACTTTGAACAAATGGTTCCAGCTCGGAGTTTACATCGCTTTGAAAAGGTGACATTGTACCATGAACCCCCTAGTTCACTGCTTTGACTCAGAGTCCTTGAACTCTTGGTTGGCCCTATTCAAATTCTAGCCTAGGGATCAGAGGGCGCCTTGCCTACTCACTTTGTGTAAATAAATACGTCAAGTGTCTTAGGCATATAAGTATGTTGTCTCATTTAATCCTCTGATGGTCTCATCATGATCGTGTTGTTATTGCAGCTACAGAGGGGAAAGGTTTAGGAGCTTGTCTGGAATTGTTAGGCCAGTTCCAAAATGATCTAACTCACAGTTGAATGTGGAGGGGTTGTGTGTATGTATGTGTGTGTGTTACACAGGGTAAGACTGGGTATAAAGAAGAAACTAAATTGACTTGTTTCTCGAGGCAGCTGATTCTCTTTTATGTTTGTTTTTAGATAGTATCTTTATTGCTCAGGCTGTATGTGTATGCACAGCGATGTAGCACAGGCTGGTCTCACATTCTGTCGTCTTGCTTTGGCCTTTTGAGCACTACCACTACAGGCATGAGGAACTGTACGTGGCCTCTGGCTTTGCTCCCCGTTGTGCTAGGTGCTACCTAAGTGATACTGGGAGAGTCCTTTCCGGATTTAGTTTTCTTGCCTGTCTAATGGAAGTAGTGATAAAACCCGCCTCCTAATATGGATGTAAGGATATACAAACTCATAATTTCTGGGCGTTAGATCACTGTAATAAGCATATCAGGCGATATTTGGGCTCATTCAGTTTGAAGATTTCTGGTCTAAGAGAGTATGCTTTATATTACAAGAATTTTACATAATATAGCGTGACTATAAATTAATAAAGCTGACTGAAGAAACTAAGCATGTTGGAAGAGACTGGTAATTCTACATCTGGGAGGCTGAAGTAGGAGGATTGAGAATTTAAGGCCACACTGGGCTATACAGTGAGACTGTGTCTCCAACGAAACAGAACCAAGCCTGGCAAACCAAGCACTTCCTTTCTGCTTAGGAATGTTTGCTCTGCAAGTAAATAATTTCTAGGTCTCACACAGTAAAGAAATCAGTCACATTCAGACTCCCTCCCTTTCCGAGCCTTGTCTCATGTAGCACAGGCTTGGCTTCAAATTCCATCATTAGACACCCAAGACTAGACTTGAACTTCTGATCCTCCTGAGAGCTGGAATTAAAGCCATGTCCCAACATATCCAGCTGAAAGTACATTCTTAAAGACATTAAATAATACATAGCTAAATAAACTTCCGCTATTGTGTTTGCATTTCAAACAAAATTCCCTGAGGGGAGAAAAGATTTTCTTTTTTAAGTAGACATTACTAATTTCAAGGACCTTTCAGGGATGTTCTCTGTGCACAAGTATTGGCACCTGACACTCTTTTGAAAAATAGAAAGTGAACTGTTGCTGTGTTCGTCTAGACGTATTAATGCTTGTGGAGGACGCTGTGGGTGGGGGCAGGGGTGTGTGTGTGAGTACTTACATTTTTGGTCCGGCAGAGGTGCAAGGCTGTTCCGAGTGAAAGGGAGATCCCTGAATTTAGGTCTATTGGGGGAGAGATGCTGCAGAGTTTGTCCTGGGAACAAACACACATTCGTATCAATCATTTGAGACTCAATCAATAGCAAATCATAAAGTCCAGTGGACAAGAGAGGCGTAAGAGTTGTTGAAGGTCCCATAAAGTAACAGACACAATGGCAATAATAATGGCCACACCCTATTACACGCCACTCACGCCTTAAACGAGAAGGCATTAAACAAAATGTTTTGTTAAATTTACTCACCCATGGGGGAGGGATGTCCTTGAGGGGGAGGTGGGTTTTATATTTTATTTTAAAAGAAAATTTTAGTGTGTGTGTATGTGTGCATGCACGCATTCATGTGAGTGTGGAGTTCAGCCTTTTGAGCACTAGCATCATAGGCATGAGCTACTAATCTTAGCCTCTGGCTTTGCTCTGGGTTGTGTTACATGCTACCTAACTAATCTTTCCACCACATAAAAATTCTTCCTCTGCTAACCCAGGGCTAGAACTCAGGTCCGCAGACTAGGTGACAAAGCATCCTTACCCACCGAGCCCTCTGGCCACATCCAGAAGTCATTTAATGTCATAAGCAAGCACAACAAGTTTCTCTAAAGAGTTAAACTGATAAAATTTGAAGTTGGAAAAATACCAGTCATGTAGATTAGCTCCGTCACCTATCTTGGCATCTCTTCTGAGTGGGAGTGATGTCTAGGGTATCACTTTCCTAGAACAGTGTTTCTCAACTGCACAGACCGTGAGGTGAGCTTAAGTTAAAGTTACTGCTGTTTTGGCCACACCTTATTGCAGGATATTTGATCATACTGTGAACCCTGAGATTGCACTAGTTAAATAAGATCAACCATGGGTCAAGAAGCAGAGCCAGCAACTACTTCACAACTAGTTGACAGGAAGTAGCCATAGAGAGTCAGGGAAAGACAGGGAAACAGAGAAATATGCAGGAAGTAGGAGGGAGGGACTTTGAGTTTGGCAGCCTTTTTGGTTTGGGACTATTGAAGAGAACCTCATTTTTTTTTCTGGGACATTGGCTAAGGAGGAAGGTCAGTGGGTTGCTTCTCAGCCTCTCTGAGCTAGCAGGTTTTCACCCCAGCATCTGACTCCCAAGTCTTTATTGGTAAAATGGTAAGATTAGGTTTAGTTTAAAAATAACACCCCAAATGGATTAGATCAGAATCTTTGTAAGTGAAGCACCAGTGACTCGAATGTGTGGTCAGAATTAAAAATGACCCACCTACAAAAGTGGGTGATGCAGTTGGAAAATGGCTTGTCTTTTTTGTATTTTATGCCATTGGAGACAGGGTCTCTATTATGTAGCTCTGGCTACATAGTCTATTACGAAATTTGATATGTAGACCATGCCAATCTCAAATTCACCAGAGATCTGCCTGGCTCTTCCTTCCCAAGTACTGGAATTAAAGGTGCGTGCCACTATGCCTGGCCAAGAAATGGCTTATCTTTAACTTTGACACTGGGCTTTAGTGTACTGGAGCAATGTGTGTATGAGAACCTATTTTTTTTTTGGAGGAAACGTTTATACTGTTGGCACTTTAGCAAGCTTTTAAGGATACCCTGGTGTCCAACACACTACCCGGCCACATGGCGTCCATCTGACCCTTTCTAGGCTCCACAATTGGAGCTTTAGGGCTGTGCTCTCAACTAGGGCATATCAAAGTGGTGGCTTTAGTGAATGAAAGTGATTCTGCTGGTCTGTCATTAAGAACTCCTTACATGATGGGGGGTGGTGGCACACACCTTTAATCCCAGCACTTGGAGGCAGAGGCAGGCGGATCTCTGTGAGTTCGAGGCCAACCTGGTCTACAGAGTTAGTTCCAGGTCAGCTAGAGCTTTTACATAGAGAAACGCTGTCTCAAACAACAACAACAAAAGTGTTTGCAGCTCTTGCTGAAGAAGAGGGTTTAGTTCCTAGCACCCACATGGCAGATCCCAATTGTTTGTAACTCCAGGTCCAGCACCTTCTTTGGGCCATTCTGGGTACTGTACATGTGTGATACACATACATGCAGGCAAACACTCAAACACACACATACACAAGTTAGGGGCTGGAGAGATGTCTCAGCAGTTAAGAACACTGGCTGTTCTTCCAGAGGACCCAGGTTCAATTCCCAACACCACATGTTGTGGCTCACAACTGGCCATAACTCCAATTCCAGGGGATTCAAAAGCCTCTTCTGGCCTCCTTGGACATCAAGCACACATTTGGTACATAGACATACAGGCAGGCAAAACACCCATACACATAAAAAATAAAAGTGAAAAAATATGTCCATAAAAAAGTTATTGAAATCCATCTTAAACACTGATGGAGTAAAATGTCGAATGAGAATTCCATCTTTGATGCGAGGCAGGATTAGCTTCTTTTTCTGCTTCTCCATGCTATCGCTGGTGATCTCGCTCAAGTGACATAACCTCTCTAAGCCCCAACTTCCTACTATGTAAAGTGATGAAAACAATTATATCTGTCTTTCCAAATGTCCTGAGACTGAATTGAAGAATACATGGTCAGCTTTTCGCTTACATCAGCAGTTCCCAACCTCCTAAGGGGGAGGGGCTGAATGACCTTTTATGGGGGTTGATATCCTGTACATCAGATATTTACATTATGCTTCATTCTAGTAGCAAAATTACAGTTATGAAGCAGCAACGAAATAATTTTACGGTTAAGGGTCATCACGACATGAGGAACTGTATTAAAGGGTCATAGCATTATGAAGGTCGAGAGCCACTGGCTTACAGGAGACCCCCGAAAAAGGCTCTCCTATGTAGCCCAGGCTGACCTCCAACTCAGTGCTGGACAGGTGTGTGCCCTGTGCTCAGCATGAGCTGGCTCTTAAAATATTGTAGGAATCTGTCACACATAGAAGATAGGAACTAAACTAATACAGGAAAGGTGTCACGCAATGGGAAGGTGGCAGGGTTTCAAGATCCAGTTGAAGAGTGGAAGGAGTGAGAGTATGAGCAAGGAAGTCAAGACCATGAGGGGTTCATCCACTGAGATAGTTTGTCTGAGCTAATGGTAGCTCACCAACTCTAACTGGACTGGGAGTGAACAAATTAGTCCCTCTGAATGTGGCTGACAGTTGAGGCTGACTGAGGGGCCACTGATAGTGATACTGGGATTTGTCTCTACTGCATGTAGTGGCTTCTTGGGATCCTATTCTCTTTGGAGGTAAACCTTGCTCAACCTAGATGTAGTAGGGAGGGCTTTGGACTTTCCACAGGGTGGGGTGCATTGCCCTCTCTTAGGATTGGAGGGGGTGGGATGGGAGGGTGAGTGGAGGGGGTGGGAGGGGAGTGGGAGGATGGGAGGAAGTGGGAATTTGGATTGTTTTTTTTAAAAGTAATAAAAAAAACTCTTTAAAAAAAGGAAATATTCACAAAGTAAAGTTCAGAAGATAGGGAAGTCTGTTATTTTGGGAACAACAAAATTGATAAAGAAAATTATGATGTAGAATTGGTAAGCATGCCAATAAATTCAGTGTCAATACTTAGGATACCCCTGGGTAGGAGTGCTGGGTTCAAGTTCTGAATATATCATCAATTGCCTGGAATATCATTGAGCAAATCATATAATGTTTTCTAGGCAATGGGAATTATGACAAGAAAGGACCGTATGACACAAACGTCGCAATTCCCGCATCTTGACGGTCCTCTGACACTGTAGTACAGAACGACATTTCTTGCTTTGTTAATCAAAGTTTATCTAACGGAGTCCTCTAGGCCTTTCAAAGAAAGGGAATTTCATACAGTTGTTTGTTATAATCACAGAAAAGCCAGGAACCAAGCACAAATTGAGGGATTGTTCTAGTGGTTGCTGGAGGGGCAACAGTGGGAGTCACAACACTGAGCCACATCTGTGGAGGGAGTTGAAGGGAATGGTACCTACTGCAGCTCCCACAGGATGCAGGGTTGCCATGGAGAACCACTGGGCTCCTACTCCTCTCATTCTCCTCATCTTCTCTCAGTGCCTCCTACTGATTGATACTACTTTGAAATCAGCAGGCAAGGAACCTGGGAAGCACAGCCCTGAGGGACAGAGCGGAATAGGAGCAAGACATATGCTTGATATACTTGTCCTGCTTCCCTTTCCTTTCTTCTTTTTTTTGGGGGGGCAGAGGGGCTGCTGAGACATGGTCTGTCTTACCCAGGTCAGTCTTTGATATGCTATGTAGCCAAGGATGATATTGAACTACTGATCCTCATGTCTCCTCCCAAGTGTTGGGATTACAGGCATGAATTACCAGACCCAAATTGCCTGCCTGCCTGCCTGCCTTCCTTCCTTCCTTCCTTCCTTCCTTCCTTCCTTCCTTCCTTCCTTCCTTTCTTCCTTCCTTCCTCCCTTCCTTCTTAGGACTCACCATGTGGCCTATGCTATATTAATAAAAAGCCTCAGCTTCCTGAATAGCTGTGACTATATGATATACTCCAGGCATGCCACCACACTTGGTTTAAACCTCATTATTTTTAAAAATACAGGTCATTAGTAGCTTATTTCTAACATGCAGTGCTTAGCACAGGGACTAACCCACATCTATAAACAAACTGGAGGCTAGGTACCAAGCCAAAACAACATTAATACAACAGCAAAATGTATCTGTCTAGTAGCATCTGCTAGTCACTGTATTGCCTTGTTTATCCCAACTCAGTCTGTATCCACATGTGGGAGTGTGAGAGAATGGATGAGTGTGTGAGAGTGTGAGTGTGTGTATGAGTGGGTGTGAGTGTATGAGTGTGTGAGCGTGTGAATATAAGAGTGTGAGTGTGTGTGAATGTATGTGGGAGTGTATTTGTGAGTTTATGTGAATGTATGTCTGCTGTGGAATAATCCTTCTGTATATTGTGTGAATATATGCCGCTATGATTGGTTTTATAAACAAGCTGACTGGCAAATAGCCAAACAGGATAAAGTTAGTTGGGAAAGTCTAACTAAGAAGGATGGGATGAGGAAGGGCAGAATCTGGAGTTGCCAGCCAGATGCAGAGGGAGTAGGAGATGAATGTGCCATGCTAATAAAGATACCTCCATGTGGCAGAGTGTAAATAAGGAGTATGGACTAACTTAAAATCTAAGAGCTAGTTAGTGATAAGCCTGAGTTATTGGCTGAGCATTTATAGTTAATGTAAGCCTCAGTGTGTTTATTTGAGAGTGGCTTCAGAACATTCCAGCTCTGCCTGCAGTATGTGCATGTGCTAGTGTGTGTGTGAATGTATGTGAGTGTGTGTGTGTAAGCATGTGTGAGAGTGTGTATATGAGTGTGAAAGTGAGTGTGTGCAAGTGTGTATGGTATTAGTTATTTTGCATATAGGTACATATATGCATGAGGTGGTCCAAGGTTGGTGTTAATAATCGTACTTGATCACTTTTACCTTATTCTTTGAGGCAGGGTCTCTCAATCAAACCCAGAGTTAGCTGATACGGTTAGTTTTCTTAGGTAGCTTGCTCATGGTGATTTCCTGTTTCTTTTTTTCTAAGGCTGTCACACATACCTAGTTTTGACCTGATTTCTAGGGATCCATGTTCAGACTTTCACACTTTCCTATTAAGCACTGAGCCATCTCCCCAGCCTTAAACTCACTTAATCTTAATAGCTACCCATGACCCCATGAGTTAGGGATTGTCTCCCACTTTGCAGATGAGAAATGCTGTGGGTTTGGGAATTGAAATGACCTCCAAAGGCTCATGCGTGAAGACTTGGTTCTCCATGGAGCAATGTGCAGTGACAGGGCTTTGGACAAGTGACTACTCCATTGAAGATTCACAATCCGACAAGCTACAAGGATGTAATAGGAATTTAGGAGGTGAGATGGAATTCAAGGGAGTGGATTCTTGAAGCCAGCTGCGCCCTCAGAGACTATATCTTGACTTTAATACATTTTCCTTATTTCCCTTCCCAGGCCTAGCCATGAAGTTAGCTCATATCCCCCAGTGTTATGCTGGGGCTGTGATGGAATGCTTACTTACATTCAGGAGGCTCCAAGTTCAGTTGTGTAATCATCTAACAATTGTGACCACCTTTGTAGATCAAAGACTGGTGTGGGAGGTCCTTCTGTATATGTGTTGCTTTTATTGGTTAATGAATAAAAAAGCTCCTTGGCCTGTGATAGGACAGAGTAGAGCTAGGTGGGGAAAACTAAACTTAATGCTGGGAGAAAGTAGGTGGAGTCGGGAGAAGCCATGGAGCTACCAGAGGAAAAAGACGCAAGCTGCCAGTCAGAACCTTGCCGGTAGGTCACAAGCCTCATGGTAAAATGTAAAATAATAGAAATGGATTAACCAAAGATATAAGAGTTAGCTAGCAATACGCTTAAGTGATTGGCCAAGCAGTGATTTAAATAATATAGTTTCTGTGTGATTATTTCAGTCTGGGCAGCTGGGAACGAACAAGTGGCCTTCTACTACAAAAGACTCTAAGGAGATTTGTGTTATCATGGCTCAGTTTCTTTGAAAGCTCCTAGCTATAACTAGCACTAATAAGTATTGGCTAAAATAAACAAATGTTTTGCTATAAGCACTGTTCACATCTTTAGAATCCCTTAGTAACTTTCAGTTCTCCTTTTCATTGTTCTTCCTCCTGAGGACTTCACTGGTTACTTCCCTGGGGCCTGAGCAAATCTCAAAGCAATTGTATTTAACGTTCTTTTGTTGAAATGATATAGATGTGTTTGAATGATACACTAGGCAGAGCCTACTAGTTTCCTTCCCCATGCCTACTCTTTTTTTTTCCCTTAGAAGCAGAAATCAGATTTGGAGCTCAGAATAAGGCATGCAGCTATAAAGACTACAGTTCCCAACCTTCTGTGTAGATAGGTGTGAGCATGTGACCCAAGTTCTGCCCAGTGAGATGCAAGCAGGAGTGTGAGCCTTTTGGCAGAGGACTTCTGAGTGGAAGCTGAGTGAGCTGGGAGGCCTCCTTTTACCCCTTCCCTCCTGCTGCTGCACTGGACTGTGAGAGACTTAGAGAAGGGAAGCTAGGGATCGGGCTGAGCAGCCTGCAGATGGAAGGAAGCTGTGTCTCCTGTGAGCACATATTCACCAAAAGACTGGGCATGCCTACTTCAGTCTAATGCATGTGAGCGTAAGACGGAGTTCTTGCTAGACAGGCCACATTCTTTTGCTGGGTGTTTATTAAAGTAGGCCTTAGAATTCTAGGTATGTATCTTTGGAAGCCCAAACCTCATCTTTCAAGGACTTAGGAGCCATTGTTAAGAGTAGGGCTCTCAAAATAACAAGACTGAATTCTCTAACGCTCTGTGAGAGAGCAGCATCCTAGTGCTGACCGTCACCACCATCTGATGAACCCGGCCGGCCTAGGCTCAGTTACGCTGGCCAACTCTCTGTACTTTATGTCTTCCCCCACCACCACCTCCAGTTGTTTTTTGATTTGTTTAGAGACTGGCTGAAGATGGCCTTCAACTCACTATGTAGCAGAACTTCTGATTCTCCTGCTTTGAGCCACCCCTCTAGTGCTCAAAGCATGTGTCACCGCAGCCATGATTTTAGAAACCATCAATTTTGTGTTGGGTATGGTGGCTCATGAACATAATCCCAGGACTCGAGAGGCTGGGGCAGGAAGAGTGTCTTGAGTTCAAGGTGTACCCAGGTTACATAGGAAATTCCAGGGTTACAGAAAGAGGCTGTGTCTCGAAAACAAACGAAAACAAACCCTACCATTTCTGGTGCTTGCACAGATGGGCAGCGCATTATTAGTCTCCCCTAGCATGACTTACAGAACACCTTCGATGTGTAGGTCACAGGGACTAACAGCTGCTTAGATTATTTTTCACGGGCTTGAGGTGATTTTATAGAAATTACCAACTATTCACTTGGGCTGGCACAGATGTCTGGCGAGAGACTTTTTAGGGTAAGAAGGCAAAACCCCACCCTCAGATCATGCTCGCAATGCCATCCTGAACATGCGTCTTGGAAGAGCTGTGAAGTCTGATGATGCATGCAAGGGTCACCTCACCTCCAGTTATCTTTCCCCCATGCCCTGTGCCACCATCTATACCCTATAAATACTTTCAAATCCTGGTCTTGGGAGAGGGAGTGATCTGAGATTTGGGTCCCTGCCTCCTTGCTTGACCCTGTCGCCAATCAACTTTTTCGCTTTTGCAAACATTGGTTTCAGCAATTTGGTAAACTCTGGAGAGGATAGTATGCCTGTTCTGATAGCAAGTGAGACACCCCACCTCCCCTTTTTGAGACAGGGTTTCAGCAGACCTTGAACTTAGAGTACTCCTGCCTCACAGCCTCCTGAGTGCTGCTGTTCTGGCATTCTGCCATTTGGGGCTGTGCAACCATGAATAAGTGCATCAACCCCCTATGCTGTTGACCCAGCAGCCAACTGTGACTTTGGCTTTCCGTTATAGGTAGTTGAATCCAACCCTCACTTAACATTAAATAGGCAGAAAAAGAACAAGATGTTTTCAAAGCGTTCTCAAAAGGAAGCATTATTTGCTTGGCCAGGCCAGAACTAACTCCAAAAGGAAGGCTTTACTATAGCTCCAGCCACATTAACTTGTCAAAGGTGATATAACCATGGCTTCCCTCTTTACCCCTTGGCAGCAACAGTATAAAAACATCATCCATGCCACCAGCTAAAGATTTCAGTGCTCTGTGAAGAAAGCAAAATCTTAAATGAGCTGACTCAGGTGTCAGCAAATAGCTTTCATGTGAACATTCATAATTATTCTGTGTTGAAATATACATATACATATTTATGTCCATGAGAAGAGCCACATTCATCTTTAAAAGCTTTATGCATCAAGCATATGCAATGATGGAGAAGTGTCCAGCATCTGCATATAAAATTGGATGGTTGGGATCAGAGGAGTATCTTAGTTAGGATTTTAATGCTGTGAAAAGACACTATGACCACAGCAACTCTTATAAAAGAAGACATTCAATTGGGGCTGGCTTACAGTTCAGAGGTTTAGCCTATTGTCATCATGATAGGAAGTATGGCAGCATGCAGACAGACATGGTGCTAGAGAAAGAGATGAGAGTTCTATATCTGGATTCAAAGGCAGCAGGAAGAGAGAGTAATACTGGGCCTGGCTTGAGCATCTGAAACCTCAAAGCCCATCCCCAGTGACTCACTTCCTCTAAAAGGTTACATATCTCCTAATGGTGCTATTGAACGCTGACCAGACATTCAAGCACATTAGTCTATGGGGCCATTCCTACTGCAGGCACCACAAGGATGGTTCAGTTGGTAAAGTATTCTTCAAACACATGGATCTGTGTTTCCCAGAACCCATGCAGAACTGCTGGGTATGCTGCTGTAGTCGTGTGATCCCAGCACTAGGGAGGCAGAATCAGGAGTGGCCCTAGGGCTCACTTACCAGCCAGTCTAACTTACCTAGTAAACCCCTGGTTAATGAGAGCGCCTGTCTCAAACAAGTGGATGGTATCCCTGAGGATGGCATTCAAAACTGTCTCTTGAATACCATGAATTAAAAAATAATTAGTAAGAAAAATTCCACATTAAAACAGAAACATGATACTTTCATATTTTTAAAAAAATCTTGATTTTTCCTTTTTCAAACTTAGACAGAAATATGGGTGATGTGGGATTCCCCTCTGTATGTTGTGAATATGTTTTATTATCATTGGTTACTAAAGAAGCTATGGCAGGGCAGAATATAGCCAGGCTGGAAGAGATATAGGGAAAAAGATGGCAGGGTCAGAGAGATACCATGTAGCTGAGGAAGGAGACAGATGCCAGAACCTTACCAGTAGGCCACAGCCTCATGGTGATACACAGATTAATAGAAATGGGTTAATTTAAGATGAAAGAGTTATCTAGGAATATGCCTAAGCTAGTGGCCAAACAGTGTTGTAATTAATATAGTTTCTGTATGGTTATTCGGGTCTGGGCAGCCAGGAACAAATGAGCAGCCTCTACCTACATATGGGTTAAATAAATACATAATTTTCTCCTTTAACCTACTACAAGAAAAAAAAATACTGAAGTATATTGATAAGGAGTAAGTGATATAAATAATTCTGAATTGTATTGGGAACTGTAGCACCCAAGATTACCGTGGTTACTCAGAGCTGACCAGTTATCATCACATAAGAACATTGACTTCAGTTTCTCAAGAGAAATTTAGGATCTTTCTTAGGTTTTTATAGAAAACGTCATGTTTTAAGTATTGGCAATTGATTCATTTAAAAGCAAACCAAGGCACCGTGTGAGTAAACATAGCAGAAGAGTTGTTACAGCCCCAGAGGGGCCCAGAATCCCTTATGAATCACTTTTTTAAAAAAGTGAAAATGAGAGCTGGGTAAGATTGCAAAAACTTATAATCCAGCCCGGGGAGGGTGAAGGCAGAGGATCAGGAGTCAAGGTTGTCTTTAGCTACATAGGAAGTTCAACGCTAACCCTCTCAAAAAAGCAAACAGCAAAATAAATGGCTTAGTGTGATGCTTTATTTATAATAAGGGAATATTAAAATCTTTTAATATATAATGCTTGTATGTATATAAAATGTAAGGGTTTTTAAATTATTTTTTGAGAAAGGGCCTCACTAGGTAGGCTTGGCTGGCCAGGAGCTCTCTATGTAGGCCAGACTGTCCTTGATATAGAGATCTACCCACCTCTGCCTCCTGAGTGCTGGGATTAAAGGTGTGAGTCAATAGCCTCTGTCCAAATTTAACTTCTTTAGTACGATAATTATTACAAGGGGGAATGTACAGAGTTCATGATTATTTGTAGAAATTATGTTTAAAGCTCAGGACAAGGTTATTTGAGTTTGAGAGCAGAACAACAGTACAGAAAAACTGAGAGTCCTCGGAGCTGTTGGGAGCAGGAGCACAGAAAAGAGGAAAGAGAGTTCATGTTTATAAGTAGAGGCCTAGACACAAATGTGCGAAGTGTGTTGGGAAGCATAAGCAAAGCATTGAATGACACTGGAAGCTCTGGGTGAGGGGGAGGGAGAAGAGCCATGCAGGCCTCTGGTGTGTGGGGAGATATAAACCATGAATGTGCAAACAGGACACCTTTCTACACTGGTCCCAGTGAGGCATTGCTGTCTTCTCACCAAAGGTTTCGGTGGGGTAGATCTTGGGTGGAGTCTGAACGATGGTTTAAACACACAGCTAACTGCACAAGCAAATTAGCATCTTGAGAATAAGAGTGCCACACAACTCCAATGAAGAATCTCTTAGGGGAAATAGCAATACTCTTTTTGTTTTTTTTTTTTTTTGAGAACAGTCTTTTACCTCAGCATACTGAGGGTGGAAAAGCTGAAAGTTTTCACTTCCCGGAAATCCTCAAACTTTTTTGTCCAGGACAAAAAATAAAAGTGGCTGTAGTTACTATTTTATTGCCATTGCTTACATGGTACAAACTTGGCAGTTACTAATTTAACTCTACAAAGAGACACTCCATATATGACAGAGGCCTTTAAAAAGGGGGAGAAGAAAGTAAGGCTATTACCTGGTGAGGGATTATGTAGATGAGGAAGATGAGGTGGCCCAGAGAGCTCCTGGTGACCAGGCTGGCCAGCAAATAGCCTGTCTAGTAACTTATCAGAAGAAGACACGGTCCAAGCCTTGCAGGAGAACATTTGGTTAGTGTCACCCTTCCAGGGATTATCTAGTGACATCGGGCAGCCAGTCCTGTTATTTAATAAATCCTGTTCACTTCGACTTTTCTGAGAACGTTGGGCAGTGTGCTGAGGACCAGAGCTTAGGCCAGCATGGGAAGTGGCTCCATGGGAGGCTGTCAGGAAGTGACTGCCCAGAGTGATGGGTGGGAGACTTTGTGTTCTAATTGGTGGAAGCCCTTTCCGGGCCAGGGGTTTCCTTTCTGGCAAGAGATACTTTGAATTCTCTGAGGTCCTCTTCTTAAAGACAACCATAGCCACCTGATCACCAGGCTGATCTTGGCAGTTGGTATCCACGACACTGTCAAAGGTAGTGATGATGTCATCGACTTCCGAGGTGTCCTCCTCCTTGTGTCTGTCCCTGCTGTGGTCCTTCGGATGGGCTTTCTGCTCTTCTTTCTTGCTTGTGCAGAAGATCTGGTTGAACACGCTGAATCGTTCTTCCTTCTTTTGGGGTCGACTGTTCTGGGAGGGAAGAGGCCGGGCAGGCTCTGCTCTAGAGGAACAGAAGAAGAACAAGAATACCATGCAAGGGCAGCAAACAGGAAAGAACAAGATAGTGACACTCTCAACCCCCGTTCCATCTGCCTGATCAGCTTGTCTGGGCTCATCTCCAGATGCCTGTGTCTTCAAGCCAAGGTTTTGCTCAAGGACCCACCTTCTATTAACTCCTTGCAGAGGTGGTAACTCAACCCCTCCCCGCTCTCTGCTTAATACAGCCTCAGCTCATCATCTTTCTGCTTTAGCCTCCTGAGTGCTGTGCTTTTAGGCATCTGCTATCCACGTCTCTTGATTCCTCAGGGTTTGGAGTCTCTTTTCCCTTCCCCATTCTGTTGTTCTTTGACAGTACTGTATGTGTATGTAATATAATGCTACACACAAAAGCATGTAATAAATCTTAGTCATGTCATCCCAACTCCCCTCTCTTTCATCCCCGTCTCTGCTGCTGAAACCTTACTTTCTTTCCGGCACTCCCACTGAGGCTATTTAGGGTTTCTTGCAAGAGTGTGGGAGAGAAGTTTTTACTGGAGCATAAGCAACTTATCCTGTTACACCGCTGAAGACAATGACATCCTGACCCCTTAGCTGATAACTGTGGAAAATTCCTTGGGGAGGATCCCTTCCCATTCATGATGATGAAATGTTGACAGGCCAATCTTGTCCAGGTCTTATGCAGATAACCACAGCAGCAGGGAGTCCATGGGGGCCATGGCTGTGTTCGGTCCACCAGACATCGTTTTGCTGCATATCTCCTGGCTCTTCTATTCTCTCTCCTCTTTGTGATGTTCTCTGGGCCTTGGAGGGTGTGACACAGCTGCCCTATTTAGGACCCTGCACTCCACTATTGTTTATTTTTGGCTCTTTGGCCAAAATATGGGTTTCTGTACTAACTTCCATAGGTCCTATTTTCTCCTTTCTCCCTCTCCCCTCTCCTCTCTTTCCCTCTTCCCCTCCCCCCACCTCCCTCTTCTCCCTACATGTGGAGGCCAGAGGTTGATTTGTGTGTCTTCCTTTGTGTTTGTCAGCCCTACTATTTAATTTTTCACATTGTTTATTATTGTGTGCGTGAATGACAGTTCTCTGAAAGAAGCCGCATCCCCCGCCCCCACTGACCCTTCTGCAGTTAACTGACTAAACTGTCACTGATTGTGGAGGGTTTGGAACATTACAAGCCCAGAGTCAAATTATCTCAGGCCATTTTCAGCCCTCTGAGTAGCAATTTATGACCCTCCTCTGTGGGTGACCATTAGGTAAAGCCTTCGGAATGAACAAACTGATACCTAGCTCCCATCAACCAAAAGGCTAAGAGTGTCAGACGGTACCTGAGAGCCATGGCAGAAATTCCCCTGCTCTGTTCTAACCTGCTTATCAAATGTCTCCATCAATGTATCTGTGAGGTGCTTGGATCCACAACTTTCTTTGTTCTCTTTCCATAAAAGCTTCATCTTGGAACATGAACTTTGAGGTAACCTAGGTAACCTATGTTCCCAGGCCATTGGCTACTCATATCTGGCTCCATAAATAATCATTTCTGATCCCTTTTCTGGAGAGAATTATGTTTTGGATTGACATTGTATGGTGTGCCTAAATGCGGGTGCTTGCATGCCAGGGAATCTCTCTGGAGGTCAGAGGGCAACTCTGTGACTCTGGTTCTCTCCTTTGACCTTTATGTGGGCTCTGAGGATAGAATTCAGGCATAAGCTAGCATGGCAAGTCCCTTTCCCTGCTGAACCATGTCTTTGCACCAACATTATTATTATGATTAGTATTTGAGACAGGGCCCCTCGCTGAATCTGGAGCTTGCTTATTCAGCTACTGACTGGCCAGCAAGCCACAAACACCCCTTGTCTCCCTTTCTCCAGTGCTGGTTTTACAGCTGTGGGCGGCTATGGGTGTTGGGGATCAAACTCAGGTCCTCACGCTTGTTGTGCAAGCATTTACTGACAGCCACCCCTCAGCCTCCAGAGGCTTTCGTTTTTCAATTACTCATGGCAATCTGTTTTCAATTATCAATTGATTCAGCTGCAAACAGCTTAGATGGTTCCTACTCTCTCATCTCTCAGGGACAGTCAACAGTGGCGTAGGCATTAGAGACGCAGGGTAAGGTGTGACTTTAGGCTTCACATGGCAGAAAGAGGCTTTGGTGTGCTCTGAGCGAGAGATCCCAGGGGATCCGGCACTGACATTATGCACCCAGAATCTTGCCTGTTTTATGCTGTTTGTTCTTTGTTTTTCTTTCACATCTAAAAAAAAAAAAACCACCTAACTATAGTTATGAAAAAATACTCTACTAAAGGAAACAGGCAGAGATGACTTAGAGTTTGAGTTCCAGTGGAAGAGGAAGTCATATGTGCCAGAGATTGGGCATGGCAGATGTGAGCAAGACTCAACTCATAAGCAAACTCAAATGAGAAAAGGTTCGTGGCAGCTGTTTGGCGGCTCGCTCAAGCCGAGTTTCCCTGAGGCGTTGTTCTGTTCCAGTTCTTTGGGAAGTCTGTGCTTCTCACAATCAAGTCAATGCTTTCTGCATTAGGGAATCAACTGTGAAACTGGACCCATGCGCAGGCTGCCAAGGGGGAGACGGCAATATTACTCTTTGGAATGAGATACTGAAGTCTAGTTAAAAAACACCAGCACTCAATTTGGATGCAGACAATGGATGTTTTCTGACTATGAACCTTTGTTGATATGCTTATATTTTAAAATTATTAGTACTAATTAGTACTATTATTAATTATCTCCCTTTCACCATGGCAATCACATGATCAATGAATTACTGCCTAGAATTGGAACTACCAAAGTTACTCAGGTAGCCATGTGGCAGAGTGTATGAATGATGAAACACACAATACAGTCTAGAAACTTAATGGGCCTGGACAAGAAATCAAGGCTTTCAAGAGTTTGCGTCTTATTAGTGGTATTATATAAGCAACTGAGAAAAGAGAAGAGCTGACTAAATTTTGTATTTATTGTCTTCACTTTTTTTCATTAATAGTTTCTGAACTGATGCAGTGATATTTTGTTGCTTCTGGATTTATAAATGAAACTTTTTTGTGCTTTTAAATGTACTCCCTAGTTTTCTTGGTTTGGAATCCAATGGGTGGGACGGTTTCATGACTTTTAAGCACGCTATTGATCAAGTGCTTCATTGAGGCAGCTGTCAGCTTTAGCAGTCTCTTTCTGCCATGGGCGCAGCACCTAATGGCTGACACGCTCTGTTTGGAGGAACAGTGCTTAGACTGAATTTCATTCTTGAACCTTTTTGGCCTTGAGGTTTGATCCCCCCCACCTCCGAGCCCAGAAGAATTAAGAATTCTGATGTAGAAAGCTTGCACAGCTTTTCAGGGAACAGAGCCTAGAGGGACCTGAAACCCGTAGGTTGATTGGGAATCAGTGCTAGAAGATGAGAGGAGGGAAAATCTCAGTGCTGTTAATGTCTCCCTTCACTGGTGTTGGGCTTTGAAAAGATGAAATTTCCATACCACAGTGCAAAATTCAATTAAGTTGTCTTAATTGTCTAGTCAAAGAGAGAGAGAGAGAGAGAGAGAGAGAGGGATGGAGGGAGGGAGGGAGAGAGAGGGAGATTGCTAAGAATGGAAAACAGTGCTGCTCTTATTAATTTTCCTTGCTTTGGAAAATAGCTACATTAAATGAAATTAACAGTTATTTATTTATTTACTCATCTATCAATGGTGCCTTCTTACACAGACAGCCAAACTGGCCTCAAATTCATGATCCTACCACTTTAGCTTCCAGAATCCCAGGATTATAGCTACAATATCGTTTTCATTAAAATGTCTTTTTTTTTAACATGTAGCAACCACAAACATCATTGTTTAAATAACAAAACAAATATTTTATTAAAATTTTCTTAATTAAATATTTTGACACCATAATAGTGATGGAGATAACAGGTTTGAGAAAGCTCCTCTTCTTGGCATCTTCAGAGAGTTCTGAGCGTGCGTAAGGGTCTCAAGAGTAAGTGATCTAGGCAGAAGGAAGAAGACCGGGAGAGGAAGGAAAAAGGAGGTCGAGGCCTATGACCTGTAACTGAGGGATTCAAGCTTGCTACTATTATCATGTTCCACATAATGGAGACCATTTTACTCTGTTAGATGACAGCAAGCACACATCATTAATTAGATAATTAATAATGTCACTTTTATTATGTAATGCTGATATTATTAAATTACTGTGGCCACTAGATGGATCAGTGGATAAAAATGCTTGTCACCAAGCCTGATGATCCATGTTCCAGCCCTGAACCTCACATGGTGGAAGGAGAGAAACATCTGAAAACTGTTCTCTGCCCTCTACATGTTCACACACACACACACACACACACACACACACACACACACACACACACGCAATACTGTTATTGCTGGGCTTGCACGCTGGTGGTCTAGAGAAGTGTTAATGTTATAAATCTTTGAGAAGAAGACACCATGATAAACTCACCGGCCTTCTTGGGAGAGGAGTTTGACACAGGCTGTGTGACCGCAGTACAGGGCGTAGGCCAGGGGTGTGCTCTCATTAATGTCCCTCAGGTTGCTGTCCATGCCCAGCTCCAGCAGTGACTGGACACATTCTGCTTTTCCAGCAGCTGCAGCCCAGTGCAGGGGTGTCCTGGAGGAATAACATAGAAGAAACACAAGGGGTTCAATCCAAACTTACAGGCTGGTTAGACATGGTTGGTCGACGCCTAGAGTCAGGCTGAAGGAGGACAATCCCATTGCTATGCATAGTATGTTATAGTGAGTGTGAATCTGGCATAAGAGTTTAGGCTGTGTACAAGATGCTTCCCTCCAGTTCTGTGCTTTCTGTCTGCTTTGCCATCTCTGCTCTTCCTGAGAATTTCCTAGAAGAGGAAGTATGAGTGTTATTAAGGCTCTTTACACACAGTGCCAACTGCCTTCTAGGAACGTTGACTCCATTTACTCTCTTACAGCTGAGACCTTACTCCTTTTTGAACACTGAGTATATCACCATCTTTAAAATCTTTGTCAACCTGAGATACAGAGCAGACTAAGAGGTGAGTGATCAACCAGCCAGCTGGACACCCCACTCTCTAGGCCCTTGGTACTGGGGCAAAACCCTGGGCCCCTCTCCCACCTGCCTCAGCTTCACTAGCCAGTCAGTAGGCAAGCTTCCTGAAGGTAAGGCTGCTCCAACGTCTCCTGTCCCCACCCATTGATTGGACCCTGTAAGCTACAAGGCCCACTCTGCCTCCAAACCCACCCATCCCCTGTGCCCTCAGAGGAAGGGCACAGAGCAGGACCAAGAGACTGAGACTGTGCAGAGCAAACCAAGAGAGCAGGCCAAGGGAGACTTCAGCAGCTCCATGAGACTCAGAGAGCACTGCACAGAGCAAAATAAGAGCAGCTCCTTAAGACACAGACAGCAACTGCAAGGATTGGACCAAGAGGCAAAGACACTTCCAGCACCAATTGGACAAAGAGGGGGTAGGCACCAATTCAGCAACCTAAAAAGCAACATGGTAATGCCAGCATCCAGTGGTCATACCACAGGAAGACCTGATCATCCTAATCCAGAAGAATCACAGGAAAATGATCTTAAATATAACTTTATGAAGATGATAGAGACCCTTGAAGAGGAAATGAAAAATTCCCTAAAAGAAATGGAGGAAAAGACAAACAAAAACTTGGAAGAAACCAATAAATATCTTAAAGAAACTCAAGAAAACCAAGAAAAAACAGTCAAACAGGTGAAGCAAGCTGTTCAAACAGTTCAAGACTTGAAAACTAAAATAGAGGCAATAAAGAAAATACAAACTGAGGGAATTCTAGAAATGGAAAATCTGGGTAAACGAACAGGAACTACTAATGCAAGTATAACCAACAGAATATATAAGAGATGTAAGAAAGAATCTCAAATGTTGAAGATAACTATAGAGGAAATAGATTCATTGGTCAAAGAAAATGTTAAATTCAACAAATTCTTAACACAAAACATCTAGGAAATCTGGGATACTATGAAAAGACCAAACCTAAAATAATAGGGATAGAAGAAGGAGAAGAACTCCAGCTCAAAAGCACAGAAAATATAATCAACAAAATCATAGAAGAAAACTTTCCTAACCTAAAGAAGGATATGCCAATGGAGGTACAGGAAGCTTACAGAACACCAAATTGATTGAACAACAACAACAACAAAGTCCCCTCACCATATAATAACCAAATCACAAAACATACAGAATAAAGGAAGAATATTGAAGAGCTGTAAAGGAAAAGGGCCGAGTAACATATAAAGGCAGACCTATAAGGATTACACCCAATTTCTCAATAGAAACCATGAAAGTCAGAAGGTCCTGGACAGATGTGCTGCAGATACTAAGAGACCATAGATGCAATCCTAGATTACTATATCCAGCAAAGCTTTTAATCACCATTGATGGAGAACACAAGATATTTCACAACAAAACCAAATTTAAACAATTCCTATTCACAAACTCAGCCTTACAGAAGGTACTACAAGGAAAACTCCAACCCAAGGAAGCTAACTTCACCCCCAAAAACATAGGCAACAGATATCCTCATATCAGAAAACCCCAAAGAAGAGAAACACACAAACACTATCACCAAAAAATAACAGGTGATGTGGGAAGTCCTTTTGTCTATGTGCTGCTTTTATTGGCTAATGAATAAAGAAACTGCCTTGGCCTGTTGATAGGGCAGAACTTAGGTAGGCAGGAAAACTAAACTGAATGCTGGGAGAAAGAAGAATGGAGTCAGGGAGAAGCCATGTAGCCCTGCCGGAGCCAGATGGAACTTTAGCTGGTAAGCCACAGCCACGTGGCAATACACAGATTAATAGAAATGGGTTAAATTAATATGTAAGAGTTAGCCAATAAGAAGCTAGAGCTAATGGGCCAAACAGTGATTTAATTAACACAGTTTCTGTGTGATTATTTCAGGGCTAAGCAGCTGGGAACTAACTAACGGCCTCCTTACTAAAAACAGGAATTAACAATCACTAGTCATTAATATCTTTTACTATCAATGGACTCAATTCACCTATAAAAAGACACACGCTAATAGAATGGATATGAAAGCAGGATCCAACCTTCTGCTGTATACAAGAAACACACCTTAACATTAAAGACAGATATTACTTCAGAGTAAAGGGTTGGGAAAGGATTTTTCCAAACAAATGAACCCAAGAAACAAGCATGTGTAGCTATCCTAATATCTAACAAAAAGAAGAGATGGAGGACACTTCATACACATCACAGGAAAAATCCATTAAGATGAAGTCTCAATCCTGAACATTTATGCCCCCAATACAAGAGCATCCACATATGTAAAAGAAACATTATTAAAGCTTAAATCACACATCAAACCCCACACACTAATAGTAGGAGACTTCAACACCCTACTCTCCCCAATGGACAGGTCAACTAGACAGAAACTTAACAGAGAAAAGAGAACTAACAGATGTCATGACTCAAGGACTTAAGAGACATCTATAGAACATTTCACCCAAACACAAAAGAATATACCTTCTTCTCAGTACCTCATGGAACCTTCTCTAAAATTGACCACATTCTCGGAAACAAAGCAAACTCAACAGATACAAAAGGTTTAAAGTTAAAAGTCAACAAGAACACTAATTGCTGAAAGCCTACAAACTCACAGAAATTGAACAGTGCTCAATTAAATCACCCCTGGGTCAAGGAAGAAATAAAGAAATTAAAGACTTCCTAGAATTCAACGAAAATGAAGGCACAATGTACCCAAACCTATGGGACACTATAAAAACAGTGCTTAGAGGAAAGTTCATAGCACTAAGTGTCTAGATAAAGAAGAAATCTCACACTAGTGACTTAACAGCACACCTGAAAGCTCTAGAACAAAATGAAGCAGACTCACCAAGGAGGAGTAGATGACAAGAAATAATTAAATTGAGGGCTGAAATCAACAAAATAGAAACAAAGTAAACAATATAAAGAATCAATAAAACAAAGAGCTGGTTCTTTGAGAAAATCAACAAGATAGACAAACCCTTATCCAAACTAATCAAAAGGCAGAGAGAGAACACTCAAATTCACAAAATCATAAATGAAAAGGGGGACATAACAACAGACACTTGAGGGAATCCAGAGAATCATTAGGTCATTCTACAAAAACTTGTACTACACAAAATTGGAAAATGTAAAAGAAATGGATAATTTTCTGGATAGGTACCATATGCCAAAATTAATCAAGACCAGGTGAACAATTTAAGTAGACTTGTAACCTACAAAAAAATAGAAGCTGTCATCAAAAGCCTCCAAACCAAGAAAAGCCCAGGGCTCGATGGTTTCAGTGTACAATTCTATTAGAACTTCAAAGAAGAGCTAATACCAATACTCCTCAAATTTTCCACATAAGAGAAACAGAAGGAACATTGCCAAACTCTTTCTATGAGGCTACAGTTACCCTGATACCAAAAGCACATAAAGACTCAACCAAGAAAGAGAATTACAGACCAGTCTCCCTCATGAACATCAATGCAGCAATACTCAATAAAATACTGGCAAATTGAATCCAAGAACACATCAAAAAAATTATCCACCATTATGAAGTTGGCTTCATCCCAGGGATGAAGATACAGGGATGGTTCAACATATGAAAATCTATCAATGTAATCCACTGTATAAATATATTGAAAGAAAAATACCATACAATTATCTCATTAGATGCCAAAAAAGAATTTGAAAAAATCCAACACCCCTTCATGATAAAGGTCTTGGAGAGATCAGGGATACAAGGAACATATCTAAACATAATAAAAGCAATATACAGCAAGTCAACAGCCAACATCAAGTTAAATGAAGAGAAAATCAAAGCAATTCCACTAAAATCAGGAACAAGACAAGGCTTGTCCACTCTCTCCATATCTATTTAACATAGTTCTCGAAGTTCTGGCTAGAGCAATAAGACAACAAAAGGAGATCAAGGGGATACAAATTGGAAAGGAAGAAGTTGAACTTTTGTTATTTGCAGATGATATGATAGTTTACATAAGCAACCTCAAGAATTCTACCAGGGAACTCCTACAGCTGATAAACACCTTCATTAATGTGGCAGGATACAAGATCAGCTCAAAAAAAATCAGCAGCCCTCTGTTGTAGGGAGCGGGGCCCCTTGTTTCAGCCACCTGGCTAGCTTATACCCAAAATAATCACACAGAAACTGTATTCATTTAAACATTGCTTAGCCCATTATCTCTAACTTCTTATTGGCTAACTCTCACATCTTGATTTAACCCATTTCTAATAATTTGTATATCACCACGAGGTCGTGGCTTACTGGGAAATTCTGCATTTCTGACCTGGCATCTCCATGGCGGCTCTCTCTGCCTGTCTCCTTCCTCCCAGAATTCAGTTTTGTCTACTCCGCCTACCTAAGTGCTGCCCTATCAAAAGGCCAAGGCAGTTTCTTTATTCAACCAATGAAAGCAACATATAGACAGAAGAACCTCCTACACCAGCCCTCCTATAAACAAATGATAAAGAAGCTGAGAAAGAAATCAGAGAAACATCACCCTTCACAATAGACACAAAAATATCTTGGGGTAACACTAACCAAAGAAGTGAAAGACCTGTATAGCAAGAACTTTAAGGCTTTGAAGAAAGAAACTGAAGAAGATATCAGAAAATGGAAAGATCTCTCCTGTCCTTGGATAGGTAGAGTTAACTTTGTAAAAATTGCAATTTTACCAAAAGCAATCCACAGATTCAATGCAATTCCCATCAAAATCCCAACACAATTCTTCATAAACCTCAAAAGAACAATATTCAACTTCATATGGTAAAACAAAAAAACCCAGGATAGCCAAAACTGTCCTGTCTAATAAAGGAACTTCTGGAGCCATAACCATCCCTGACATCAAGGTTTATTATAGAGCTACAGTATGAAAACTGCTTAGTACTAGCATAAAAACAGAGAGGTTGACCAACAGAATCAAATTGAAGACCCAGATATTAATCCACACACCCATGAACACTTGATTTTTAACAAAGAAGCTAAAATTATACAATGGAAAAAAGAAAAGGTCTTCAACAAATGGTGCTGGCATAACTGGATGTCAACATGTAGAAGAATGCAAATAGATACATCGCCATGCACAAAACTCAAGTCCAAATGGATCAAAGATCTCAATATAAATTCAATCATACTGAACTTGACAGAAAGTGGAAAGTAGCCTTCAATATATGGGCACAGGAGACCACTTCCTAAATATAACACCAGTAGCACAGGCATTGAGAGCAACAATAAATAAATGGGACCTGCTGAAACTGAGAAGCTTCTGTAAAGCAAAGGACATGGTCAACAAGACAAAGCAACAGCTTACAGAATGGGAAAAGATCTTCACTAACCCCACATCAAACAGAGGCCTGATCTCAAAAATATATAAAGAACTCAAGAAATTAGACATCAAAATATCAAATAATTCAATCAAGAAATGGGGTACAGGTTTAAACAGAGAATTCTCAACAGAATAATTTAGCAAATGGCTAAAAGACACTTAAGGTAATGTTCAACATCCTTAGCCATCAGGAAAATGCAAATCAAAATGACTCAGGTACCATCTTACACCTGTCAGAATGGCTAAGACAAATGTCAAAACCACCAATGATAGCTTATGCTAGAGAAGATGTGGTATAAGTGGAACACTCCTCCATTGCTGGTGGGAATGCAAACTTGTATAGCCACTCTGGAAATCAGTATGGCAGTTTCTCAGAAAATTGGGAATCAACCTAAAGCAAGACCCAGCAATACCACCCTTGGGCATATACCCAAAGGATGCTCAATCATACTATAAGGACATTTGTTCAACTATGTTCATAGCAGCAATTATTTGTAATAACTAGAACCTGGAAACAACCTAGATGCCCCTCAACCAAAGAATGGATAAAGAAAATGTGGTACATTTACACAATGGAGTACTTACTACTCAGTGGTAAAAAAAAAATGACATCTTGAAATTTGCATGCAAATGGATGTAACTATAAAAACTCATCCTAAGTGAGGTAACCCAGACTCAGAAAGATGAGCATGTACCCATTCATAGGTGAATACTAGCTGTAAAGCAAAGGATAAGTAGCCTATAGTCCATGACCCCAGAGAAGCTAAGTATCAAAGAGAACTCTAAGAGAAACATACATAGATCCCCTTGGGAAGGAGAAATAGACAAGATCTCCTGAGAAAACTGGGAGTGTGGGGGTGGGAGAAAGGAAGGTGGGAGGGAAGGAGAAGGGAGAAGGAAAGCGGGTGAGGACTTGAGGGAACAGAATGATCAAGATGGGGGGAGGACCGAGATGGAGAAAATGAAGAGATATCTTGATTGAGAGAGCCACTATGGGGCTAGCAAGAAACCTGACACTAGAGAAATTCACAGGAAACCAAAAAGGATGATCGCAGCTCAGACCCTAAGCAATAGTGGAGAGGGTGCCTGAACTGGCCTTCCCTATAGTCAGATTGATGACTATCTTAAATGTCATCACAGAACCTACATCCAGAAAGTGATGGAAGCAGATGCAGAGACACACAGCGGAGCACTGGGTTGAGCACCCTAAGTCTAGTTGAAGAGTGGGAGGAGTGAGAATATGAGCAAAGAGGTCAATACCATGATGGGGATATCCACTGAAATAGCCTACTTGAGCTAATGGAAGCCTACAACTCTGGCCTGACAATGAGGGAACCAGCATAGGACCAAACTAGGCCCTCTGAATGTGGGTGACAGTTGTAAGGCTGGGACAGACTGTGGGGCCACTGGCAGTTAGAGCAGGATTTATCCCTACTGCTTATGCTGGCTTTTTGGAACATATTCTCTTTGGAGGGATACTTTGCTCAGCCTAGATATGGGGGAAGACCTTGGTCCTGCCTCAAATCAATGTGCTAGACTTTGATGACTTCCCATGGGAAGCCTTACCCTCTCTGAGGAGAGGATGGGGGGTGAGATGGGGAGTAGGGTGGGGGGAATTATGGAGGGAGTGGGAGGAGGGGAGAGAGTGGGAACTGGACTTGGCATGTAAAATAAAAAAAGATAGTTTTTAAAAAATAAATTAAAATTAAAAAATCTTTGTCAATTTGGTTGGCAAAATGATACGTTGATATTTCCCTTTGCACTTCTTTATTTTCTAGTAAGGTTAAATTTTCCATTTGAATTTTTTTTATTGAAATCACTCTTAATGCCTTTTGTTGCTTTTCTTTTTAAAGGCAGACTCTCACTGAAAAGCGTGGACTAGCCTTGAACATACACTCTTTCTGTCTCAGTCTCCCAAGTGCAGGAATTAAGGCATGTGTCACTATGCCGGTGTCTGTTATCTATTTCTCTATTATAGTATTTAATGCTTTTTTTTTTACTAATTTGAATGGGCTCTTTGCATACTAAAGATACTGATCATTTATAGGTCATCTATACAAACTTCAAACATTTTGTTCTTCAATCTTTCAAATTTTCGTGACTTTTTTTCTATACAAAATGGAAAGTATTCACATTCAATTACATTTCATCACTTTCATGTTCAGAAAGTCCTTCCTTAATCATTTGTTAAAAACCAGTGTTTTCTTTTTTTAATTTATTTTCTTTTTTTTCTTTCTTCTTTTTCTTTTGACAGGGATTCTCTGTTTAACCCTGGCTGTCCTGGAACTCTCTCTGTAGACCAGGCTGGCTTCAAACTCATAGACATCTGCCTGCCTCTGCTTCCTGAGAGCTGTAATTAAAGGCATGCGCCACCACCACCTGGCACAACCAGTGTTTTCTTAATAAAATAAAGAGGAGTCAGAAAACAGGAAGAAATACTTGCAAACCACATGTTCCACACAAGGCTTATAATTAGAATACATAGCATTTTTCAGTACTGAACAATAAGAAAACAAACTCACTTGAAGAACAGCAAAGGATTAGAATTGTCATTCCACCAAAAAAGATGTGTGGGTGGTGAGACACTCAGGACGAGGTGCCACAGGCTCAGAAATACTTGTCAGGTCAGTGTGGCGGCACACACCTTAAGTCCTAGTACCTAGGAGGTGAACGATAAGGTTTTCTGTGCGTTTGAGTCCAGCCTGGGCTATGCAGTGGATTCCAGGCCAATCTGCCCTACAGAGTGAGACCCTACCTCAGCAAGAACAAAACTGTCATCAGGGAAATGCAAAATTAAAATGGCATGGAGATCCCATGTGCTTATAAAAATGACTAAAATAAGACAAACCCCCAAAAATCTTGATAATAATTGATACTGGCAAAAATGTAGAAGACCTGGAATTTGCCTATGATCTTAGTGGAGTTTTACAGGGTTCAATAAATCCTGACTATGTGATCCAGAAATCCCACTTCTAGATATCTAGGTAGAGAAACAAAAACTCTATTAGCATAAGAGCCTGCTCTCAAATGTTTGTAGCAACCGCTCATAACTTCCCCAAATGGAAGCAAGCCACCATCTTTCCGGGGGTCAGTGGATAAACAAATTGTGGTTCCTCTATACTACAGATTATGATTCAATGACACAATGAACAGGCTAGCAGTCAGTGCATGATAATAGAGACGAACCTCAAGTACATTCTGTTAAGCGACATGAGCCAGTCACAGAGAGTCCCACAGTGACCTTCCCTCTAGGAAATATCTGAGATCTGAAGTGCTCTGGGCACTGTCATGCTGGATGTCACAAATGGAAGATTCTACATCTGACCCTGTGCACTTGTACTTTAGTCCTTACTGACTGTTGCTTAGCAGAAGTTTATCCCTTCATCCCTGGAAGGATGGTGGATATAGAGTAAAAAGAAAGCCAGTATTGTCTTCAAGATTTATTTGGATTAAAGATAAGAAATGTGAGCCGGGCAGTGATGGCACAAGCCTTTAATCCCACTCGGGAGGCAGAGACAGGTGGATCTCTGTGAGTTCGAAGCCAGCCTGGTCGACAAAGTGAGTTCCAGGACAGGCTCCAAAGCTACAGAGAAACCCTGTCTCAAAAAAGAAAGAAAGAAAGAAAGAAAGAGAGAAAGAGAGAAAGAAAGAGAGAACGAAAAAGAAAGGTGGTTTGGCATGGTGCTCATAGCTCAGCATCCAGGAAGTTGAGGCAACAGTATTACAAGTTTGGGGCCAGTTTAGGGCCAGAGATAGTCAGTACTTATCTCTGGGTATGTGTTTCTCTAACACTTTCATCAACATCATTTCTTAATATGACTGCATATTCTTTTCCACTTTTCTTCTGTCCTCTATTTAAAGGCATGGCTGACTTTGTACTTAATCTTAGAGGAGAGGTGTGACAGGGTAAATATGATAAATAATGTCTTCCTGCTTCCAAAAGCCAGGCTTAGAACTGGGAGCAGATCTGAAGCAAAGGCAACCTATGTAACTGCACACATAAAGGGAGCTGGCCTTCCCAACCCTAGACAGAGAATTCTCCCTCAGATGTCAAGACAGACGAGACATAGGCTGATAAAGGGCAGAAAATGTTGCTCAGTAGTAGAGCATTACCTAGCATGTGCCAGGCTCTGGATCTGAACCCCAGTACCATTAAAAAATTGAGGCTGATGAGAGCACAAGGAAGTACCAGGCTAAACAACATTAGGCAGCAGAATTCGCTTCTTCGGTAGGTAAGTGACATGAGATGTCTGAGTGATGTGGCTAGCCAGGCAGAGTGTAGCCCAAGATCACCATGCTCCCCAAAACAGCCCAGAGAGAGAGTGGAGGCTCATCAGACCCGAAAGGATAAAGACAAGTGTCAAGAGGGCCATCTCCTACCTCTATTATTACATATTTTGGTATTGTGAAAATTCTACAACCAGCCAAAAGAAATGGAGGTTAAATTTCCCACGCGTCTAAATAGATGACAAGAATGAGAAATTACAGAGTTGGTGCGATGGCTCCATTGTGTGTGCTTGACTATCATAGTGAGGGCCTAGCTTTAATTCTATGTTTTCATACTGAAAAAATATCACTTAATTACAGATAATGAAAATTACCATAATTTCTAAAAATCTTGTTTGTGATAAAGCATTAATATTTGATGTAGTCAATATTCTACTCTTTCCCTTGGATGCACTTTACATGTGAGGAGGAAGGAGAGCATTTCACTCACTGGGTTGCACCTACAGCACACACTGCAACTCCTAACCTATTAGAGTCTCAATCAAATGGTTACAGAAAGGATGCTTTGATGATATTACTCTCTATTATATCATGGACAAAACAGTTCTGACTAACAGTGCACTGTGACTTTCTACAGCTCTATGAGAAGTTTGAATTTGGACAGTTCATTTTGATCCCCTTTTCCCAGGGGGGTCTTTAAGTGTTCCGGTGTGCATCAGAACTTTTTATCTAAAGCAGAAGTTTGAAGCTCTGCCTTAGGTAATGCACACATAGAGTTAACCTTGGAGTCGGGATGGAGTGAGAGCATTGTATCTCCTCAGAGTATAGTCATTGTAAATAAATGCAACTTCCTTAGCTGGAGCTACATGCTGTCCTGTGCTCATGTGTATTTGATGTTGTAGACGTTTAATTACTTGGAAATGTCTATCAGATCAGAGGTGATGAGTAGCTGTGGACATTAGACAGAAGTCATGATAGCCATGGACATTAGGCAGAGGTGATGAGTAGCCGTGGACATTAGGCAGAGGTGATGAGTAGCTGTGGACATTAGACAGAAGTCATGAGTAGCCATGGACATTAGACAGAAATGAGTAGCCGTGGACATTAGACAGAGGTGATGGGTAGCTGTGAACATTAGACAGAAGTCATGAGTAGCCATGGACATTAGACAGAGGTGATGAGTAGCTGAGGACATTAGATAGAAGTCATGAGTAGCTGTGGACATTAGACAGAGGTGAGGAGTAGCCGTGGACATTAGACAGAAATGAGTAGCCATGGACATTAGACAGAGGTGATGAGTAGCCATGGACATTAGACAGAAGTCATGAGTAGCTGTGGACATTAGACAGAGGTGATGAGTAGCCGTTGACATTAGACAGAGGTGATGAGTAGCTATGGACATTAGACAGAGGTGATGAGTAGTCATGGATATTAGGATTCTGAGAAATACTGTGTAAAGGGACTAGACACTTGAATCTCCTATAGTTTTCGTCAACATTGGATAGGCCATATTTTGAATGATGAAATATCACACTATTAGGCTCTGTTCCCCATACACACCCTCACGAGGGTGAGGTTAGGGAGGCAAAGTGGTGTTATTCCTATGAATGAGATCTCCTTTGCAGAGAATGACTAAGCTTCCTGTCTCTCAATCAGGAAAGGAACCAGTCCTGGGGCAGCAAGGAAGGGCACAGGATGGCAGGCCTCCCCTGGGCCCTGTTCTAGAACCTGGACTCTGGGTAGAAGGTCATGTGAGAGAGAGCCAAATAATCCTCAGGCATGGGAGCTTCTGGAGGTTGGCAGAGAAGGGTCTTGGAGAGTGTTTAAGTATATAAAGTGGTCCCCATACTCAGATTGTCTCCACATTATGACACCTTAGAGGGCAATGTATTATCAATACAGTGATCTGTCACACTGTATATCTAAATGTGCAGTGACCTATCACACTGTGTGTCTGAATGTGCAGTGACCTATCACACTGTGTATCTGAATGTGCAGTGACCTATCACGCTGTATCTGAATGTGCAGTGACCTATCACACTGTGTATCTGAATGTGTAGTGACCTATCACACTGAATCTAAATGTGCAGTGACCTATCACACTGTATCTGAATGTGCAGTGACCTATCACACTGTGTATCTGAATGTGCAGTGATCTTTCACACTGTGTGTCTGAATGTGCAGTGACCTTTCACACTGTGTGTCTGAATGTGCAGTGATCTTTCACACTGTGTGTCTGAATGTGCAGTGATATTTCACACTGTATGTCTGAATGTGCAGTGATCTTTCACACTGTATATCTGAATGTGCAGTGACCTATCACACTGTGTATCTGAATGTATAGTGACCTATCACACTGTGTGTCTGAATGTGCAGTGACCTATCACACTGTGTGTCTGAATATGCAGTGGCCTATCACACTGTATCTGAATGTGCAGTGACCTATCACACTGTGCCTGAATGTGACAGGTAGGATTTGTTTTATTTTATATAAGAGAGCTCTCTAGACAGTATTTTGCAAGATGAGGCTACAGCAGATTATTCTCTCCATTTAGAGGAAAGTTGCCAATGAAGTCAGTTGTGGAAGCATACCAAGATGCAACAAATCACTTTGAAGGTTTGTGAAATAAATCCTGCCTTACGCTTGCTAAGACCAACTGATTTTAATTTCTCTGGCTCTCATGGGAGGGGCACAGAGAACAAGACAACACACTGACAACCTTTGACTTACATACTGAGCGCCTCTGTGGCAAATCTGTGACATATATGTCACGTTGTCTGAGCTACAGTGTCTTTCCTATTTAAAGGCTGCAGGATGATCCTGTAAGCTGGCCTCAGACATCACAATAAGGAGTGGAAAGTCAGGACCTGTAATTTAAAGCAACTGAGCAGAGACCAGCACTGGACGACGGGGTGAGGGTTGATGGGTGGAAGGGTGCAAGGCTATTTCAGCTGTCAGTAAGGGCTGAATTTGTGAAACCTGTAAACATCTCTGGAGAATTGCCAGAAAATATTCAGGGAGGAGAATCCGATAAAAGGTCCTCCCTGAAGAGAAACGAGTTGTTTATTAAAATGAATTATGACCTCATAAATGGATGAAATGTGGGACATTTAAAACACAGAGGCTGTTTCTGCATTATTTGTGATTTGGTATTACTCTTAGGTGAGTACCATAATATTTAAAATACTGTAGATGTATTACGTGACTCAGTTTCCCCCACTACATTTATTTCTTGTGTGTGGATGTGTCCGTGCATGCTTACATACCACGGCACTTGCATGGAGAGCAGAGGATAACTTCATGGGAGTCAGTTCCCTCCCTCCATTATATATGTCGGACAGAACTCAGTTCATCTAACTTGTGACAAGTGCCTTTATCTCCTGAGCCATCCTGCTGGCCATTTAAAAAAAAAAAGGAGTGTGTTTTTGAGACAGTCTCATTCCATAGCACATTCTGTAGCCCATGTTGGCCTTTAACTTGTGAGCCTCCTGCTCAGTGTCCTGGGGCCATGGTTCCAGGGAGCACCACCTCACCTGCTTTCTGACGCAGGCTAAGAATAGACAGCCCAGTTCCCCAAGCCCCTTCCCCCACCTGCACACCTCTCATCACAATCTTATTTCTCTTCTCTCACCACAAAGCCTTTCTTTTGGAAACTCTTTCACTAGGAAAGGAAAAGAAAGAGGAAAGAAGGACAAGTCGCAGAGATGCCTTTAAGCTTCTGATGATTTTAAACAGCTCAATTATTAACAGAAACTCAGAATTTCGCAGAAAAGACAGGGCTTCGCATTCAACATGAGAACATGAGACGGAGGAACAGGAAAGGCTCACCCAGTGGTTTGGGGTGGGGAGACTCCTAGAAACTCACTTCCTTTCTCATCCGACCTAGTCTTCTGCATTGATTTTCCTCTCTGAGTTTGTCTTCTTCCCTGAAGCTCAGGAAGATGGATTTTCTTTGTTAAAACGTGTAATTCTGCAAAATAGGGAGCTGCTTCTAGCAGCTTTTGGAAGCAGGCAAACTTCCTTTCATCCCTTAATGCTGCCAAGTGTTCCTTTCTCTGCCTGGATCTTTGACTTCCGGACCCGTGTTACTAACATGCCCTTTCTTACCTTCTCAGGATCAACACCTGCTCTTAGGAAAAAGTAGCCTTCAATTTTAATTAAAATTATCAGGTTAAACATCTCCAACTCCTGAGACCTATGTGGAAGATAAGACACCCCCCACCCCTGACATACACACATGCTAAAAAGTTTCTGGTATAAGTGGAGGTTCTCTTACGGGACTTCTAAGATGATCATACATTCAGGTCTTACTTTGACAGAAAACGGAGAATACATACTCAGAAAGTTTGTAATTCTTACACTTATTTTCAATAGTGTTGCTTATTGTTGTATTTTTTTTCTTGCATTTCCCCCACACTCAGTGCCTAAAGTCAACAAAGGTTAGTAAGCACGTCATCGTAGGTGATGAGCGCCCCATTTACAAGATGCAGTGATCCTTCACTGGGTTACTAACAACCCCTGAGATTTGTCATCTTCCCTTTCTCGACCCAGCTTCCATTTCCAGCCAATCTAATATCAATAGCTGGAAAAAATTTTTCATTAGTAAGGTTCATGGTTTTTAAGAAGGAAATACAAATTTCATTAAGAACCAGGGCCCACGTCAGCTCAACAGAAAGCCTCCTGAGAACACTGCAGATATTCAGTGAAAAGTGGAAAATATGACAACTCTGTAGTCATGATTTCTGTTCATAACAATGATTTTTCCTCCTCTTACTAAAATAGACCAAGACTTGTTACAAACACATGTATTACCAGTAATAAGGATATAGTCAGAAAGGATAGTGCCCTCAGTGTCTTTATTTTAAGATTAGCATTAGGGGAAGATGACTGGTAGTTCCCAATACTTTCTGAGTTGCCATGGATACCTGTCATCCACATCCAGAGCCTGCAGGTTACACTCAGGGACTTTTGCGAGATCGTTAATAATGTCACCGAAACCCGAAGCTGCTGCGATATGGACACACGTCTTTCCGCTCTCATCATCATAGTTGATAATGGACGGGCCCTGATGATGACTCAGAATGATGGAGCACAGGATCCTATTTCCACTCTGAAAAAAAGAGTCAGAGAAATCCCATCATGAACAACCCTGTCCATGTTCATATCTATGCATGATGAGGGAGGGGTGCTTTAAAAGATAGAGGATGGATAAGGGAAAAAAAACAGAACAAAGAAGGAAAAAGTAGAGTGGCCATTTCCTTAGACGATGAGGACTGGGGGACCGGTCTTCCTAGTTTATGGCCAGTTTGTCATGTACTCCTAGACCTGTCCAGCCCTTTGGCTTTCTGGCATGACTATGTGAAAAAAGTTTATACTCTAGAGTTACATAAATCATCCCCCCAAAAAAATTACAAAAAGAAAAACAAACTTCACAATGGATTAAGTAAGTTTGCAGTTTTGTGATGGGCGAGGCAGCCTCAGAAGGGTAAAAAAATTAAAGAGGAGTGAGTGTCATGATCATGTGGTTTGATCCATGGAGAATTTTGTTATGACCCTGCTTCCTCTCTCCTGGCTTCTCAGAAGTTCATCTAACAGCTTAGCTTGGCTTAGTGAGATGGAGTTTAAGCATGGCAACTCCGTTTTGACTTTTAGTCTGCTCTGTTGGGGCCAATACAGAAATCTAATCCCAGACAATGGCTATCTATAATTTGTATTCCATTTATTCAGCAAATTTCCACTTGTCTCAATTCTCTGCCAGGAGTTTGTTTCCAATTGGGGTTAATGTCCTCGACACCTAGTGAACTGATGATAGACTCGGTGGCAAAAGGCAACTGACGTCAGAGCTGGCCTGACAGATGTGTTGCCTAGACAACAAATTGCTCACTAGATCTGTTCATTTGACTTCTTCATTTCACTGAACAAGGTGGCCGTGAGGGCACTTGCACACTTAAATTCAATACTAACATGATGAGGAGGAGGAGGGCTGAACCATGACACGAGGTTGCAGACAAAAGCCCTGTTCCTCAGTCTGGCACAGTGAATTTTAGGCAATCCTTGTCTTGGAGATTCCTAGCACACCTCCAGATCCTCCCAGGTGCCCAGGATCCATCCTGCAACAGGGGACACACTGAGCTTTCCCTCCCCACAGAACAGGGAAAGGTCCAGGCCAGAGCAGAGGGCAGCAACAGAGGCTGGACAGAAGTCGGGCTCCTGACACAGGAGTTTGGGGGTTAGAATTGTGTGTGTGCAGGCTTCATTGCCTCATCAGACTTCACTTATAAAACAAACTGAGAATTTCAAGGTGCTGAGCACAGAACGTTCTATCTCGGGTGTCTCAGGCAGTGGGCTTCCTCCTGGACCTTGGTCTCGTGACTGGAAAGTGGACCCTTTTCTTTCTCTTCCCCTACTTTAAATCCCTTTCCTCTTTTCACGTAGCCTTTGTTCCACATGGCTTGGATGTAACTCGATCAACTATTTGCGTGCTGTACCTGTCTGTCATAAGAAGCCTGCCACACTGAACACGTAGATATGGGCTTTCACAATTTTTTTCTAGAGTCATTCATATATTACACGATGCATTTCGAAGGGGTCTGGAATGCAGTTGAGAACAGTTGAGAGACACTTTTCTTGGAAAGTTTCCGCTCCTGGAGAAGGAAAACAGAGGAGGGGTGCCAGCTCGGTGGGTTTGTTTTGTTTACAATTTCCTGGAAGAGAAAAGGCCTTCTGGTTGCCAAGGTGATCCAAAGGGCAAAACACCTCTGTTCAGTTTCCCCTCTTTGTAGAAGACGAGCATTAAGGACAAATGGAAAAAACAAAAGGACACACCTCACCTCTCTGCTCCTCCTCGCCTGACTCTTGGCAGTAGCTGCAGCCTAGGGCACCTGTGTCTGCCTCTTCTGAAATCTGACCAACTTGTCCCATGTGTCTTGGAGGCTGGAGAGCTGTAGGCTAGCCCTCTGAACAAGGATGGGCAAGGTGTCTCCCCTCACTTTACCCTTTTCTCCGAACCTGCCTTTTGTTGTTGTGAGTCCCAGATAAGTCCTTTGCCTGCTCCTGGGTCTCCCGTGTAACACTGTCATCTGTACTTCCCTTTCCTGTGTGTGTTTTCCTCAGAAATAATGGTGACAGCTGTGTGCACGGAGAGACTGCTTGTTGCTTAGCTCCTTCCTGAGCCACTCCTGACCATAACCCCAGGAGATAGGCCGAGAGGTCAGAGAACAGAGGCCAGAGGGATGGAGGAATTCGCTCTGGGTCAGAGTTAAGAATTAGCTGAGCCAGGATTGACGCTGTAGAGTTTGTAGGCTTGGACCTTTGAGGAAAGGACCCTGCATCTTTGCACTTGAGGAAGCTGAAGTGAAAACCACTCTCCAGACCTGTCACATAAGCAGTCATGGTGAACCTTGCCACCCGAGGACTGAGTTTGTCAGGAGACATTTAGAAAGCCTCTGCAAGGAAGGTGACCACGCTGTACCCTCCTGAGAATCTGAGGCACCCCTGAGACACTGATTTATAAGCCAACAGAGGGGACGATAATCTCTTGGTGACACCCTGCATTCCCCGCTAGCACTCTGGATGGTGCCAGTCAAAGGAAGGCTCAGACAATGGGGGGCTAGGGAGGTCACAGGGGCCAAGAAGAAGTAGGAGAGCAGAAGTAGGAATGCCCAGATGGGGCCAAAGGAGGAAGAGAGAATGGGCCCACATCCAGTGGGAATGCCAGTACACCAAGGGAGTAGCAAGATCACACACAGCCTGTTGCTGAGCTCTTGGCTTCACAGGGGAGGCTCGATCGGTGTCACGGATTGTTTGGCTGTATTCATCTGCTTTGTTTTGTGGGGAATCACCGTCACGTTGCCTTCACGTCCTCTAAGAACTGCCGTGTGCTAGTTGCTTTCTCTTTATCCCTCGTGAGCAGAGAGCACTGGTGAGGAGCTTGACTCAGAGGAAAGCTTGCCAAAGAGGAAGCGGAATTGGTAGATAATTATATTGCTATATCAAAAAGTAAAATTCTAATATCCTAACTGTGGACCCCTTTTATTTAATGTGCCTGGAGTAGTTTGAATGAGGATGGCCCCCAGAGGCTCATATATTTGAATGCCTGGTCCCAGTTGGTGGAACTGTTTGGGAAGGATAAGAACATGAGGACTTGGGGGAGGTGTGTCACTTGGAGCAGGCTTTGAGGTTTCAAAAGCCCAAGCCAAGTCTTGTTCTCTCTCACTCTCTCTGGATTAGGATGTAAGCTTTTAGCTGCTGCTCCAACACCATGTCTGCCTGCCCGCTGTCATGCACCCCCGCCCCATGATGATCATGGACTAACTCTCTGAAACTGTAAGCAAGCCTCTAATTAAATGCTGCTTTCTTTTATAAGAATGGCCTGGGCCATGTTGCTTCTCACAGCCAAAGAACGGTAACTAAGACAGTGTCCTTTCAAAGAGGTTCATCGGGAGGCTGTGGGACCAGTTGGTTATCAGCATATGGCTGGGGAACTATGATGTTTAATCTTCATTAGAAGTTTGACTGGACTAGAATCATCAAATCGTCTTGGAAAGACATCTCTGGGTGCGTCTGCAAAGATGCTCCCACAGAAGTCTAAGAAGACGGTAGGCTTGCTCTGGACATGAGCAGCAGCACACCATGGGTGGAGTCCTGGAGTGTGTATTTTTATAGGGGAAAGGGAACTGAGTACCAGCATTCATTTCTGCTTCCTGACTGCAGGTGCCATGTGACCAGCTGCCTTCAACGCCTGCCACCACTCTTCCTTCCACCATGTACTGCATCCCCTCAAACTCCAAGCCAGAAGTGACTCTTTTCACCCTATGTTGCCTTCGTTACAGCAACTAGGATAATTACTAACGCAAAAGAAGTTGTACAGTACCTTCCTTTTACAGGAAAGGGTTAGTCTCCCTACCTTGAATGAGGGGATGTAAGCATAATTCATCATGTGCTAGCGTGTACAAAGCAGCGGCTTCCGAGCTAGCATCTGTGCTTCAGTCACGTCTCCTTGAGGGCCTGAGGGGTTTTATGACGTGCTGCAGCCAGACAAAGTAGACCGGAATGGAGATAGTGAGTCTGCAGAGTAAGCGGTCGAGAATGGGCTCCAGGCTAACTAGAGAGAGGAAAGGATGCAGGCAATGCCTCTGAACTGTTAGAATCAGAGCTATTCTCACTCTTTCGAGGGCCAGAGTCCTAACTATTGCAATAAGACAGGAGAGTGGAGGGAAAATAGGAGGACTGGGACGGAAGAGCTGGAACGACTTTTTGCATTTCATGTTGTCTAAGTAGAATATTTGAAAAGACAGATGAAACTCAAGGCCCTGAAATTAAGAAGCAATTGTAACAAGTTTTCAGAATATAAGACACATATTTTATAATAGTCAAAACTATTTTTCTATACATTGGCCAAACAGAATTTAGAAATGAGAAACTATTGTTTTGGATGTGGTTTGTCACTGATAAAACTCATTCTGAAATTTAAGTTCCAGTATAATGTCATTTGTGTTTATATGTGTGAGAGAGGGGGAGGGAGAGATAGAGACAGACAGACAGATAGATAGATGGATAGAAAGGACAGTGTATGCCTGCATATGTGTTTTCTGGTGCACGCCCATATGTGTGCATATGTGTGCATATGTGGGGGCTGGAGGTTGCGGTTGAGTGCCTTTTCCTGTCTACCTTGTTTTCTGAGACAGAGCCTGTCCTTGAACATGGGGCTCACTGATTCAGGAAGACTACATAGTTGATCAGCGAGCCCCAGGTGTCCTCCTGGCTCTGCCTCCCCAGCACTGGGATTACAGGTGACAATCATTCCAGGATTGTCATGGTGCCTGGCTGTTTATGTGGGCGTCAGGCCCCTGATTCCAACTCGGGTCCTCAGGCCCTCAGTCTTGCACAGCATCACTCTGCCAGCTGAGCCCTCTCTCCAGCCCTCCACCTCCATGTAATAGTACTGATCAATGGGCCATTTAAGGGGCAATCAGGGGGCTTATCACTCTGTGCTGGCCTGTAGAGGGAGATGAGGCAGAGATACCTGACAAGCTAGTGTCATCACAGGGAGGTGAGAGCATGGCCTTGCGGGTCTGGAATGACACTGAGATTATCACAGACAGCAAGCGACATGTTTCTGTTAGCCCAGCTATAGCCAAACAGTGGTGTCTTCTAGACAGATAGGAGAATAGGAAGGAGGGCATGGCCCTTGTAGTCTATCTCTAGCCAATAAAGGACCTATAAAATAGGAGCAGAAGTTGAAGCTAGTTTCTGGGCCTGATGTTTCAAATCTTTACTGCTTTGGTTGTTTGGGTCAAATACAAAGGCTTAATTATTTCCAAGCATCGTAGCCTTATATGTGATCTCATTGTATGAGAAAGTCCAAGAGAAAGGCAGGAAGTTGAGCAAAGGAATAAATGACAATGGGAAGCAGACTCATTCATGTGGAAACACTATGACGAGTGTGCAGTGCTGGACCTGTGCAACAAGAAGCAACTGCAGCCGACCAGTGAGGCCGTGATTCCCCGGTACTCCTGCAGTGCAAAGGGCACAAGACACAGCCCGGGACTTCGACTACCAACACTAACCACGTGGAAGGGAGAGGGACCACAGGTCCTCCAGAGCCAGGATTCTTTACACGTCGATGCAGTTACCAACTGTTGTCGGGTGATTGAAGACAGCTGTGGACCCTTTGCTCAGAAAAGTGGATGCAAGAGCACAGCGCCCGCACATAGATATCGGCCAGCACCGTAGGGTACAAACGGGAACCTTTTCATTATTCACTTTACTTCCAGGGCCAGAGCCAGATATACAGCAGATGTTCCAGGTTTATTGAGTCATGATGGGGCAAATACAAGAGGCATTTCAATCACATGTATAACTGGTGAAAATGCAAAATTGAAGATAAGAGTAGATAAGATATTGGCAGCCATTAACTGGATTCCTCTCTAACAACAGCTCTTAGTCCTAGCAGTGCATTTTAATTTTCTGGGAGAAGGAAGGAGGTTTAAAAATCTCTGTGCCCGGGCTCCACCTTAGAACAACTGAAGGAGGAGCTAAGTGGGGCCTAAGCATCCACATACTTAAAAGGTCTTTAGATGAGTCTTGGGAGCATGGCAGGCTGGGAGCAATGTCATTTACAGCACGGTCACTTAGACTCTAAATTTTAGAGCATAGAATACTCAATTCATCAACCCAGTCTCTACGAAGGTCAGAGAACATAACAAAGTGACTTGTCTCTTCCAGTTCCGCTATATTCTCTAGCTGCCGCAGGCACGGTTCCATTCATTTACCCTCCCTCTCCCAATATATTTGGAGCTAAGTTACACAGATGTGTGTGTGACTATCCTTAGGTCAAGCCCAGGGCTGTCATGGAAATTCAGAGTGTGTTGTTGCTCTGGTTTACCCTAACTGCCCCCAGAGGATAAGGACAGCGACCCAGAAGGTCTGGGTGCATGGAGCTCAGGAGTCTGCCATTGGGGCAAGGCCTGCTGGGGATTCATTCTCTTACAAGGGCTCATTTAGGGACTCGAGTGTGGCTGGGATGGAGGAAGACGGAGCCTGTGATGCAGGTCCATCAGAATTACTGTGGGGGGCGTTCAGAGGACACGAGCCTAGAAGAAGGAGTCAGAGTGTCAGGGTATTGAGGGGGAATCTGTAGAAATGCTTAATTCAGATACCATTTCCACCTGAGCTGAGAAGCAACACGCTCAGGGCAGTGCTTGGGTGCTAAACCAGATTCTTTGGGATCATTGCTACTGTGGTCCCTAACTGGCCAGAGTCAACTTCTAAGTGCCCTCAACAGAGCCCACAGGGAGGGGGCAGGGCGTGTGATCAGATAACGAAAGTGCATGGGAGGATGCCACAGCAGGTGGAGAAGACAAAAACAAGTCTGGTTCACTTTGTCATCCTGCCCAGGACTGGGTCCGATGCCCTGCAACTGCAGCCAAGTTTATTTTTTTTTTATTTTTTTCCCATACATTGTTTTGTTTTATTTTTTCCATTCAAGAACATAATTAAAGAAATAAAATTTTTTTTTCCTTTCTTCCCCTTCTCCCGGTCCCCTCCCACTACCCCCCCACCCCTCCTCCCTCCCCCTTCTTCCTTGAAAGAGGGCATGGTGCCCTGCCCTGTTGGTTAGAGACACAAAAAGAGAGCAGTTTCCAAATCGCTTCTGTTTTCCCCTGATCATAGGCACACCTGTGAGTCCCGAAAGTCCCAGGTGCTACCTCTGCCCCAGGAAAACCCTGAGTGAAACCATGGTTGGGCAGCAGAGATGACTCTCACAAGGAGGCTGGCGGCCATTCGGCAAGGCCATCCCGGCTGCCAGCGGCAGCAAGGAGTGGGCATCTGGGCGTTGGCACAGAAAGCCAGCATGCTGAAGGCAGCATACCCTGCTCTCCTTGAGGGTGGGAATTGGTAACTCCACTAATTTGTTAGAGAGCCCGACCCTTGGCGAAAGGATAGACGACAGAGCTGTCAGGTGTCGTCACTCTTTCCTCTCAGTCTATTTGACTTTCTTTGGACCCTAGAATTCACAGGCGCATTCTGCTATCTTTGGCTGTGTGGACTCAGGTGGCTCAACTCATGCGACTGTGATGCAGGAGTGTGAGTCATTATTTCACTGTTGTGTACAAAAGCCGGGGTCATCTGTGGTGACGTAGCTGTGGAGGGATGGAGGAAAGTCAGTGAGGTTCTGTAAGTCAGGGGTTCTGTAAGTCAACAGGAAGCACTGAGTGTAAAGAGAGAGCATTAAGGGTGTGTGTATGTGAGTTGAAGCGCCGGCCTTGCTCTTGCCTCTCTGGATATGAGAGACTGCCCTCCTTGCTCTACATATACATTTCAAGTAAATATCAGGACCGGCATGTGTGGTAGTTCGCTGGGTGATCTGCTCAGGTCAGCTTTACCTCACTTAAACTCGAGACAAGCTCACAGCCTGCTTTCTCACCTGGGCTGCCCAGTGGAGGGCTGTTTTAAAGTCCTTGTCCACGAGAGTGGGGTCTGCCCCCTTCTTCAACAGCGCTTGGGTGTGTTGAGGCCGGTTATGGAAAGCTGCCCAGTGCAGCGGTGTCATTCCCTGCAGCATAACAATCAGAAGGGACAGAAATGAACACAGGCTCCCGAGAGGACACAAGTTCACATTCTTCCCCTGGCTAGCAGGCCGTCACCCATGCGCCAACTGCCGCTGCTTGGTAGTTCCTGCATTCATTAAGCCACTTGTTCAAGTGGTAGTTGGTGATTAACTTTTTGCTAAGTTAATAGGTGTTGAGATTACAAAAGTGAGTTTGAGAGACCCAATCTCCGCCCTCGGGGGAGTTGGGTTGCGGTAAACTACAGGAAGACGGACATTAGATACACATGGAGGAGCCAGGGCTTCCTGGCTGGCAGTGTGCTCATGGAGCATAACTAAAGGAACAAGGCCTGTTCTATACAGTCTTCTGTGAGAAGGACTGAAGGAAGAACGCCAACACCAAGCCACATTGCTTGGGGTATGCTCAAGGACAGCATCTGAGACAGTGGTCATGCAAGAATACAAACCGCCACCAAGTCCTGAACATTATGGAACTGCTGAGGTCCCAGTGCCCATAACAGAAACTGTATGCATAGCTGTGGGACAAATGGATGGATGGATGAGGGGAGAGGAGAAATGAAATTGAAGACAGGCTGATCCTGGGAATACTGATAGGTTGGAATACTGATCCTATGTAAATTATTTGGATTTTTTCCCACATGAGTGGAAACATGGTGGAGGGTGTCAAGTAGGTGTTGGAATGATCTGATTGATTTACACTGCCAAGAGGAAATCCTTCCTTAGCAGCTGGGAGGATGGAGCTAGATTGGTCCAGCTGACGAATCTCAGCTTCTCTGAGAACTGAGGGTATACATTTAAGGAATGCCTTAACGGCAAGTGATTTCATGTTGGCCAATGGTAGCCCCAAAGAAACAGTAGTACTTGAAAGTATGCCACAAAAGATGGCCTCGCCTTGATCACTCCTCTGGTCCACATGGAAACATCCAGGATGAATTGAAATTAGCCTATCCACAGAGACCACAAAGGACTGGAGCAGCTCGTAGCTTCTCTTAGTTATTCCTGCAGAGAGCATGAAGATGGCTAAGAAGCCTGCCCTGCTGCAGAGGATGAGTGGGGAAGAGGAGACAGCCCTTGACCTCGCTACCCCCAGGATTTTTATTGATCCAGGATGTCATTTGAGTTCTTACAGCTACCATCTCACTCCATCCTCCAAACCACCTTCCAGCGTAAGGGCTGTGGTGACATCTCTCCCAGGTTCCCAAGCTACTTCCTCTTCTCCCAGGACACACAGTCAGACCACATCCTAAGCTTTCTACACCAGGTTCTGCCATGCAACTGAGTCCTAACCATTGGAGAATGGACGGAAGGGACGGAAACTCCCTCCATGCCTGGCCTAGGAAGCATACCTTCCTCCATGCCTGCTTTCTCTCCTCACCACCACTGAACGAGGAGGAGGACAGGGCTGTAGAAGATGATGGGTGCACAAAACTGCAAAGCCCGAATCCCTAACTGATAAGGGAGAACAAATCCACCGCATCAATCACCATCGGACCATGATGTAAACAAATGTCCCTCTTCTTGTGTCAGGAGGTTGAGATTTTGAGTTACCACAGCAGCTAACCAACCCTGATCTATGCCATCGTCCTTTTATTTCCTAGAAGGAGAAACAGCCCTAGCAAAGTGTTCAAGTCGGAGTGAGAACAGATCTGAGGCCAGGAATTGAGGTCTGTGAGGCACTGGCCCAGGATGCTAAAACCCCTCAACCCATTTCGTAGTTTGAATCTGTAATTTACTGCGTGCTTGTGGGGTTTCAAGTTTCCAGCGTCCTCTAATACTGAGACTCTACAGCTGTTCTTGGGGATCGTTAACAAATTGGTTTCATATGGAAAAGAATACTGGAATAAAAAGATATGGAAGAGAATACTAAAGAGAGTGGGTTTGTTCATTTGCTCCAATTGCTGCGTCTTCTCGTGGAATACAGAGTCACTCCATGAGTTTCGGTGAATCTTCTGCATTTTCAGTGAGGCCACTGGGATCAGAAATCCAAACACAAGGGAACCAGATTCCTTTTCTCTTATTTCACATTGATTACTCCTTTTCTAGTTGTGAGATCATGTTTCAGTCATGGGTTTCCACGATGGCTGCGCCCTTGTCCCCCTGTCTCAATGCCAAGCACTCTGAACAGTGAACCCATTGTAGGTGCTAAGAGAAACTACTTATTAATCAAGGGGGTGAATTCCCACTGTTCCTGGCCGCCTTTCTTGATTATGTAAAATTTGGCTTTGCCTTTTATCCATTTTTAATTTGTGTGTGTGTGGTATTTGCGTATATATGTTCATGCATGTGCTCCTGTGTACATGTGGATGAAGATGTATGTGAATGTGAGTATAAGTATATGTAAAAGCCAGAAGTTGATGTTCAGGGTTCTTCTCTACCTACTTTTTGAAACAACTGGAGCTCACTGAATGGGCTAGGCATACTGTTAGGTGAGTGTTGGGGACCACCTGTCCCCACTTCCCTAGTGCTAGAATACACATTGTGCTTGGCTGTTTATGTGTATTCTGGGCATCCAAACTTAGGTCCTCATAATTGAGCAGAAAGATTTTGTTGACTGAATCCACACTTCAGAATTTCGGGAGAGTGCTCCGAAAGACCTCATCATTAGTACTGCTATCAACCAAGGAGATGGCTCGGCTTTCGAAATGCTTGGCTTGAAAGCATAAGGACCTGAGTTTGGATTCCCCAGCCGCCGTGTTAAAAGGCCAGGCCTAGCAGCTTGCATCTGTAACCCCAGTGCTGGAGAAATGGAAGCAGGAGGGTCCCAGGGGCTCCCTGACCAGTCAGTCTAGCTGAATTGGTGAGCCCCAGGTTCAGCAAGAGAACCTGCCTCAAAAAATGAAAGATGAACAGCAACCGAGAAAGACATCCAACATCCTCTAGCTTACACATGTGCACACATACACACACACACACACACAAATAAAAGGAAACATGCAATAGATTGCAATGATTATGTAGAATTAAGTATGTAAGAATTCATTGTGAAAATGTGGTTCTAAATTAAACTGTGGTTATGCAAGGCTAATTATTGTGTCTGACACAAGAAGATTATCACCAAGGTTTAAAAACATTTATTTGTTTGTTTATTTAGTGTGTATGGTAGGGGAAATGTGGAGGTCACATGTAGCCTGGGTTCTCTGTTTCCGGGATAGATGTCTAGTTGCTGGGCTTACTGACAACCGTGTCCTCCTGCTTAGCTGTCTGCAAGCCCAAATGTTACCTCTGGGCACCTGTTTGGCACCAAGAAGTCTGTCTGTATTATCTCAATGAATTTGACAGTGATCCCAAGGGTAGGAGTTTTAGAATCACTTTTGCAGTGAGGAAGCCGAAGCAGACAGATTAAGCAACTTGTCTAAGGCCAGTGACTGAGTACTTGGTAAGGCTGGAATTCAAATTCACGTTTCTGTGGTTCTGGAAGAAAAAAAAAAGATCTTCATCATGTTGGTAGACTTCTATATCTGGAAAGAAGCTCAGGTGCTGGGGAATTCTGTTTGTGTGTGTGTGGTCTTAGCTGATTCAAGTCTTGTTAGTTTAAGCAATGGTGGTTGTCCCTAGGGTTCCGGCTGCTTCTCTATAGTATTAACTCGGCCATTTGTTTCTAGATTCCTCCTCAAAGGATAACCAGCAGCACTTCAGAAGTGACCGCTTCTTTGTTGCTGCTTTTCTGGGTCTCACTGTGTAGCCCTGGCTGTCCTGGAACTCTCTATGTAAATCAGGCTGGCCACAGACTCAGAGATCCTCCTGTCTCCGCCTCTCAAGTGTTGGGATTAAAGGCCCGCACCACCACGCCTGCTTAGAAATGACTCTTTAGGGCTATCAACTATGACTTGACTTCACTTCCCTGAACACTGGTACATTGTAAACAATTTGTAAACTTTCAGTCACGAGAAAGTTCCTGTTGCTATTCTTTATTGTTCCCTTGCTGAGCTGATGAAAAATAAAAATAAATCCTGTGCCATTAGTAGTTTAAAAACCGAAGATTTCACAAGCTCACGGGTAGCCATTCAGGCAGCCGGGCAATCATTGGTATTGGGCAACTCTTCATTGAGGAACATTTTCCTGCAACAGCTTCCTCCTTTCTTCAGCTTCTGTGGAGCCTGCAGGCAGTCAAGTCGTGTAAGGTGAAGGCTCTGGGGACTATCTACAGGCAGGCTTCAGGCTTGGAAGCTGGTATGCACTAAGCCGTAGTAGACCTCACAATGGAAATGTGTCACAGGTAAATGAAGATGCTGTCTACTGCACCAAGCACACAGGTGTTTGAGACATCTTTTCTAGAAGCAGTGAATTCCAGGTTATCAAGGATCTCTCGGACTTGGGAAGTATGAGATCCGTTGGATGTGAGATAGCTTCCTTTATCTGCTTTTCCCACCATCTGTCTGCTCAGCCCCACTGAGGACTTAGTAAGACCATGGAAACATTCAGGAGGTGGAAAATCGAGGATTCGTAGATATGGTGCAAATAGGTACCCAGATGGCCTTGGTAACAATAGACTCCCTTTTTATGAAAAATAAACATCAGTTCAAAGACTGGAGAATAATTCACATTAAGTTGGGAACATCTTCAGAATGTGTCCCTTTGACATAAGGTGTGTCATGAGGCCATTGCAGGACTCTGCACACTATAGCTGGAGGGTGCACAGGAGGGCTGTAACAGCAGATGAGTAAGCCTGGGCCTTGAGCCCGTGACATGCCATTTCAATTTCTGCTTAGCTGACAGGCTCGAAAAGAATCTCAGATCTTTTCGACAGCCATTGCTAATTTTGATTGGGGGTGGGGAGGTTGTTTTTGTTTTCGGAACCAGAAATTGAATTCATGTGAAGCAATTTTACCACTGCCACTTAACACTGAAGGACACAGAGAACAATGCTGATGTGGCCACACTCAAGGACCTGGCGTGTCTAGGTATGCGGAGGACAGAGCAATAGCAAGGGCTGAGATCAGCAGAACAGCTCCCCTTCTCCCCTTCTTGACGGGTCTAAAACTGCCAAGACGCTCAGTGTCTCTTTTGTTGACATTTAAAAACTGACATAAGAAAATAAGAACACGGCTGTTCCTGGATATGGGTTGAGAAGGTTTATTGTAGATATGAGGGAGAATTCAGCTAGAGGCATCTGGAAAAGTCCAGACTGAACATAGCTAGCAGATGAACCCGGCCATGAGAGCAGAGGTGGAGGGGAGAGTAAGTGAGGGTGGGGGAGAGGCCAAGAGCATTCTGGGAGACCAAGAAGGCAAGATGCCAGGTGTCCAAAATGGCCAAGTTTATGTAGGGGGGAGAGAGGATGGGAGAAGGACCTGGAAGCCCAGCTGCTGGGAGGAAGAAGTTTAGGGAGGGGGGCAGGGTAGGAGCCACAGGCACTGAGTACTGGGAGAGCTACCAGCATTAGCTTTCATACGTTAATACAATAATAATGTTCATATGTTAATAGGCACCTCAGCCATTCGCCTATTACTGTTATCAATTTGCTCTTTAAACCATTCTGATAACTGTATTTCAAAACAATTGATGACTTTTGTAATCCTACATATTTTATTTTGTGTAATTTTAGATAGTCATCCACAGATCTCACCAGCTGGCGAAAGATAGTCATGCTGCAAAGCAGGGGTAAGGATCCTTGCTCTTGAGTCTACAGGACATTTTTGGAAGATGCTAAGTGATAAAAAAAAATCTTATTTTTGAGAGTAGATGCCAGAAATAACTAATGTCACCTAGAATTGTATGCTTTGTGAAATGTATAATTGAGTTAGGTAACAAACAGAGGGGAAAGGATCATTAATGTAAAAGTAACATGAATTGTGTGACATTTTCTTGAATTAAAATTTTCAACTTCTTTCTGTAATGTATATTTATATGCAATGTATATATATAATGTATATATCATATTATTTAAGATAAGTTATTTGTCTATATGCACACAATTTTAAAAATATTTGTTACTTTAAGGTGTGTGTGTGTGTGACCTGCATGCCAGTGTCTATGGAGGTGAGAGGAGTTGATACCCCAGGAGCTGGATTTATAGGTGATTGTGAGTAACCCTGACAAGGGTGCTGGGAACTAAATATGGGACTCCTGCAAGAGTAGTACATTCTCTTAACTACTTAGCCATCTCTCCAGCAGCACGCACACACACACACTTTTTGATATCCACTGGGATGGAGTCAAGGATACAAAGATGGAAGAAACATTGTCACAGGAGTTCGAGGATCAGGGATAGAGGGAGTTAAGGGATGTTGAGTAGCAGTGACCTTACTCCACTTTGAAATATGGTCAGTTTTAGTATAAAGTTTTGGGGTATTTAGAAGTGCTGTAACATTTTGCCTTTGGTTAGCTGTCAGGTGAGATTTCTGGAGTCAGGATCGATGTCTTCTGATCTTGCTTCTGAGTGCACACTGGCTAGGGTTACACATCTGGAATGCAGAGAATGCAACTAGAGCTGTGACTCATGTCCAGAACTTCACATCTGGTTTTGCAAGCTGAATTTATTTTCTCGGAGCACTGTTATAACTGGTATTTGGATTATGAGGCTGCTTCTAAAAAATCTACTGCAATGAAATCGCGCATAAGATCCACACTGCATCCTAAAGACCATGCATAATGATGCTTCTTTGGGTGGATGCACTAAGACCGCTAACCCAGATGCCAACAGCTCATGGCCCCTCCGGTGAGAGCAGGAGAGGTTAGATTCCAGCAACTCGGTGGGAAAAGACAAGCTTCTCTCTAAACCAGCAATTTTTCTGAACTCCTCTTAGACCAACTATGCAAAGGACACCCAAGACCCATCTTGCTTTTCCCACCATGCAAAACCCTAGAGTGTGGATAACTTCTGCAAAAGTCACTGTGCAATCACAGTGCAGTGAGAACCAAACAGGAAAAAGCAAGCTGATCACTGGGCTAGAACAAAGAGTTCAGAAGTGAAACCACAGACAAACTAGAAGAAAATTTAGCACCTTGTAATTAAGTTTCTGAGGGTAGATAGGCATTCTTAAAAAAAAAGTACCCAAAGCAAAATCAGTACCAGGCAAGAACGATCATCTAGTAAGCACATTGCATTCACAAGTTTCTGAACATGGCACTATGAAAATATATTTAAAACCCAGCAGAGGCAAAAGACTAGCTTTCAGGGGATGTGAAACAACAAGAAAGTGGCAAGCACCCCTGTAAATGAATGGAAATTGTGAAAGAAGATACAGAAAGAGCGTCAAATGCATGGGAGATACAATCTCAAGTGAGGAAGGCAAATAAATAAGGGGAGAACTAAGCAACGCGCAGAAGAGGGCTTCTTAGCCTACTGGTGGGGCTGCAAATGGGCGTTTTGAGAAACAAGTAGGCAGTATGTATCAAACTAAAAACAAACACGCTATGACCCAGGAATTATTTTTCTAGAGAAATCCTCCCATAAGGGACTCAAGGAGACTCGTATAAGACTGCATTTTAGATTAGCGGGCTGATGGTAGAAAACCTGGGAGACAACCTAAATTCCCAGGAGAGTGGTTAAACGGATCGAAGTATTTTCATTGTGTGGAACACTATGGAGCCATCAAAAGGAATGAACCAGATTTCTATCCATGAACATGGAGAAGGGAAAAAGTAAACTCAAGGAACAACACATGGAGTGTGATGCCTTCTCTGTGATATTCTGTGCTTTTTCTGAATGTGCAGCTAGACTGGGAGGCAAAGTGATTACCTGGAGGCAAAGGTGGTCAGGTGGAATTGATGAGGGTCTTTCTAATGTTACCTGTAGCACTGACGTTACTGGACAGAGAGAAAATATGATGATACAAAAACTGGACCTCAGGAGAACGGCTTCAAGCTACTGAGCTCACATAGGACATTTCCTCGACGTAAGAACATCACATTCTAGTTTTAGGATAATTTCAAACATTTATTTTTTTCTTTCTTCTTTTCATGACTCTTCCCATCTGTGGGCTTCATATCCATGGATTCAACCAAACGGGGATTTAAAAAAATGTGGGCATCATACCTGTCTTAATCATGCACGGAGTTTTTTTCTTGTTGTAGAACAATGCAGTATAACAATAATTAACACATGATTTACATTGCATGAGGTATTGGAAGCAATCTAGAGAAGAGCTGAGGTCCAAGAGAAGATGTGCATGCGTTACTGGCAAAAGTGACACTGTGCTATAGAAAGAACTTGAACTTCAGATTCTTGATATTCTAGAGAGACTCGGGACTAGTTCCCCATAAATACAGAGGGCTGAATCTATATTAAACCTACATGTTTAATACAGATGCAGGCAGTATGAAAAACATAGGTGTTAGGAACATAAGTGGAACCATTTTGTGTGACTTAGAATAGGCCTCTAAGCTAGTCACCAAGCAGTTCTGATAAGAGTCTGATATGTTAATGGACTAGCTGTGCAACCCAAAGGTGACATTGTTATGTTAGTGGACTACTCCCACACTGTGATTGAGCTCAGATAGCCCAAAGCCACAGCCCAGTGAAATGACACAAAAATTGGAACTTTGGTGATGGTCTCTGTGATCTTGCTGCCATATTCCCAAGACACTGTTTCTCTGGTCTCTTGTGTTGATGATACTCATTACCAGAGGACCTGAGACTGGCCTCTGTGTGTGTGTGTGTGTGTGTGTGTGTGTGTGTGTGTGTGTCCCTGCTTCAGTGACCTTTGAACTTCTGGCACTGTTGCTGGGCTCACACTTGGCTACCCACCTGTTAGCACTAGCAACTGGCCAGGACCTTCTAAATCTCCACCAGAGACTTCACTGTGGAGGAGCCCACAAAGCTCCTGAAACATCCTCACCAAAGAAGAATCCCCAGTTGCATCCTGCAGCTGTATTTTCTGCTCAGCCAGCTGTTCCCCTCTTGCTGACCCGTCTGTTAGCCTGGGACTGTGAGGGATATTTGCGTGACTAAACCAAGCATATTTGAAAGACAAGTTTTGTGCTGGACATCTTAATTGCTGAGCACCTCACCACCCGCAGGCCATGCTTTCTGCAGCAGGCACTCTTAGAGAGTGGTTTCAAATGGATGCAGACCTGCTGAGGCACTGGTTGAAGAAGCAAGTGTGCCCTTGGGCAGGACACATCATCTCTGAGACTGCCACTCTTGTGGGTCTAAATGATGGCATGACAACAAGAGGAATTTTTGTTGTTGTTTTGAGACAGGGTCTACCTTTGTAGTCCTGCTGGAGCTTGATATATAGACCAGTTTGGTCTCAAACTCAGATCCTCCTTCCTCTGCCTCCTGAGTTATTCTGGGAGTAAAGGCGTGCACCACTATGCCCCTTGGATTTTTTAAAATTAAATTAATTTTCCTTTTTAAACAGAGGTCACTTTGCAGGAAGAACCAGAGATCTTTGAAAGATTCGTGTTTCCCTCTGCCTCCATGGGAGGAGTAGGGTGATGAGGAACTATGACTTTGCTGGGGACACCAGTTCAGCTTCAAAGTAGCCAGGGTTGCAGGTCTAGACATCTCCAGTGTGCTGACACAGTGTAACCTTCCAAGCGCTCGCTTCCCACGTGGGCACAGAGCGGTCAGTGCACACAGCTCCTATCTCGTCCCTGGTTCTCTTTTTCAAAGTAGAAGCCTCAGAAGTTGCACCTTTCTGTCCTCTGAGGTTTGGCTTTGGGTCACTGAAGATGTGTGGAGGAAATACAGTGCGTGACCACAAATCAGGGAGATGTTCCGTTTCAAACCCAAGTTTGAACAGGGGCTTTTTGGCGTGGTCATCATGATGGTTGTGGGAAGACCTCTGATGAAAGACTCAAGACAGACAGGGGCAGGGGCATAGTCCAGGAGGAAGCTAAGAGGGGCTGACTCCTACCTCAGTGTCTGGAACCAGCTGGATTTATCAAAACCAGCATGTGTGACATCTCGTGTGTGTGTGTGTGTGTGTGTGTGTGTGTGTGTGTGTGTGTGTATTTAGTGGGACAAGACTTTCTCACTATTACCAGCCCTTCTTACTGAAGAGCAACCTAATCCAGCATGTGTTTATATAGAACGCTCACTAAGAGCCCAGGGATTTCAACTGGGTTTGGGACAATTGTAACGGAAATCCATTGGCTGGTGAACAGCTCGGCATGACTATAATCAAGCCCTACACTGGTCTGGGGCTGCCCTACAGGGACTGACCTAGAACTCTGCTGAGGGATGGGGCTGATGGTTCGGACATCTTCTGCAAGGCTGACTTAGCAAGGTAAAGTGAACAGTAATTATGATTAACAGGGACTAGTAATGCTGGCCTGGGACTAGTATGCGTGTCCTCCTAACCCGGAAAGAACACAACTGGAGCCACGGCTTGTTGTTTATGTTTGGGAGACTCTAGAAGACAGGAGAGGGAATACCCAGGGAGGAATTATGAAATTTCAGCCATATGATTAATGTCTCAGTACTTAATGCAAGAAAGCTCCTCCTCCCTGGTAGAAGCTGCCCACACCCTACCTGACAGCACTCTGCCTGGAGGTAGGGAAAGAGAAGCTTGCTTGCGTGTAAAAGACACCTTCTGCCCTCACATGCAGACTGTGGCTGGGGACAGCCTACTCACCTCCGTGTCCTGATGGTTGATCTCACTGAGGCTGGACTGCTGCAGCAGGACTATGAGGAGCCTGTAGGGAGGAACAAGAGCGGCTCACTAGCACTCGCAGTCCTGGGTGCTTAGCACAGGTATCAAAGCACAACACGGGGAGCACAGCTGAAGGCCTCCGAATACGATGAGGCTCTTCCCACTGACCGAGAGAAAGATCTATGGGAAGATGTGGACACAGACAGCAGAGAGGCACGGCTGCCTTCTCCAGCTTCTTGCCATCTTGGTGCTGCTGGGGACCGAGGGGAAGCAGGGCAGTGAGTCTTTAGCCTCACCTCTGTCACCTCACTTTAATAAACAAACACACGTGCGGCTTGGCTTTATTCCCTTTGCATAAGCATAGACAGTGCTTGCATTTACACCTTGACATCCTGGTAAAATAGGGACCTCTGAGCAGGAGACGACAGGATCCAATGAGAAACAAGCCAGCGATTCTCAAGCTCACTGGCCTGGACTTGGTTGGCCGAGGTCAACATTCTCTCTGTGAGGGAGAGGCAGGTGGCAGCACTGGTCCTAGGGCCGGGTTCTGGAGCCAGATGTTTGAGTTCACATGTCAGACCTGCCGAACTCTGCACTCTAAGGTGAGTTATGTGCCTTCTCCCTACCCGAGCACTTCCTGTCTTTGGGGGCAATAAGCCCTGGTCTCACAGCTCAGTGTAAGGACCAACTGAGGTAATAAGCACAAAGCATGTAGACTGGGACTGAGACTCAAAGCTTTATTTCTAGAAACATTCATCCTACATTTTTGAGCCTGAACCACAGGGGGATATTTTTTTGAAACCACAAACAGCGGGACTGCACTCAATGGGTCTTGGAAGAGCCTAGTCATTACAGCTGAAAAGCATCTTTCAGGACGATCTAGTAAATAGCCATGTTTGGAAACCATTGAGAAAGTGCTGGCCAATGAACTCCCACCATGAGGGCTGAAAACAACTCAGGCAAAGAGGTTCAAAATGATTTTTTTTATGAGCCATTTGCAAAATGAAATTGTTTAGTTCTATTTCCCTGACCCAGTTTTCCTATCTCTGTGTGTGTCCTATGTGTTCATGTGTTCCTATGTATGTATGTATGCATTCATGTTTTTGTATGTGTGGTCTGTGTGTAGGACAGGGTGGACATCAAGTGTCTCCCTTAGTTGTGCGCTCTCTCTCTCTCTCTCTCTCTCTCTCTCTCTCTCTCTCTCTCTCTCACACACACACACACACACACACACACACACACACACACACTGAGCTCGGAACTCACTGATTGTCCAGGCTGGTCTGTCAGTGATCCCGAGTTTATCTCTTCTCTGTGCCCCTCAGCCTTAAATCTGGGCTATAGATTTGAGGTACCATGATTTTACTTGGTGCTGGGGATCCACACTCAGGCCTCTGTGCTTGCATGGGAAGCCCTCCAGTGCCCTATCCATCTTCCCAGTCTCTCCATCCAGTTGTCCTTGTGTTTCAGTTTAGATGACATCCCAAACCCTATGTGTTAGATTACTGCCAACAAGAGAAGAAAAGGGTGACGGACCAATGCTGCTGCCTCCGTAACAGACGTGAAGCAAGGAGAGCTTGAATGAGGATGAGATTCTCCTCATTCGCCATAGATGTGAAATGGCTTCGGAAGCCTGGGTTTGACTCTAGTTTCTCCACTGTTTTCTGGGGGAGCTAAGCTGCTGCTGGGGCCTAATTCTTGCCTCACTGCTGAGTGGCGTTCCATGGAGAAAAGAATCCAGCGGCTATAGCAGGCTGAGAATTCCTTGCACAGAGATTGTAGGAATGGCTGAGACTGAGCAGTTCATCTCTTATGCTTTCTGAATTCTAGACTCATTCCTTTACCTGGTAGGAAGTCATTATAAAAATAACAGAGCAGGTATATAGTGGCATGCACATCTTTTAATCCCAGCACTCTGGAGGCAGAGGCATCTCTGAGTTCAAGGCCAGCCTAGTCTACAAAACAAGTTCCAGGATAGCTAGGGCTATACAAATAAACCCTGTCTCAAAAAACCAAAATAACAACAACAACTAACCAACCAACCAACCAAATAAACAAACAAACAAAAAAATAATTGAACTGGGATAACATTCTTTGTTTCTCATGGTCTCACCTCTGGGAATATTTTCCTCTCTGGTTGCTGTATGGGTGGGAGTGGGGCTGAACTGGCGACTGTCTCTTCTTTGTGTCTCTCTCCAGGAGCCACTTTTAATCTCCAGGGCCCTTTTTGTCTCCAGTGGGTGCAGAAGTGGAAGGGGGTCAAGATATGAGCGGAGGTGTGCTTCTCAACTTTCTAATGCTGCAACTCTTTAACACAGTTTCTCCCATGTTGCGCCGTCACTACCACCATAAAACTATTCCGTGACTATTTCTTAACTGTAATTTTCCTACTGGTACAAATCGTAATGTAAAAATCTGATTTACAGGATATTTGATTTGCAAGTCCTATGAAAGGGTCCTTGGACTCCCTAAAGGGTCTCAACCCATAGGTTGAGAAATCCTGAGCTAAGGGCAGTGTTACCCTCTCAGCTAGCCCCAAGGTGTATGGGCTCCTTGGTGCTCAGACAGGTTTTCTTTCCCCTCTGGATCCAGTAGAGAGAGATGGCTCCCAGGAAAGTGAGACTCAGAGAAGAATTCAATAGGGGTAAACAGAGAGAGTTCCCATGTGGCAACCTGGGTGGTCCCCCAAGGTGGTGGGATGAATTCGTTTCTCTTATGGGCTTCTCAAATTTTTTTGTCTCTGCAATCCGTGGCTCTGAGGCTGACCTTTAAGGATGACATCAACCAAGTCTCCACAGTTATGACTTTGTTGTTTAGTTAGTGGGAGCATCTCAGGGAGGAGGGGCAGGGTCAGATTGGCTTTTGGCAACCATTATGGGGAGGTAACATCTTTCTGCTCTTTTGGAGAACATGATTTTGTTTTTGTTTTAGTATCTTGATGTGTATCCCAAGCTGGCTTTGAACTCTTAGGTAGTACAGGCTGGCATCAAACCCGTGACTCTCCATCCTTCCTCAGCTTGGGATAACAAGCATGTGCTGTTGTGCTAGGTGAAGAGAGCACCGTCTCTTGCCCATTTCCCTGGATTTTCCTCAGTTGCTACCTTTTGGAATCCCCCATCTTCTACGCCTGAAGGACCGATCTATGCTATCTATTTGATTTTGAAGTCTTCAAGACTCGTAGGCTTTCAATGCTGGACACAGATATCCAGATGAAGAGCACCCCTTGCCCCCACCCCAGTGTTTCTGTGATTCAGCCTGAACTAGAGACAAAGTGTCCACTATGCAGCCTGGTGACCCTTGCTGTTCTGTCGTGTGGAGGTAACATGGTTGGGTCCCCATCAACTCTGGATCTCTTGCTGGCCTCAGTCTTATTATTCTCCTAGAGTTCCAGTGTGATGCTACGATGGCCAGAAACATTCCTTCCACCATCCCAACTGGAACCTGTTCAAACTGCCCTCAGATCTCAGAGCAAACGCTCCAGACCACTACATACCAGGCTCCAGGACAGCAAACAAGGATCCCTGGCAGGTACCTTTTCTCACCTGGGCCATGATTGAGTAATGAGAATACAGAGGCTTGCTATTAGAATCCATCCCCGCTTCTTACCGACTAGCCCGGGGCCTTGGACAAGTTATAGCACTCCAAGGACCATTTTTTTTTCTTATCTATGAAATGAAAAGCATGCCTTCTCATTCCTAAAGATTTGCTACAATTTTTAGTTGAATCAACGCTTACCAAACACTTAGGATAGCTTTTATGTGCCCACTCCAGCTTCTCTATAATGGTTCACTTTAACCTTGCTGGGTCTTGTCTTCTCTGGGTCTTCCCTGATCACCCTCAGGGGATTCAGGTGGCAGTAGGGATCAGCAAGAGACTCCAAGGAGCAGCTGACTTCTGCAATCTGTTTTGTTGACCCTGCAGGCTCCCAGCCCTGCAGCTCAATGATAACAGCGAATGGGAATGATCCTCCAAGCCAGGCATCTCCCCTTCCTGTCCCTAAGGCTGTTTGCATGCAAGAGCAGGACATAATGAAATATTCACATCAGGTTAGAGCATTAGCAGCTCAAAGGACCCCACGATAGTGAGCCAGGAAACCTGGCTGTAGTCAAGAGTGATGAAAAGAGGCAGGATTGCTGGCACTGTGGCAGGGGAAAATGAGAAAAAGAAAGAAAGGGGGGAAATCTGTTACCATGGAGACCATGAAGAAATCTTTCAGAGAGCCCAGTGACTTCTTTCAGAGAAAATTGCCATTTGCCTTTCAGGACAAATGTGTACAGGGCTGTACAAACACAACTCTGTGATTTGGGACTTTGTCCTATGATCCTGTCCCCTCTTTCACTTGGGCACCCTCTGAATGTCCCAGCCAAGGGTACAAGAATAGCATGGAGCGCTGAAAGGGAGAAAACCTGGACCTGCTGAGAAGCAAAGAGTTCCTAGCAGGCATGGAACTTGTGGGATGAAGCCTGGACTCCTTTGTGTTCTAACGTATCCCTGTGTCTGCTCCAATCCCCACTTCCCTTGGCCTTAGCTGAGGATGTTGATCCCAACGGATTGGACAACCTGAATCTCTTTATAGGCTAAGGGCAGAATTCGAGTGCCCCTCTATAGATTATTTAAAAGCAACTTCAGTCTGAGGCTTCCCTCTCAATAACCTCCAGTGAGTGTCACATGGGAGGAGCTTGCCATTTGGAAACCCGAGGGTCAGCAGATTTTTAAGCCAGAGCAAACCTCTGTTCACAAGGCCTCCAGGTGGCTGCTCCTTCTGCTTACTAATATGAAGAAACCTACAGACGGACCTGTGCTCACAAAACTTGCAAAGTGAGTTTCTGGGAAACGGAATGGCCCGAGATTCTGAAGGCCAACGGCAGTCTGTTCCCTTGAGTCTACACAGAGGGGGAGGAGTGTTTCTATCCCAGAATCCTTTGCAATAAATGCTGCTATGGATCTGTGTACACAGCTGTGTGTTTGGTCACACCCTTTGCAGACCTATGTGTGCCAAGGTGAGAACTGGTGGGGCAGCAATAAGTGGGTCCTATTCTTTAATCCCAGCATGTGATATTCTTGTCTATCTATTTTCTACTATCACCATTAATATTACACTCACCATTAATGTTTTCTCAACACAAGGCAGTAGGCATTGTGTTCAGTAGGTTTAATATGCTGCCCTCTATTTCTGCCTTTCTCCTGATTAAGGGAAGAATTGCATTTCGTTTACTTTCTAGAAAAGAAACTTATCTGAGCCTTCACATAGTATCTTGTCCAAGACAAAGCGGTTGATCAGATAAAGCCAGATTCAAGTTTTGTCTGTAGCCGCTCTTGACCTCCCTCAACCCAACAGGGATTTTAAGTGGGTTTTGGTTGCATGAATAAAAACAAGGTGAGTGAAGAAATTTGCCAGAGAAAACAAGGACAGGAGATGGAAGACACGGTGTATAGTCCTGTGTGTATTGGAGGTAGGTTTCAAACTGAGTTTTGAATTTTCTAGGCACAGAAAGGGAGGCCCAGGACCATAAACCACAGTATTCCTATAATACAAATTCCAACTATTTGCTCTGGAGAAGCAGAGCAATCCCTCCCTTAGTGAAACTTTTTCTCTGTGGTTTCTTATATAGGATTTTAAAAGATGTTGTAATGAATAAAATATGACCTGATCATGAGCCAGTGAATTTTGTAAGGCTGTTTCTCATAAGGCCTGGCAACATAGGCCAAAGGCTTATTGATAAAATATGATCATTGCAATAAACTCTGCAAGGCCTACAACAGTGGCTCTCAGGAAGACAGCAGACCCCATCAGGCAGGTTTTCTTCATGTATGCATCAGTTAGTTAGTTTCCATTGCCCCAGTTTCTCTTCTGAGAATTGAGGATATAAGTATTACATATGGTATAGAAGAGCGGTATGTTAAATGGGTCCTAGAAAGCACTAAGAATTTTGTTCAGAGGATTACTTATAATAACCAATATCAACTGGGTGGTGGTGTCACACACCTTTAATCCCAGCACTCAGTAGGCAGAGGCAGGGCATCTCCAAGTTCGAGGCCAGCCTGGTCTACAGAGCAAGTTCCAGAACAGCCAGAGCTACACAGAGAAACCTTGTCTCAAAAAGATAAATAAAATAAAAAAAATTACCATCTTCCTTCTCATCAACATCATCTTCCTCTTCTTCATCGTTGTCATTATTTGCTTGCTATGAGTTTAATTCAGACCGAAACATTTGCTAAGCCAGTCTAAGGTTATACCTAAATATGGGCTGGTTAAATGGCTCAGTGGGTAAACACTTTCTTCCAAGTCTGAAGTTTGATCCTTGGAACTAACGTGGGTGAAGGAGAGAATTAACGTCTATAAGTTACCCACTGGCTTCACATGTATGTCATGGCGTGCACTCACACATGTGTACACACACAGAGTAAATAAATGATTTTTTTTAAGGTTGTGTCCATTTAAGAAACCAGGCTCATGTGCTTCGTGGGAGAGACTCTCTGCTTCTCAGTGTAGTTGCAGGGTTGGAAGCTGCCTACAAAACCAGACAAAGTCTGTGTGGTAGTTTGAATGCACCTGGCCCTCAGAAACTCAGAGAGCGGCACTATTGGGAGGTGTGGCCTTGTTGAAAGAAGCATCACTGTGTGTGCAGGCTTTGAGGTCTCTTGCTTAAGCTTCTTCGCTCAGTATCCCATCCACTTCCGGTTGCCTTCTGCTCAACATGTAGCCAGCACTATGGCTGCCTGCACATTGCCATGTTCTCTGCCAGGAGGATAATAGACTGAACCTCTGAAACTGTAAGCAAGCCACCTCAGTTAAATGTTTTCCTTATAAGAGCTGCCATGGTCCTGGTGTCTCTTCACAGCAATAGAAACCCTGACTAAGACAGTTGGTTTTTCAGAAAGCAATGCCAAGGGCACACTGATGCTCAAACAGGGTTCCTCCCACTGCCGTGACAAAGCATGGCTTGCTTAGCTTCTTCAAATACCTAATGCAGATGTAACTCTACCATAAATTTTCTCATATAACAACCACAAAGTACCTTACAATTATTAAATTTTTTTAATCAATTTACTTCCAGAGGGAAGCCTTTAGGATGAACTGCTTCCCAGAGAGTCTGCAGGTAATTCAACTAACTAATTTGCTGTCTATGGTTGTTAAGCGTTTGACCCAATCTATTTTGAAGAAGATTCACTAACACAAAATATGGCTTTCAAAATAGTTAACCACAGCTTTGCTTCTCATTAGTTGAGTAGCAGAATTTTACCATTCAGAATCATCTATCCATTACAAGAAGAAACCTGTTATCTTTGACACACAGAAGGATGTCTACTTCTCTGGATTCAGCTCACCAGAAGATGCTAGCTAGGTCTTTTGGGATAATATCCAGAGACGAGGCAGCCTCAACTCACCAGAGAAAACTGGCTTGGTCATTAGGGATAATATCCAGAGGCAAGGAAGCCTCAAGTCTTTGCTTTCAATGTTCCAGCTATGTGGGGTAGCTCCTGGAGTATCTAGAGACACCACTCTATATAGTATGTGGGGTAGATCCTGGAGTATCTAGAGACACCGCTGTATATAGTATGTGGGGTAGATCCTGGAGTATCGAGAGACACCGCTGTATATAGTATGTGGGATAGATCCTGGAGAATCTAGAGACACCACTGTATATAGTATGTGGGGTAGATCCTGGATAGATCTTGGAATATCTAGAGACACTGCTATATATAGTAAGTCCACAGAGTGAGTGGTGGTGGCTCATACCTTTTATCCCAGCACTTGTGTGCCAGAAGCAAAGACCTGTATTTTGAGACCTGTATTTTGTTTATGCCATCTTAAGTTCACAAGTTAAGTAAAATATTCACCATTGCAGAGCAAGTTCTGGGCCTAGGAAATTAACCTAGTGAGACCTGCAGGCTCCAGGCTATAGAAGCAATTAGCATTTCCTTTGTTAGTTAACAGTCACAGACCTCAGTATTCTTATCAGCTAGGGACATCTCCAGACCTGAATTCCAGCATCCTACCTCCCCTCCCCCTATGCCTGTTTGCTATATAACAGCTCCTGAGAAATAATAAAGTGAGCAGCTTGATCAGAAAGCCTGACTTGCTGTCATTTCTTGTGTCTCTTGCCCCTTCATTCCTACCCTCCGGGGCAAATTCGGTTCTGTTTGTGTCCCGCTGGTAGGGACACTTGGGGGCGGGGGATGAGGTAGAAGCTGGAGAATCTCTGAGTTCAAGGCCAGCCTGATCTGCAGAGTGACTTCCAGGACAGTCAGAGCTATACAGAGAAACCCCATCTTGAAAAAAAACCAAAATCCAAAAACCACACAAACAAACAAAAGAAAAGAAAAGTCCATATAGAAGCGGACATACACTTGGATCTGTTTTCAACTAATCATTTCAGAGGTTGAACCTGGCTGACCCATGTAATTTTGATTGAAAAGGTGTAGAGGGTGAGGACTGAGAGAGTTCCCAGTTCATGGACTGGAATCACCAAAGGCAGATAACTTCTCTGCCCAGGACTGCATCTCATGATGTGCACTCTATACAACTGTGTATAAATAACTAGTTCTTGTCATTGGAGAAAGAACAGACGTGAATGGTGATGTCTGCCTGAGGTTTTGTAAGAATGAGCAAGGCATCTCTTTGCTCCTCTTTGTCCATTACCAGGTCAAGGGAAGAACATTCTGTGACCATTCAGGCTGCTAGTTACAAGATGGGAGATGCTCGGGTCCCTGGATTACCGTGTGGAGGGTAGCCAGCCCTCACCCAGCAACACCTACACTGGGACTGTGATATGTCTGAGAACTAAAACTTGAGGGTGAAGCACTCAAGTTTTGAGTTTTATTTACTGTAATAACTATAATTACTCTAACTTAAGTAGGCATTTATCTTTCAGAATAAGTAGCTTTTAAAATTACTCAAGAGAAGCAGATAAAGTCAGTTAAGTTCAGTAATCAAGGCAGAATGATTCTTAGAAGGTATGTTGTTTTCAAACTTATTTTCTCAAGATCACTCTTGCAGAAACAGTTTACTTTTGTAACTAAATATTTGTGCAAGCTATCTTTAAAGTCTTTCCCTCTTCTCCCTCTCCTTCCCTCCCCTCCCCTCTTCTTTCTCTCCTCTCTCCCCACTCCTCTTCTTCCTCCCCTCCCTCTCCTCCCCCTCTCCTCCCCCCTCTTCCTTTTCTTAAAAGAAACCATCCCTTTACCTATGACGATTACTGATAGTTAATGGTCTGGGCTTGCTCTTTCATTTCTAACCTTCCTTGCTTCATCAGGCTTTGGGTAAGTTCTGTTATGTCTGGATAGAGTCCAAGATAGCAAGGGGCAAGCCTCAGGGATAGTCCCAGGATTTCCCAAGCCTTTTACTTTCTATAAAAGTGACTGAAATGAAGAAATCCTGTTATCCCCCTTGCCTGGAGGAAGTGTTCACCTTTTCAGACTCACAGAGCTTCATCCAGATCTTCATTCCGGCCCTGGGTGCTGAGGGTGAGGCACACAGCATATTTCCCACCCCCATCCCACCCCTACTCATGTTGCTGGCCAGGTCTGGGACTGGGAGATGCTCAGTTACTATTAAAAGCATGTTGCATGCACAGAAGTGAAGGAAGAGACAAGCAGCAACATTGCTGTTTGTAGTAGGAAATGCTATCATCAGCTTTGCTGTAGGCGCTTGCAAAATGATGGAGACAGCGGTCAGTTCGACACTGAGGAATGAGGAACTCACTGGACTGGGCAAATTCTCCCCCTTGGTTTCTCAATTGTCTTACCAAATTGTGACCTCCTCAATCATTGGCTTTGAGTAAATCCCTTCACACGGACTCCATGTGTATACCATCCTGGTTTTCTCTCTAGTGCCTTGAACTTCTGCCTCAGGCTCCTGTGCCTCTTCAACTCCTAGACTCCAGCTGTACAGTCCATTTGGACATTAAGCATACTGACACGTCACGGTGGCTTTAGCTTGTATGATTTTCTGCAAAGCACTTGTCATTATTGGAAAGTATCTTGTTCCTTTGTTTACTAGTGAGCCACTAGATTCCTTCACGACAGCATCTACTCTGGGACATCAGAGATTGTCTTATTTATTGTGGCATTGTTAGGGACTAAAACTCCACTTCATAATGAAGTCCCAATAATAGCTACTTAGCTACTGAGTTAATAAATGACTGCTAGAATGAATGAATGAATTTATGGATTCTAATGATGAAAAGTAGGCTTTCTCCCAAAATAAAAGACTATGAGGGAAGCGTTTCACTGATGTAAGAGGGAAGCGTTTCACTTATGTAAGAGGGAAGCAAGATCAGAGTTTAAGACTACTCTAGAGCATTGCGTTGAGGTCCTCTCTGCGAAATGGGTAAGTTTCCTTTTTATCAGTCACAGAGGGGTGGGTTCTGTGCCTTCCTTATGCAAGCTGGGTCTTTTCCATCTGGCGTATGTGTTGCTTACCTTACATCGGGCTCTGCGGTGGCAGCGTGCAGTGGCAGGCGGCCATTTTTATCTGGGATGTTGTGCTTGGCACCATTTCTGAGCAGACTCACACAGCCTTCAAGCCAGCCCTGTAAGGCAGCAGCGATAGCATCATTATATGACAGCCTCATATAACACAGGTCAAGCTTTCTATAGGTGTATGTGTGTGTGTGTGTGTGTGTGTGTGTTGTTGTTGTTGTTGTTGTTGTTTTGGCCACTTATTTGATTTGGCTAAAAGCTTGTTTAAGTGGAAACCATTAAAGGCCACAGTTCCGATTCAGGCACCAGAGCAGAGAGCTGAAGTCTGAGATTCAAGTTCCCAGGTTTTCTGTCTGGTCGATGCAGATGCTCTTGCCTCTGCCTTTCATTTCCAGGACCCCTCACTGGGATTCAACTGCAACAATTAGGCTACCCCAAAGATAACATGTGACAGGGAGTAGTCTCTGGCTGCTCTGGCTGCTCTGGCATGTGGCTTAGTTCTAAATGATACATATCACCTGTCTAACTTGGATGACAACATCCACTTCTAAAAGCTGGATTCCTACCACTTCTGAGTCCCAGCCTGCATGCTCAGCCTGTTTCCCACGTCTAAAGTGTAGGTCTTGGCTCTTTCTCACATCATGCTCTGTTTCTAATAACCCGAAGGAGAGCATCTTGCTTACTTGAGTCAGTCTCATCCCAGTGCTTAGACACACAACTCACCCCCCCCCCGCCAATAGCTGCAGTTCTAATGCTGGCATCCTGACTCTCTAAGGTGAAGACACACTAGCATTCTCCAAGGGATACACATCGCAAGGTTTTATGCACCTACATGTTTCTTAGGAGGCTGTGTGAATTCCCTGCCCCCTATTTGTACCAGCTGAAACTTGCTATTATCACCTTGCTGGTCAGTACATCCAGCTAGATCTTTTTTTTTTGTATTATAAATATGTAAACAGTATTCTGTCTGCATGTTTGCCTGCATGCCAATAGAGGACGTCAGATCTGATTATTGATGGCTGTGAACCACCATGTGGTTGCTGGGAGTTGAACCCTGGACCGGTGGAAGTCAATGCTCTTTATCTCTGAGCCATCTCTCCAGCCTCTTTTTTCTACTATCTTATGTTAAAGGACATCAGTAACTGAGACTGGCCCTGCCCAGATTTACACTGCTTTCTTAGTTTCTACTTCTTTAGCTGATAACCAAGCTTGGTTCTCTTCACTAGGCAGAAAGTCTCCTACATTTATCTTCAACCCTTGTGCTATTCAACTACTTATAAATAGACAAATAAGTAGATGAAACTCTTATTGAGAAGAATAATGTGATAACCTTTTATTCAAAAGCAGTTTCTAGCCTTCCTCCACATGTATATAGTCAAGCCTCGAGATGTCCCAGTGAGCTGAGACAGCTGAAGAGTCTCTCTCTTAGTAAGACAATACTGGAAGCACCAAAACCTAAAGAGTTAATAAACTTCCTGAAGAATGAATCATATGAACAGAACCTTGTGGTTTTGAAGCATCTAGACAATACCTGCCAACAAGGAGCACATCCAAACTCCCGGCTGAGCCAGGCGCGGAGATGTAGACCTAGAATCCCAGAGGTTATCAGCAAGAGGATCAGGAGTTAAGGGTCATCCTCAGCTACATAGTGACTTTAAAGACATCCTGGACTACAAGACCCTCCCACAAAAATCAAAACTAAAAACCTCCATGGGCTGTAATACCAAATAAGGTTCTGTAGAACTGGCCAGAAATATCTGTCTTAAGTAGAAACAAATATTTGGGGGGCATTGTTAGTATTGACTCATAGTTTACTAATATATTAAATCTGTTTCTAATTGCTAATGTCCAAGTCATCAAGTTCTCTGCTTAAAAGAAAAAAAAATTGATCCTAGAACCCAAAAGCTAGGCATGCTGTGCAAACTTCAGAATTGCCCAAGATTTTACATATGGTTTTTGAAAAAGCAGATCTTTTGGTGGGGTAAGCTTTGAAACATCTAAAATATTTTGCAATTCTTCCTGGAACTCAATGTGTATATGTGGTTTTCTTCATTCTTTTTTTCTTTTCCTTCTTCTTCAGAAAAGAAATTTAGAAATCAGTGAAGACATTTCAAAGCCTTGATACCATTTGGAGGCAATAGATGAACACCATACCTACTACGTTAGCAAACCTCACCATTGCCTTCAGCTGTGAGAAGCTGGGGTTACTGTTTTTACTATACCTCAAAAATAAAGACAGAGGAACAAAAAGATGAATAGATTTGCCCAAGGTCACATGTCTACAAATGTCTTTGTACCTGAGTTAAGAATCAGTTTCTAAGCGCCTCTTTTGCCAAGGTTCTCCTAATGATCAAATCTAGACATTGCTGGATTTCACAGCGACCCTCTGAATGCTCCTCTTCCCAGAGCCTCAGCATCCAGGGATGGGTCCAGACTAGGCCTCACACAGAAGCCAGCACAGTTAAGAAGGCCGTCCTATCTTGGGTCATGTTACCACTTCCCTCACACAGCCCTTTGGGATGGGAAGCGTTGCCTGCAAAGGTGTCTCCTGGAAACAATCCACCTTGCTCCTCATAATTGATGTTTGGGGAGAACTTCCTTCCGGTCCTTTCAAGTTTTGAATTTTAGAGTTCTAAAAGACACACAATTTGTTTCCACCGCCTTTATTGAGTCTAATGGCGGTCAACTTTACAAAGCATTTCCATCCCTTTCCTTTGCTCCTTAATTCAGATGTTTTCTTTTCTATCTCAGACACGAGAAAAGTGTGTAGCAAGAGCAGTGACGATGGCATGTGCTACAAAGGGAGGGGACTGAGAGCGTGGCCAAACATCTGTCTGAGATATGTAGACTCACTCAGCTAGGACACACAAGAGCAGTGGTCTTCATACTCAGGTGGACACAGATGTTTCCAGGGAGGTTGGTCTAACCTGCAGGCTCTCTTCCTCCCCTGCCCCTATGCTATCCAAGGAGCATCTAACAAAGGAAACCTTAGTATACCCCAGAACCCACCTTCCAAACAAGACCTCTATGGGATACTGATCCAAAAAGCCTGTGGACCACACTTCAAAACATCCTGCCTTGACTTGCCTGTGGGTCCCAGGGAAAGGAATAATTAAAAAGTGGCCTCTGGAGAAAATCTCTGTGGGAATTGAGCAATGCATCATTGCAAACTCTGTGAATTGTGGCAGGAAGAGGTGGTGTGTTTGGGGAAGGGAAGTGCTTTATTTCAGTGGGGCACCCTAGGAGGCCTGGTTGGGGGTGAATCCACCACTACCAACTGGCAGCAGTAGTGAATGCCAGAGGCAAGATGTGAGAGGATGGTGGCCATGTTGCTGGAAAAGAAGAAAAGCCATCAAGTGTCCTTCACATGGTGGGTAGGGCTTGTGTCACATGGATTTAAGCCATGTGACCCCAGAAGAATCAGAAAGAGCAACTGAGGGGAAGGGGCTAGAGGAGTTTCAATGAGTATCAACCATGTCTTGCTTCAGTGTTGGGCAATGCTGAACCGAAATCCTGAGTGTGAGGAATGACATTACAGTTTCTAATGTGAGCACTAGCTAGGAACCGAGTCCTTCCCTTGGTGCTGCCCTGTGATCCTGGCTTGTTCCCTACACCCTAGTCCTCTCACTCTTCCCAGCTCCCATCATTTCTCACATTCTTCAATCTGGAGCATCCACTGAGCTCCTCTCTATCTGATCCCGCCCCGCAGATGTTAGCTGGATCTTTAAATCACTACCACCGTCCGGGGTTTATTTATGGAATCCTTCTTAAAAATACTCAGAAGGGGCCAGAAACGTCCCAAGTGAAATTCTGATGCAGAGATAGAAAAGAACACTTCGCTGGTGGTCATACCACCTCTCCCTTATCTTGTGAAGGATCTGTGCGAGCCTTGAGGATAATGAGTGAAACTGAAATTTCTTCTTTCCTACTGCATCAACTCATGGGCACCATTCTTTGAGTCAAATCCACATGACATCTGTAGGTCCCTTGCTCTGTAGCCCCATTAACAAACATAAATTCATACCAAGTAGGTTGCCAGGCACAAACTGGTGCGGCCATGCGCGTCCTGGGTATTAATGTTGGCGCCCATCTTCAACAGCAGTTTCACCGTGTCTACTTGACGTCCGGAAACCGCATGCATCAAGGGCGTGCATCCTGGAATGAGGCATTTCAACAGCCTTTACAAATGTTTAACTTTTGAGATTTAGAGCAGACCTTTTGCCTAGCCATCTACTTTACTTTCCTGCAGCACAAATCCAGCTGCTGGATGTTGTGCGTCTGAGAAGAAGATGATGATAGTATCTGCTTGCATAAATGTTGGGTTTCCTTCTAACCCCCCTCCCCTTAGTTGTCTATAATTCTCCCTCTCCTCCTGCTCAGTTGTCTGTAATAGTCGGTAGTTTACAATAGTTTGGGCAGATGACCAGAAATGGCAGTTGTGGCCTCAGGGATGTGAATAACTCCAGATATACCAGGTAAGTTTATCCCCACTAAGCTGAGGTAGTGCAGAATCTGGAATATGGCTTTTGATCCATCCAGGCAAACAGGTTCAGCACACATTGACAGGCAGTGGGTAGTAAAGCTGGGTGGTAGCCTTGGGCTTCACAAATTCTCAGTAGGATCCACCTCACTGAATTCTTCTCTTTCTAAATCAATACAGACAAAGGCATTTTGTTTTTTAGTGTGTTTTCTTTCTGAATAAAAATAGATATGAATGAGTCCATTTCATTTAACTTTGTGGGGCTGGAACAAGCAAGGAATGTCACATTCCTTCAGTCCAAGGGACCAAGCTTAGAGCCAACTCACTGGCAAACTGGCATGTGCTTAGATGCTATTGAGATGGGATAAACCCAGCAGCTGTGGTCCCCAGAGAGGGCTGCAGTTCTCACTGAACACGGCAGCTAGTGAGCCAGCAGCCCTCTTTTCTGAGATCCTTTTCAGACATTCATTCTGGGTAAAGCAGCAATAAAGTGATTCTTAGAACAGTGAGAGGTGAGATTTTTCTCTCTTCTTCCTTTCCCCTTCTCTTCTTTCTCCTTTCCTACTTATCCCTCATTTCTTTCTTTTCCCATCTATCCCTTCCTCTCCTCCCACTTCCTTTCTCCCTTCTTCCTTCCCTTACTTCCTTTCTACTTCCTTTTCCTATCAAGCAGTCACAAGCTGCTGTGGTGGCACACACACACACACACACACACACACACACACACACACACACACACACTCGGGAGGCAGAGGCAGGTAGATCTCTGAGTTCAAGACCAGCTTGGTCTACAGATCAAGTTCCAGGACAGCCAGGACTACACAGAGAAACTTTGTATGGAAAAACCAGAAACAAAAATTATTAAAAAATGAAAGTGGTAGTTATGACCATTAGAGGGGAAAGAAAAGATATAATGAATAAGAAAATGAAACAATTTGTGAATCTGAGATATTCAGTAAATAAAGCAAATTAATTTTTTCATATTATTTTCATAAAATTACATGCTCTGTCTGACTAGTTTATATTCATCTTGAGATTGTACTTTCTACATAAATTTCTTCAGAGAACAAAGAACAGAAAATTGTATTATTAACAGACATGACTAATTATAAAGTTATGATAACTAAAACAAGAAATAGCTCAACAGTGTAGAAAGGAGAGTTCAGGAAACACTCAGACTTGCACGGGGCTCACTGCATAACTGAAGCGGCAATGTACACTGGTGGAGAGGGCAAAGGTATTTAATAAATACGTACTGACAAATTGGTTACATACAGATGCCAAATTCACATGCAACCAGACTCCCCACCACTCATAAATACAAACCAGATAGATTAGAGATGAAATGTAAGAAGCAAAATCTAACAGTCTGAAAAGAAAATACACACTCATGGTCTTATAATCTTAGGAACTTGTGGAAGAAGGAAAAACCAAAAACTGTCAAAAAACTAACTTGTTAAACTCACCTACCTATGAATTTAAATTTTCCATAGTATATATTATCAGTCAAAATTCAAAGACTAGCTACACACAGGCAGAATATTTTTGTTTTTAATTTTTAGTTAATCAACTATCACAAACACATGAAAGATTAATTCGCAGTTAGTCCGGGGATACACACTGAGGTGACACTGGAAGCCACTTGCTATGTATTGCTAGTGATAATTATTAAAAGAAGAAATGTCCTGTGTGGCCAAGGATTTAGAAACCAACAACAGTATCGTCATTTTTGTCCCCATCATCTTTGTCTTCGTCCTCATCATCATTGGTACAGGGGCTCACTGCACAACTCAGGAAGCCCAGGCTAGCCTTCTATCTTGCTGTTCACTTATGACATTCCAAGTAATTCAGTTTTCATTACTCATCTTTGTTCTTCGGTATGAACGTTTCTTTATGAAATATACCCAGAAAATATACCCAAATTACTTGGTCACAGGTACAAACATTTTGACTTTTGTTAAATATTGCCAATTTTATCACCAAAATGGCTGCCCACGTTTATACTTTAACAAATAGTATAAGATTCCCCCCACCCTGCCCACCCCCTGCCAGCTCCAAGGGGAGGGAGCTTTATGGCCTCCTCTGCCTTAGGACTGAGCATTTATCTGGGGACTAAAATGCTTGGGTTCCACTCTAATTCTTTTATTAGCTATGGGTTTTGAGCAAAAAAACTTGACCACTTTAAAGCTCCTTCTCTTGCCCTGGGCAATTGCAAGTGGCTCCAGCAGGATCATGAAACCCCTGCGGCAACTCATAGTTAATATGCGGTTGAGCGCTTGTGGTGGGCCAAGCATAACGCTGAACTTTCGAATTCTCATTAAAAACAAAAAAAGTCTAAGAAACCAAACCTTTTGTGCGCTCATTATTATCCTCATGTTTCAAACGAGGAAACTGGTCATGGGAGCTAATCTGTTAGGGGTTTTGTTTTGTTTTGTTATGTTTTATTTCCTGCTGGCAAATAGGAAGAATTGTCAATTTTTTTTTGCGTGCTTGTTTATTTTGGTCTGATTTGGTTTTTTCGGTTTTATTTTTGAGAAAGAGTTTCTCTGTAGTTCTGGTTGTCCTGGAACTCTCAGTTGGCCTCAGACTCACAGAGATCCACCTACCTCTGCCTTCCAGTTGTGGGATGTAAGGCATGTACTCTAGTGAGCAGCAGGACTCTCAATACCTACAGAGCATCCACTCTGAAAGCAGTCTGGCTTGCTTGACTGCATGATTTGCAAATATTTTGTTCCACTTTGCAGCTAGACTTTTGATCCCCTTATTGAAAAAACAAAAGTTTTTAGTTTTTGATGAATTTTGATTTATAAAGGTTTTATCTTGATGAATGTGCTTTTGGTGTTAGTCTAAGAACTACTTGCCTAGTCCTAGATATTAAATAATTTTTTTCTCTCTCTTTTTAAACCGTTGCTAATTTTTCTAGAAGTTTCATGGCTTTATGTTGTACTTAAGTCCATATTAGCTTAATTTTTGTAAAACATGTGAGATTTGAATTGAGTCTGCTTTCTTTTTCTCCTTCCTTCCCATTATCTCTCCTATTCCTTTTCTCTCCCCTCTTCCTCTCCCCTTCTTCCTTCCTCCCTCTCTTTTGCTTATGTGTATTGACTGGCACTTGATGCCATTTGTTGATGAAGTCATATTTCTTCCACTGAACTGTTCCATCAGTTGAGTATGTTTCTGAAAGTCTGGTTCTAGATTCTCTGCCTCTTTCGTTGACTATTCTTCAGTCAAGACTATCTCCTTTTTTTGTTTTGTTTTGTTTTTGCAACTGTGTAATAGTACATCTAACAACATTAGATTCCTTCCACTTATTTTTTGTTTTAACCATCCTAGGTGTTGAGTGATACTGTTCCTGGGAAGATATGAACAACTGTCTCCAAGATAGAAAACCAACAACAGTCATCCAGCAACTGATGGAAACAGGCATCCGAGAACTGAGCGCCCAAAGTCCAGTTGAAGAGTGGGAGGAGTGAGAATATGAGCAAAGAGGTCAAGACCACGATGGGTTCACCCACTGAAACAGTCTGCCTGAGCTAATGGGAGCTCATCAACTCCAGCAGGACTGGGAAGGAATAAGCATAGGACCAAACTAGTCCCTCTAAATGTGGTTGACAGTTACATGGCTGGGGCAGACTGAGGGGCCACTGGCTGTGGCAGCAGGATTTATCCTTACTGCATTAACTGGCTTTTTGGGATCCTATTCTCTTTGGATGGATACCTTGCTCAGCCTAGATATAGTAGGGAGGGCCTTGGACCTTCCACAAAGCAATGTGCCTTACCCTCTGTGAGGAATGGATGGGCGTGGGGTAAGAGGGTGTGTGAAGGGAAATGAGGGAGTGGGAACTTGGATTGGTATTTTTTTAAAAATCGAATAAATTATAAAAAAAAAAGAAAAAGAAAACCAACAGATCAAAGTAAAGATACTTTGTCAAACTTATTGAAACCAATGAGCTTAGCTGGGTTACTTACAGGAGTATGGCTGAGGGGTTACTTAGAGGAGGAGAGATGTCTCAAAGACAGACCAAGGCCCACCCCAGTACATATGACAGTTCACAAAAGTTGGAAACCGGAGTGTACTGCACAGTTTGTAGGCAGCTTGACAGATTGGAGCATCTCTTTCAGGCAGCTCAGCTGGACTAAGCCTCTTCCAGGCAGCATAGCTGGCCTCTTTCTCTTTTAGGTGGCTTGGCTGGTCTGAGAGTGTGCGTTATCAATTCTTACTGCTTATATGTGCTTGATGAGAGAGGGGCCTAGTGCATCTGGTCAGTTTCAAGGACTTCCTGTAGCTTTTGAGATGTTTATTTCCTTACTTTAAGGGGAGCCGCTCCAGTCTGGAATGTTTCAACTCTTCTTAGACATCTTGAAACTTAAGGAACTTCCCTTGAAAATGGAAAGCTTGACCTGAGAGAAAATTTCTACAAATACTAGGTTTTTTTTCTATTCGAAAATAAATTTCAGATAAATTTGTCTAGGTGTGTTTGCTTGTGAGTATGCCTGAATGAAAACAAACACACACACACACACACACACACACACTCACCAGGTTTTGATACACTTATGGTCTGCCTACTTTTAGAAACTGAGTTAATCCTGAATATCCTGTATATGCATTTGTGTGTTTATTACACTGTTTCCCATGAGTATGACACATATATCCCTTGATTTAGATTTTCTTATGTTTATCTCATAGGTATTTTAAGTGCTCTGTATATAAGATATATATATATATAAAAGCACTTATGGATTCCTTTCAATGGTATCATATTTTAAATTTTGTTTTCTACATATTAGTTGCTAGTACATAGATTGATGTACTCATCTTATGCCTGTGACCTCTGAACTCACACTTTAGGATTGTCTATGGTGATAATTAAGTTGTGTAAAAAGCAATTTTACTGTTCTCTTGTATATGTGAATTTTGTATTTTCTTCCCTTGCCTTTTGCCCCTGGCTTTTTGAATTTATATTGCACTGAATATGTGTGCTGATAGTGGACATTTCCTCCTATGTTCCTGACTTCAGAGTCAAATATTCAGTCATTAACAATTAAGTAATACTGCCCCTCTAGACCAGTGGTTCTCAGCCTGTGGGTTGTGACCCCTTTGGGGGTTGGATGACCCCTTCACAGGGTTGCCTAAGGCCATCAGAAAACAGATATTTATGTTATGATTCATAATAGCAAAATCACTGTTATGAAATATCAATGAAAGTAATTTTATGGTTGGGGGTCACCACAACCAGAGTAACTGCGTTAAAGGGCTGCAGCATTAGGAAGGCTGAGAGTCACTGTTCTATGCTGTTTGAAGATAATCTTAGGAAAGAAAATCAGAGAGGAGATTTTGCTAAATTGCCTGGCATTGTCTTGTACTCATGACTCTTGTGCTTTAGCCTCCCGAGACATTAGAATTGCAGCCTCACACCACCATGTCTGGCTTTGTTCTCTGTCACATTGAGAAGGTTCCTTTCCATTTCTATTTTCTGATATTCAAAATTATGGAAGTGTATTGAATTCCATCAGATGCTTCTTTGCCAAGTAATATGATTTATTTTTCTTCTTTAACCAGCTAGTTTGGGAGATTTTATTGGCTTGCAAGTATTGACCTAGACTTATATTTCTAGAAGAAACCCAACTTGATCATGATATATAATTCATATATATACATATATATGTGAATTCATATAGTCATTTTTGCATCTATATTCATGAGGATAATTGATAAATACGGGGATTTAAAATATTTTATTTATATGGTATTGATGTTAATGTAACTCTAGTTCGTAAGTATAGCTAAGTAATATTTCCTTCTTTTCTCTTTTTGAAAGAAATCACATAAAAATGGTGCTGATTATTCTTTAGACATTTATAGAGGGGCTGGAGAGATAGCTCATAGCTCAGTGATTAAGAACACTTTTTGATCTTCCAGAGGACCAGGGTTCCGCTCCCAAGATTCACATGGTGGCTCACAACCATCTGTAACTCCAGTTCCAGAAGAACTGATACCCTCTTCTAACCTGGGGCACATTCAGGAAAAACACTCCTACACAGAAAGTAAATCTAAATAACATATAATTAAATGAATTCTAGAAATCAGTAAGCCCATCTAGGGCTGAACATACTTCTCTTTAAAAATCTTTAGATTATGAATCTAATTTCCTAAATAGCTATAGGAATATTCAAATTGCCTCTCTCCTACTAGAGGGATTTATGGTAGTTTACATTAAAATTGTTTATTAACAGCTATTAATTGTGCATATTCCTGGTGCTCACTGTGGTATTTTTATGTCCTTGGTTTATTCCCAAAAGGATCAATGATGGAAGTATCCCCTCTCTGTGGACCCATGCATTAGTATATCGAGTTTCTTCCTAGCAGTGCTTTTGTATTGTCAATCCTGGGGTTTTGCCAAGCAAACACGGGTTTTTAGGGGCTTTTCTTTTGTTCAAGTCTTTTGGCATCCTGTGTTACCACCTCCTTCAGTCCCAACCCTGGAATACACAAGGCAAGACAAAGATCTAGACAACTCACCACCATGCCAGTTCTCAGATCCCAGGACATAACCAATCTGTCATTTTCTCTTATATTATCCAATGTTCTTCATTGTCTTTAGAAAGAATGGGGGTGGGAATACAACCATGCTGTCCATCAAGAGCCAAATTCTCTGCTCTCTTAAGAACCATGACATTTACATTTTCCCCAACATCCATTGTTGCTGATGTAACCATCTTTTCCTAGACACTTGTAACCTCTGGTGGCCAGAGTGCTCAGTCCCCAAAGTGTTTGCTGTGCAGTCATGAGGATCTGAGTAGGGTACCCAGAACACATTTAAGAAAGCCAGGCATAATGTTTTGTGCGTGTAATCTTGGCCCTGGGAAGATGGAGACAGGCAGATACTTGGGGCTCACTGGCCAGTCAGTTTAGCCTACTGGATAAGTTCCAAATTCCAGTGAGAAACCCTGTCTCAAAATTAAAATGGAAGGTACCATATGAATGTTACTTGAGATTGACTTTTGGTTTCCATAAGCACATATGCACACAGACAACTTATTGGCCATTCCTACAAAAATACTGGCAACAAACCACCCATAATAAAATGAAGTAAGATGCTGAAGGTTTGTGTCCAACACCTACATGCAGAGAAATGCCAAGGGATGCTACACAGGGCCACAGGCAAGATGCCTCCACTATCACAGGGCCAGTCAAAAATGTTTGAGATGTTGCTCATCTCAAAAGACCACCTCTGAGAAGATAAAACATTGCAGCGTGGATTTAAAAAAATGCACAAACAGCTCACCTTCACTGTCACAGCATTCCAGGATGGAAGGGTCCTCTCGAATCACGGCAGTCAGAGCATTGACATCTCCATTAGACGCTGCCTGATACACCATGGTCAGGTCAACTTCCTCGGCTGAGTCACCTCCATGAATCAAACAGACACTCTGTTAGTGTACAGAGTGAATCCACTCAAAGAATAACACAGCCTAAATTGTCACCCACACAAGTGATTCACTAAGCCTCCCACCCCCAGTGAATCCAGGCAGAGGATGAGCCAGCCTGCTCACATACTCTCTGGACACTTCTGAGGAAAACCCATTTGTGACAACACCATGGATTGGTAAGGAGCCTTGGGATTAGATGCCCTTTGACCTGCTATGACTCTTTAGGCAATCCAGTTTCCCAAAATTAGAGAACGCAGAGCAGGAAGAAGGGCCTCCTCTTGCTTTCAATCTACTCTGCAAGATCTGAAACATGCTACATGGTCTTCTCAATTGCTTCTTGTTTAGAGCAGGCTCTTGTGTAGCCCAGGCTGGCCTTGAATTTTCTATGTAGCTGAGGTTGACCTTGGATTTCTGACCCTCTTATACCCGCATCTTGGCAGTGCAGATGTGGGCTATCACATCTGGTTTCATGTAGTTATTGGGGACTGAAAGCATGTGCTTGCTAGCTAAGCAGTCTGTGAACTGGGCTACATCCTAGAACCTTGGTTTACCCGCCTTTGGGAGAAGCTTTCTTCTGGAGATGTTCCGCACCTTTTCTGGTCCTGATCTTTGCTAACTGTATCTACAGATGCCCCAACCCTCTTGCTGCTCATGGGAGGCACTGGCAGCCTGGGAAAGGGGAGGACGGGACTAATAGCTTCTCAGTCAGCCTCTAGCAGTAGCTGTCTCCTCTCAACCAGGAGCTTTTCTTATGTGGAGCTGGCTCTCACTTAATCCACCACCACTGTCCTTCAGCTATAAGCTGAATACTGCTCTCCACTGGTGTCCAGCTATGGCATTTAGATTTGGACCTTTTGCTTCATCTTGTATTTTTGTTCTTTCATTAAAGCCTATTCCTCTCCTCTCCTCTCCGTTCCTCTCCCCTCCCCTCCTTTCTGCTCCCCTCCCCTTCCCTTCCCTTCCCTTCTCCTTTCTTTCTTCCTTTCTTCTTTCCTTCTTTCCTTCCTTCCTTTCATTTTCAAAACAGGGTTTTGTAGCGCAAATTCTAATTTGGTCTTTATAATAAAACCCCCGAGACAGATAGAGGGATAAATGCTGAAAGATCAGAGAAGCCGAGCAGCCAGTCACTAGTTCTTAAAATCCTCAGACTGAATGAACGATCCTGTCTCGAGGAATCCTCAGACTAAATGCTCTGAACGCCTATCTCCTCCTGACTTATATTCCCCTCTCTGCCTAGCCATATCCCCTCCTGTCTCTACCTCCCTAGTGTTTGGATTAAAGGCATGTGACTCCCAAGTACTGCTATTAAAGGTGTGCGCCATCACCACCTGGCTCCCTTTCTCTTTTAGAGTGGACCAATCTCGTGTAGCTCAGGGTGGCCTTGAACTCACAGAGATCCATCTGCCTTTGCCTCCCAAGTGCTGGGATTAAAGGTGTGTGCCACCACTGCCTGACCTCTATGGCTAACTAGTGACTTAGCTCTGAACTATGATCGTCAGGCAAGCGTTATTTGTTAGATAACAAACAAAATATCACCACAGGATTTCTCTGTGTAACAACTCTGGCTGTCTTTGAATTCACTCTGTGGAGTCAGGCTAGCCTCAAACTCAGAGATCCACCTGTCTCTGGCCTCCAAGTGCTGGGATTAAAGGCACATGCTACCACCCTCTGGTTAAGTCTGTTCATTTGCAACCACCTGAGTTTGCATAGATGCTCTTCCTGGAAGAATCTAAGGTTGTAGGAAACTGCTTTGAAAGAGATAGCTACCTGTTCAGCTCTGCAACTTTGTGAGGAATTGATCCAACAGATTTTACTGCTAAGGGTAACAACAGACTGGGAGTCTGGTGACCCTGGATTGCACAGAGAAGGCTAGGAAGCAAGTTCTCATGTTCTCCCTGGAGGGAGGCTGTAACAAGCCCAGAGTTGTTCTCAGGGGTCTTTTCTCCAAGTGTAACTGATGCTCAGAGAAAGAATATCTCGACAGTTTTAAAGCAGTGTTTTATTCTAATGTGGACACCAGGCTCAAGTTGGCTTTTCAGTTCTTTGAACTTCAGCTGGCATGAGTACTGAAGTTTTGGTTTGGTTCCTCTGTCCCAGTATTTCTGAGAAACCATTAACGATTTTTAACCAGTTAGCCAGTTCCAGGGCAAGCTTGTTGCTGAGAACGGTTTGCTTCCGCCAACACTGTTTTGGAAAATGAGTGCCTGCTTCCTATCTCGTCCATGTTTGGTTTTGTGTTTTCGATTTTGAAGAAGGCATCTCTGTTCATTCGCATGCCAGGTGAAGGGTGTATGGGACAAATACCACTCAAGTGTGGCCGGTTTGATGACTTTGGGCCAGATACCTTTGTTGCAAGCCACGCTTGTGCTAACCAGCTGTGTGGCAGTGTGGGCCAGCTTTCCTTATCTATAAAGCAGAAATGGTGTTGGTGACATTGACAACACCTCCTTTAGAAAGCTGTCAGGGTGGCACTGTGTTAATATAAATTCCGTGTGCCTAGGAACAACCTGACATTTAGTAAACATTTTCTAATTTTGCTCCCTATAAAATAAATTTGGCTTATTTAGACAGCATTAGAGGTCTGAGACATATATTTAAAGTGAGCTCTTGTTGACGATGGCTATTAAGGAAGCCATGTATCACTTAGAATTCATTACAAATCTTCACATAAATCTGGAATTTTGTTCTGATGACTCCCAGTGTCTCTGGGCATAAGATGTAGGGCTCCAACTTAACAGATAAACCTACTTTCAGCTATACATTCAAAGATGTTGCTAGTGGTACTTGGAAGGGGGAGCCTGGTTGGCACAGGGAGCTGCTAAAGGTGGCAACGAACCCCTTGAGCTGTTTGTTTCTTTTTGATTTTGGATAGGGTATCACTATGTAGCCCTTACTGGCCTGGAACTCACTCTGTAGATCAGACTGGTCTCAAATTTATGGGTGATCCTTCTACCTCTGTCTCTCCTGTACTGAGATCACAGGTGAAAGCCGTCACACCAGACTCAACTGTGGGCTTTTATAGACCATATGTTATATAATAACATGTTCACATATCGTTCATGACTGAGTGGATAAGGTGCAGACAGGACCTTCATCACAACATGGAACTACACTGCTTCCTTAGAATTAGGATCCCCAAAATATTTCATCAGAAGGATTTGGATATCACATTTAATGTACAACATATCTGATTCTGTAAAATACCTACTAGGACTCATCAAAAGGGGGCTGACTCTGTCCTTATTGTTGTTCGATCCCCCTGATGCTTGCTTTAATGTGAGTACTCTTGGGTGATCACCAGTGCTCCGCTTTCAGCCAGATAGCTGTTTCAGTGATCTGGAGGCGGAACTCGTGACCTGGAACGAAGCTATTAAGAATTTGCATCATCGTGGCCAAGGTGACGTATTCAGAGCTGTGACCCGGTTAGAGTTTGTGAAAAGCAAACAGACTCTTGCCTGGATGGTTGAGCACGCTGCTCACCCTGTTTCACCACCCACGAATCGGGAAGATTGCAGTGAGCTTGGATGGCACGCCTGTCTAAGCAGACTGAAGATGGAACAGGGCCAAGAATGAACGAGTGAAGGGACGAGTGGAGACCTGGTGACGTCACCTAAACACCTGCATCACCACGCCTTAGGCCAACAGTGTCACCAGAACACGTACATATGCCAATACATTCCTTTTTATTTATTTGTTATTTTGGCTTGTCATTTTATACCATCTTGTGGGCAAGCTTTAGTTTTCTTTTCTGGCCGTGAGAGAGTACTGATTTTCACCAGCCAATGGATTTCTGTTACAATTGTCCCAAATCCAGTTGAAATCCCTGGGCTCTTAGTGAGCGTTCTATATAAACACATGCTGGATTAGGTTGCTCTTCAGTAAGAAGGGCTGGTAATAGTGAGAAAGTCTTGTCCCACTAAACACACACACACACACACACACACACACACACACACACGAGATGTTACACTATGATGGTTTTGATAAATCCAGCTGGTTCCAGACACTGAGGTAGGAGTCAGCCCCTCTTAGCTTCCTCCTGGACTATGCCCCTGCCCCTGTCTGTCTTGAGTCTTTCATCAGAGGTCTTCCCACAACCATCATGATGACCACGCCAAAAAGCCCCTGTTCAAACTTGGGTTTGAAACGGAACATCTCCCTGATTTGTAGTCACGCACTGTATTTCCTCCACACATCTTCAGTGACCCAAAGCCAAACCTCAGAGGACAGAAAGGTGCAACTTCTTAGACTTCTACTTTGAAAAAGAGAACCAGAGACGAGATAGGAGCTGTGTGCACTGACCGCTCTGTGCCCACGTGGGAAGCGAGCGCTTGGAAGGTTACACTGTGTCAGCACACTGGAGATGTCTAGACCTGCAACCCTGGCTACTTTGAAGCTGAACTGGTGTCCCCAACAAAGTCATAGTTCCTCATCACCCTACTCCTCCCATGGAGGCAGAGGGAAACACGAATCTTTCAAAGATCTCTGGTTCTTCCTGCAAAGTGACCTCTGTTTAAAAAAGAAAATTAATTTAATTTAAAAAAATCCAAGGGGCATAGTGGTGCACGCCTTTACTCCCAGAGTAACTCAGGAGGCAGAGGAAGGAGGATCTGAGTTTGAGACCAAACTGGTCTATATATCAAGCTCCAGCAGGACTACAAAGGTAGACCCTGTCTCAAAACAACAATAAAAATTCTTCTTGTTGTCATGCCACCATTTAGACACATAAGAGTGGCAGTCTCAGAGATGATGTGTCCTGCCCAAGGGCACACTTGCTTCTTCAACCAGTGCCTCAGCAGGTCTGCATCCACTTGAAACCACTCTCTAAGAGTGCCTGCTGCAGAAAGCATGGCCTGCGGGTGGTGAGGTGCTCAGCAATTAAGATGTCCAGCACAAAACCTGTCTTTCAAATATGCTTGGTTTAGTCACGCAAATATCCCTCACAGTCCCAGGCTAACAGACGGGTCAGCAAGAGGGGAACAGCTGGCTGAGCAGAAAATACAGCTGCAGGATGCAACTGGGGATGCTTCTAAATCTCCACCAGAGACTTCACTGAGGAGGAGCCCACAAGGCTCCTGAAGCATCCTCACCAAAGACAATTTTAGCAGAGGTACACTAGCAAAGAACACAAGGAATTAGCTCCACAGGAATTAATGTGGAGTGCACTAGGAGGAACTCTAGCTGATCATTGATTATAACCATACTGAAGGAGGTGACAGGGTCCTTCCATTCTTCACAGATCAGTGTCATACTGAGATCTCTAGCCTGTGGGTTAAAGTGACTAGAGGAGGCTGGGAATAGTTAGAGAGGCAGTGGATTTCATTTGTGTCTCATGAATGGTTCAAGAAAATAGGCGGGTTTGCTCTGCAGATAATTCCATGAGGTCAAGACTGTGGTCTAGATAGTTTGCCTATACAATATACAATTCACCATTTGAGCTACTTCTAACCGTACAGTTCTGTGGCCTTGAGGCATTCGAAATACTGCACAACCACTACTGCCACCCTCTCCAAGCCCTTTTTGTTTTCCAAAACTCTGTGCCCATTAAAGAGTAACTCCCATGTTTCCTGCCCAGCCCGCAGAAAGCACTACTCCACTTTCTGTGTCCATGAATGTGACTCTAGGCTTTTTTTTTTTTATAGGTGTGGAATCAACAGTATTTGCCTCTTTGTGATTAGATCATTTCACTGAGCAGAATGTCTGTGAGAGCCATTCATGGAGGAGTATGGATCCCATTTTCCTTCCTTTTGAATGTTGAGTGATATTTTTCCTATATATGAAAAAACACACTGTATTGCTCTACTGATCTCTTGATGGACACTTGGTTTTCCTTTGTCTTTCTCTTGGCTCCTGTGAGTAATGCTGCAATGAACAGTGTGCACAAACTGCTTTGAATTTCTGCTTTCAGTTCAAAAGCAGAGCTGCTGGATTATATGGTTATACTTTTTCTTCTGTTCAGTTTTTAACAGTCCACCATACTGTCTGTGTTGGTTAGTTTTGTGTCAACTCAACCCAAGCTAGAGTCATTTGGGAAGAGGGACTCTCAGTTGAGAAAATCCATGTCATCCCTGTGCAGGCGGCCCCGCATCGTATAAGAAAGCAGGCTGGGAAAGCCATGGGGACCAAGCAGTAAGCCGTGTTCCTCTATGGCCTCCTTTTCAGCTCTTGTCTTCAAGTTCCTGCCCTGATTTCCCTCAGTGATGAGTTGTGACCTGAGAGTTGTGGGATGAAATAAACATTTTCCTCAAGTTGTTTTGGCCATGGTATTTTATCACAGCAATAGAAACCCCCTACTAAGACACTGTTTCTCAAGGCAGCTTTATCATTTTATATCTCCATATCTGCCCACAGGTCCTCATTCCCCACATCTCATTGCTCTTATGTATTGTGTGTGAAAGTGCATTATTTTTATAATAGTCATCCTTTTGAGTACGAAGTGGTATTGAGTTGTGGTTTGAATTACATTTCCCTAATGACTGGCAATGTGGAACATCTTTCATAGGTGTCATTGACTAGTCCCTCTGTTTTTGGAGGACTAATTATTAATATCCTCTATTCACTTTGGAATAGCACTGTTGTTGTTTTGTGGTGTTGGCTTGAAGGGCTATATGAAGAACCCTATTATTGATATTAACTTCTGTATGAGATGTTTGGTGCACAAACATCTTGTATTCTGTGGCTTTCCTGTTTGCACTCTTAATAGTATCTTGCAATCCAATTTGTCTGTGTTTCCTTTTTCGTTGCCTGTACATTTGACATCATGTCCCCAAAAGCAATGCCGAATCCATTGCTAGATGCTCTTTCTTTAGGCTTTTTTTCTAAGAGTTTTATGATTCTAGGTTCTATGATTGGATCTTTGATATGCTGTAAGGTAAGAATCTAAGATCTTTCCTTCCTGTACTCTCTAGTTGCTCAAGCACTATATTTTGAAGACCATTACTGAGTGATCTTAGCACCTTTCTTAAAAATTAGCTAACTGTAGATGTATGGGATCATTTCTGAACTCTCGGTTCTATTCCATTGATCTATATGACTACTACCTTCATGCCAGTACCACAGTTTTTGATTATTGCAGCTTTATAATAACTTCTAAAATCAGGAAAGGTGAGGCTTCCCTCTAATTTTGTTTTTCTTCTGTAAAATTGTCTGAAATGTCTGGGAGTCCATTGAGATTCCACATAAATTTTTAGAATGAACTTTCCCATATCTGTAAAAATGTTATTGAGTTTCGACAGAGATCATACAGAATCCACAAACTTCCTTGGGAAGCAGTGACATCTTCATATGATTTTCTAACTTGGGAAGCACAGGATGTCTTTTCGTTTATTGGCAACTTCTTTAATTTACTTCAGCCACTCATTGTGGTTTTGGGCACGCATATCTTTTGCCTTTTAGGTTAAGTTTGCCCCTAAGTACTTTATTCTTTTGTTACTATTTTGAATAGCATTGCTTTCAAAGGGCTTTTATGCAAACATTTTTACAATGAAATTGTTCTGTGCCTCCTAAGCAGTGAGAAGTCACGGTGAATGAGTGACAGGGTATCTGGGGTATTAGAGTGTGACAGAAATGTTCCAGGTCACATCCAGAGGTCACAAGCAGCCTGTTATTGGCGATGCATAGTCTTGGCCAGAAGACCATTTAGAAAGTGTGCTTAGAAGGAATTCGGAGTGAAGCACAGAGAAAGGGGAAGGGAAGATCCACAAGGCTGATTAAAATGAGCTTCAGAGTTGTTTAGTGTAGGATATGCTATGCTGCTAGTGATTAGGAACTGGGAGGCACTTGCCTAGAGGCTGTGTAGAAGGCCTTGGAAACCGTGGTGAGAGTAGATCCCTAGGCCTAACCCTGAAGCTGACACAAACCATTTCTGCAGAAATGAGACAAGATGCTGCAGAAATAACAGGTACAAAGGAAAGATTGACAGATGGTCCTTTGGAATCTAAAGTAGGGGCAAGAGTTTTATTTTTAACAAAAGGTCACAAACCCACTTAACATCTTCCAGTAACTCTATGTAATTAGATAACATACACCCCTTTCTTATCTCTATGTATCTTTCTATGTATGTAAGTATCTGCCTATCTTTTATCATCTACCTGTTTAGCATCATGAATTCATAATATGTCTATTTTCTTCCCAGGGAGCAAGTTTTGGATGCTTCTTGCCTCTCTGTATGAGCCTAAACAGATAGACTTATGCACAGCTGTGTGCAGAGTAAGTCTAGAATGCACACAGAGGTTGAGAGACTGACAGGAGAGAAAATGAGAGCAACATGAAGGAATAGGAAGAACCATGTAAAGACATGTTGACTGTATGTTCTAAAACATTTTATGTGTGTCCACAAATGACATACAGAAAGGACCAGAAGAAATCCAGGCAGTGGTGGCACACACCTTTAATACTAGCACTCGGGAGGCAGAGGGAGGCAGATTTCTGTGAGTTCAAGACCAGCCTGGTCTACAAGAGCTAGTTCCAGGACAGGCACCAAAGCTACAGAGAAACCCTGTCTCGAAAAACCAAAAGAAAGAAAGAGAGAGATTGAGAGAGAGAGAGAGAGAGAGAGAGAGAGAGAGAGAGAGAGAGAGAGAAAGAAAGGAAGGAAGGAAGGACCAGAAGAGCATGCTAAAAAGTTGAATGTCTTGGACATGTTCTGAACCTATTAGATTTTCCAGACTCTCTATAGTGAATTTACATTTTTCATGCTCAGCAAAGTTAGGCAAGCTTTTGTCCTCTTAAATGTGGGAAAGACGTGGCTTGCTACTTTACATTAGTGTTTTGCTACTAAAAGGGTAGACAGAGCTTTGAACAATGATTGCTGCTAATGCTTGGATAGAATGTGCTTCTCCAAAACGTCTGTGTATTAGGGGATTGGTATCCAGTGAGTGGTGCCATTTTGGGAGGTTCTGAGATCATTAGGAGGGTCTAGCTTGAGAAATTCATGTTGGGGGTGGGTCCTTGGGGGGTTCTCTTTTTCCTAGCCCCTTTGGGATTCTTTATGAAGTGTCCTCATTGCTGTGACTGTCTTGCTTCACCATGCCTTCCAGTTCACATTGGACTGAACCCTCTGCTACAGACTCAAAGTGAATCTTTCCTCCTTTAAGCTGCTTTTGAGGATGTGGTCAGAGCTGCACAAAGACTTCAGTAATACTACACAAATATAACACAAAAGGGAAGGTCATAGCTATGCAAACACTTCAATAATATAACATGCAAAGGAAGGTCATAGCTATATAAACCCTTCAACAATACAACATGTAAGGGAAGGTCATAGCTATGTGAACACTTCAATAGTATATCATGTAAGGAAACAGTTCCTGGATAATTCGAAATTCTAAAACCCAAAGATTGATTTCTGGGGTTTGTTCAAAGGGAACTTTGGTTTACTCAGTGAGTGACTAATGTCAACACAGTTATTGTAGAGAGAAAATAAAGGTAAAAATTGTAATGATCAAGGAAAACAAAATGATGCTGAAGCATTATTCGGTGTTGTCTGTGAACTATTTCCAGCCTGCAGTGAGATGAGATGCGTACACACTGTGTGTTTACACACTCCACGGCGGCTTCATAGTGTACACAGTGTGTGTTTACAACACTCCACGGTGGCTTCATAGTACAGACACTATGTGCTTACACACTCTACGGCAGCTTCATAGTGCACACACTGTGTGCTTACACACTCTACGGCGCCTTCATAGTGCACACACTGTGTGCTTACACACTCTACAGCAGCTTCATAGTGCACACACTGTGTGCTTACACACTCTACAGCAGCTTCATAGTGCACACACTGTGCTTACACACTCTACAGCAGCTTCATAGTGCACACACTGTGTGCTTACACACTCTACAGCAGTTTCATAGTGCACACACTGTGTGCTTACAAACTACAGCGGCTTCATAGTGCACACACTGTGTGCTTACACACTCTACAGCAGCTTCATAGTGCACACACTGTGCTTACACACTCTACAGCAGCTTCATAGTGCACACACTGTGCTTACACACTCTACGGCAGCTTCATAGTGAAGACACTGTGTATTACACACTCTACGGCGGCTTCATAGTGTAACTTCTGACTGTTGAATTTAATATAATGTGAACTTACAGAGAATGCTGACCTTTATAAATACTCCAGCAGATAAAACAAAACAGACAACTATTTTAAATGATTCATTTTTTGTTCAAAAATGCAGAAGGATAGGCAGATATTTTTTATATTATCTTACCTTTCCTTTCCTTTCCTTTTTTCAAGATTGGGTTTCTTTGTGTAACAGCCCAGGCTGTCCTGGAACTCACTCTGTAGCCCAGGATGTCCTGGAACTCACTCTGTAGATCAGGCTGTCCTGGAATTCACTCTGTAGTCCAGATCTGTAGATCTGGTTTCTTTCCTTACTTTACATGGCCAAAAACCTTACTGGTTTCTGGTTGTATTAGAAGTTGTTTTTTTAATCCCGTGGGCCTAGAGCTAGCTCTAGGACTTCAGATATACAGCTGACTCTTAGCAAAGCCGTGGGTGCTCCGAGCTCCTCAGATCTACATACATGCAGCTTCCACTTTTAGAGTTTTAGTGACGGCTGTGCCCTCAGGGCACTGTGGCGTTCTTAGAGAAAGCCATCGATTGCATTATTTACTGAGCCCATTTTGCTGAAACTGCTTCAAAGGTCAGGTTAACACCTTCACTACTTAAGCCGTGACCCTTTTGTGGAATGGCCATGTCAAGATAAAGGCCATTTTAGTTTTCAGAGTCCAAACCAGCTGGTTTGAGATACTTCTTTTAGTTTGTTCCGTTCTGAGGGTCCCTGGGTGGCTGAAGTCACCACTGAGTCACTATGGCTTCAGAATTCATTCTGAGCATCTACAGAGGGATCCACAGATGACCTCGGGTTATTCTTTCAGATAGGACTGACTGCCTTGGGGGAATTTAAGTATATTCAGTCATCCAAACACTCTGCATCTACAATCGACAGCAAAGGCCTGGTCACAAAGGTGTAGGGTCTCTGTCTTTTAAAACAACACCATCCAGAGGGAAGACAAATGTCTCAGTGGTGATTGAGACATCCTGGGGCTGTTATGACAGGCCAGTGCAATCATGTAAAGGTGTGTTTCCCCCAGCGTACTCCAATTCAGATCCCCCTCTCTCTCTCCCCGGTCCTGTGGGACAGTAGAGAAATCACTTCTCGGGGCAACCTAGAAGGACCTAACCTCATAAGGAAGCCTTTGCCCCTTTCAGGAGGTAACAGGCTTTCACTACACCGTAATGGCTTCATGTGACAACATTGCCACCCGCTGGTGAGGAAGAGTCTTAATGGTCCCTGCCTGGCTTTGAGCCAGGGGAACGCCACTACTGTTGCATACAGTTCAGAGTCAGTTTGGAGCTCTCTGACATACAGGAACAAGGAAAGGTGCCTTGCTAGAAGAAACTTTTCCTCCCACTTTTTCTTATTTTGGGGTATTTATTTGTTGATTAGTTAAATGATTACTTAATTTTTAAAAGGGAGCCTTGCTTGTTATGTAACCTTGGCTGGTTGGGAACTCACTGTGAAGACTCACTCTGAGTGTGCAGCGAACCTCCTGCCTCTTCCTTCTGAGTGCTAGAACATTTCACCATGCCTAGGGTGGTGATGCTTTTGTTTTTCTTTTGAGACAGGATCTTGCTAAATTGCCCAGGTTTTTCTTGAACGCACTGGCTTTGAATTGCTGGGGATCCTCCGGCCTCAGTCTCCCTCGTGCTGAGATTACATGCATCCATTCCCAACTTAGGGAACATCCACAGCATGCCTTATCAGTAATCTAATGCTTCATTTTCCAAATGCAAATGAATTTCTCACTCCTTGAATTCTTTCAGGGCTCTTGATATTAATATACTATATTAGTTCTTTGTTAATTGGGCAAGTGTAAATTTTACATTCATTTTTATAAAGGATTGTATTAGCCTGGCTAGCTTTGGAAACTAAAAATAGGCAAGCATTATGTCAACTCTCCTTTCGTTATTCTAAAACAACTATGTGACTGTCTTTACCTTCTTCATTTTCTCTGAGTGGCAGGTGATAGAGTCAGGCTTTTACCATTTCTTGGGACCTCTGGGAGGGGTGAGAAGTGGTAACAGAAGCAAGGTTTGGCTTGGCTGAGAAGGAGCAGACTCCATTAAACATACAGCTGCTTTCAAATGCTGGGAAAGAGAGTTTGACATTGCTTCCTGTAGGCTCAGAATGAATTCTGGTGGACACAAACCAGAAGAGAGATTTTTGAAGAACCAGAGCCATTGAAGGGGCTACTTTGAGAGCTTAGTCCTTTCCGACCAGAGCCTGTATCTCGGGAGACTATGGTCAAGCATATCTTGGTGATGCCCTTGAGCAGACTGCCCGCCTCTACATTTCCTTCTATGACTGATATTCTATGTGTCTACCTAACATCTGTGGAAAGGCAAATACTGGCTCACCTATCATTGCATGAACATATCAAATCAAGTTCACAATGAAGATTAGCCATCAAAGATGTCTACCAGGATTAAAATGCAATAGCTTTCCATCATTGGGATACTTCTTGGGTTATTTGCCTCAGGTTACTTACTTGCTTCATAAAGGCAATGAATAAAGCATTACCTGGTGCATAATTGTCCTCCATAGGACCTTATTAGAATACACAGTTCTTTGCATTATATGGCATTTCATTTATTAAAGAAAAAATCCTAATTTTAAAGACTACGAGTAAGCGAGGTGTTTGATACGTCGATTATGTATTTGCTGATTTTATTAGCATATTCTCTCCAAAGTGGCAAACTGAAGAGGGGTAGACATAAGAGGTAAAGGCTATGGCTCATAACCTTTAGCTTAGAGCTGGCTAAAGTGATGGAAGAAGGCAGTTTCTGTAAACAGTTTTGGAAGGCACACCCTTGGCTTTGTAAGAGTTGAGTCTGCCCTCAACCCTCACACACTGTGGGCATGTAGCCTAAGCAAAGCTGGCACAAACTATCACATCAGAGCTCTAAGTGTACAATTTCAGGATACTGAAAAAGTGACAGGAGAAAGCATTTCTTAATCTGTTCTGAAAACCAAGCAAGCTATTGTATACCATGTGAGCCCAGAAGCCGACTGGTAAAACAATAAAGTTAAGACATCCTTAGACTTCAGCCCTGACTGCACATCAAGATTGCTTTGGAGATTTGCAACAAAAACAAAACAACAATTAAACAAGGAAAACAACTGAAGCCTGAGTCCTATTCTCAGACACTTTGGTTTTTACTGCTCTGTCATTTTACATTATTTTACTTTTTCATTTAAAAATTATCGAAATCCAGATAAGAAGAAAATATATATGCAAAGGTAATCAGCATTAAAATGTTGGTGTTGATGGCTGGAGAGACGGGTCAGTGGTTAAGAGCAAAGGCTGCTTTTACAAAGGACCCAGGTTCAATTCCCAGCACCCACATGGTGGCTCACAACTGTCTGTAACTCCAGGTTTGGGAATCTGATGGTCTCCAAGGGCAAACAGACACACATGCAGTACACAGACATACATGCAAACAAAATGCCTACACCTATATAAATAGAGACAATTTTTAAAAAAATTTAGTGTCTTATAGATACTTATTTTACTTAAAGGCTGGGGGAGTTGTATACATCCCCATCCCTCCGCAGGACCCCTAATTTCTACCCATTGCATGATGTTGCTGGGGTAGGAGGGGTATTAGCAGGAGGCGAGTCTGGAGGCAGGGATCTAGCTGTGTTAGAGTGTGTAGTCACCAGAATTTTTTAGGTCCATCTTCCCCCTACAACCAAGACTCCGAACTCTCTTTTTGTTCTCCATCTTGAACTCCAAATAAAAGACGCAAGTTCTATTTCAGGTATTTTTAAGTGGAAACAGAAAAGATAAAGGATATTCCTAAGAAGCAAGTAAGGGGTTAATAGGTCCTAACAGATGTGAGGCAGTAAGATAAGAGATAGGAGAGAGGAAATTCTGGGAGGTGCTACTTCCTGAAGTCCATGTGACCCTCAGAGTGGCCTTCCCTCTGAGGCCGAAGCCTGGACTACTGTCAGCCACTGGGCAGGACCAACTGGATGGAGAGACTGACAGGATTTGAGAAACTGACTGAAATTCTCTGAGCTACTGAGTGGATTTGGCTAACACCGAGGCCATTCTTTAAAAGGTGGTTAAATTATTTTCATTAGTGTGTGTGTGTGTGTGTGTGTGTGTGTGTGTGTGTGTGTGTGAGAGAGAGAGAGAGAGAGAGAGAGAGCGCATATGTGAGTATGTGAGTAAGGGAGTGTGAGGTGAAGGTCAGAGAACAGCTTTTGGGATTGGGTCCTGTCTTTTCACTGTAGGTTCCCTGGAACAAACTCAAGTTGTTCAGGTGTTTACAGCAAGGGTTTACCCACTAAGCAATCTCACTGGCCCTTGAAATATTTTAATGTTGAAATAAACAATAGCTAACAGTTTTGAGCATGTGCTATCTATAAAAGTATAACTATGTTAATATAAATAATTTGGTTTTTTTTTCTGTTTTCCACATAAATAAGATTATATAACACCAGATTATAAACAAGTCGCCATGTCAAATATTTTAAAATATTACTTGTAGAATAATGGCTAAAATGTGAATGGCTGAACTTAAAACAGCTAATTTGATGATTTGCTTCTTTTTAGACATTTGATACTCTTTTGCCTCGGCCTCAAGGACACTGCATATTAATAATTCTCCCCATAAATTAATACTACAGTGTAAGGGGACTACAACATCATTTTCAACTGTCATTTATTGTATTGTTCCTAAGAGTTTTTCCATCTTTGAGGAATTTATGAATTAGCTATCTCTGTTGTCCTTTATATCTTTTTACTCCAGGGCATCCATCCGCCGAATGAGCTTCATATACCATAAGGACCCTAACCGTTCATCCACTAGCAATGTTGCAGCTGTCGTCACCTGTCACCTGGCTTTGTTACGTTTTTGCTTGATTTCAATAAGAACAGACTTTTCGGCATTTATATAGTCAAAATGTATGCATATTGCATTTAAAGGCGTATATCACTGCATTTATGATTGGAAAGGTCTCCCTTGTTGAAGTTTATACTGCCTTATTTGTAAATGTTTAACTTTGCTTAATATGATTCTTTAAAATTTATTTTTGTATAATTGACTTTAGCCAACTAGTCAATTATAAGGTTCCTCCCTCCCTCCGATTTATAATGGCTAACTGGTCAGATACTAAATCATCAACATTTTCGAGGAAGGGCCTCATCTAGCTCTTACTGAGGAGCTATGGCTTGGGAAGCAGGGACCCTTCAGAATTATCCTCTCTGCAGTGACTCATGCATGAATTTGGCGATGCAGCTGGTATCCGCCACACCCACATTCCAGGCTCTCATAGAAAGTCCTCAGTAAAGTTCTTAGCCTTTTGTTGTTGTTTCTTGCACAGTTTTGAGTTTCTAAAACTTTTGGGAGCACTTTAGAAGAAATCAGAACGTAAAGCCAGACTTAGTGAAAACTACCTCACAGGGATTTCCACAGAGCACCTCTCAGCCACAGCAAGGCACCCACTGCTACTGCGGGGCTCACAGGGTCTTCTGAGGACTGTGTCACTGTCTCGGTAATATTGGTGATTGCGAAAGACCCTCACATAATGCTTAGTCTAGGAGAGGCACTGTGAAGAGTATTCTTCATCCATCTAACCATTTAATTCTCGCTTTAGGAAGTGGGGACTGCAATTGCACTCATTCTGAAGGATTCAGAGTGAGGAAGTGACAAACCCAGAATTGCATGAGTTGTGAGTGGTGAGACCCAACTAAGGCTGAAGGCTGTGAGACCCAGATTCTACCCTCTGACCCACGGATACCGTGGCCTATACCCGCCCTGGTGCTGTGGTCTGTAGCTGCCTGGTCACCAGCAAGCAAAGACCCCATATAATCCATTGAACTTTGACCTTTCTTTGGTTCAGGATGGACACTCCACATTCCCACATTCCATCCTGTCTTACAGTAGCCTAATCTCCATTTTCCACCGTGAAACAAGCTTTGTGGCTCAGAAGCATCATCATGTTAGAGCTTATGCTCACTGCAGCAAAACTACATTTCACAGTCAACCCGAAGTTAGAAGCACAGCAGGGACATTGATCACACAGCCAGGGAAGGTGGCGAAACTGGTGGTGGGGGCACACCAGTGCGTGTGAGAGGATTTTCTTAAAATGTGAGCATGGATACCAAAGTGCTTGAGAAGTGAACAATTCATGCAGAAAGAGAACGAAATTCTTTAAAGTAATTATTTTCTAAGTTTACTCTAAACTGGCAAACACACACACGGGGTGGAGGGGAGAGAGTATATATGGACCATTTGAATTTGTAAACACAAAATCGAAAATTATATTCTACTGGATAAATCCAGTAATAAATGAATTCTTTTGCTGCTAAAAGACAGGTTTGTGGCTCTGTATCAGTTAAATGTCCTCTGCCATTTCAGACAAAGGGTGATGAGGTAAGAAAATAACAGTGGCAACTTTCTAAGATCTACCAGTTGCCAGGCAGCTTAGTTTTCTGCACCTATCAATTGAAAAGAGGTGCTCTGTCATGAATCCATTACAGAGGAGAAGATAGCGTGAATGTGGGGAGATGGTGTGTCCAAATGACCTTAGGTGAGCCATTTGTAATAGTTACCAGTACTTTCCAAGCCACCACTATGGGCTGGGATGTTCCAAGGGCTTTGCCTGTATTACATCATTAGTCTTGATTTAAAAAAAATCTTTAGGAGACTGTAGTATGCTGTGGGAACTCCTTCAGTCAATAGCCTTTAAGATACCAGCCCACTTGGGCATGGTCTCTTATACTATAAATGTAGCTGTAAAGCTTGCACATGTGCACGCACACTCGCACACTCACACTCTCTGCTGCTGGATTCGGTTCCTGTTCCCCATTCGTGCAGAGAACTGTGATCTGTGAGTCTATCCCTGAATAAAGAACCCTTTATTATACTTAATTCTGAGTTAATGTGGGATAACTTTATAGCATCTGTCATCAGTGGTAACTATCTTTACAAGTCCTCTCCAGCCCACTGTAGCACCTACTAAGCAATTACCATGGACCAGACACTGGCTTCACTGAGAGAGCCTGTCTCAAGAGAAACTGCCAGATAGAGATAGAGCAGGACACCTATATTTTTTCTGGCCTTCTTATGTATATCTATGTGTACATATATTATTACTCCAGTCACAAGAAATTATTTTCAAATAGAAAGCTAAAAAAATGAGTAGGGCACTTGCCTGTCACATGCATATACTGTCCTGAGGGCACATTTAGAAGTGGAAATGCTTCTTGCACCGAATGCAATATAACCCCAATATAACCAATGACACAAAACAACTTTTTAATAACCAAATGCTAGCCACAATTTTCACAAATTTGCCTTCTCACCTTGGCCCTTATCTTGTGGGTGGGTAAGATGTTGGTTTCATCAAAATAACAGCTAGAAATGTAGTGGTTTTCTTTTAGGTGGCAAAATGATGGCCCCAAGTGGGGAACTCCACAGGCAGGAGGTAACCTACAGAATTGCTCTGTCCTTCAGTGTCGTGGGGCTGATGAACAGAGAAGATGGCCAACTCTCAGTGTGAGTTCAGTTCAGCCTGAGTTGAGGCTTAGACTCCTGAAATGGATCTGGTGAAGCTGTGAGAAACGATAGAGTTGATACTGGAGATGTGGCTACCCAAGCATGGGCTTCTTTGGTTCCTGGATACCCAGACTCCCACTCCTAACTAATAACAGAGCTGTCCTGTGGCGGAGAATGCTGCTAATGGCATCACTCCCCTAGTGCCCAGCACTCAATCATGCCTCCTTAAGGTGTGACTGGTGGTTGTTTGGCAAGTATCTGTCTGTTGCATGCTCCCTTCTGTTCATCCTGGGAAGGGTGAAGGGGAGGACTTCTCAGGTCATTGGAAGTGGGATCTTCTGAGGTACTAACAGATACAGGCCTTGGCTGTCTCTGGAGTGAACTAGACTCTCCTAACCTGTCTCAAGAGCTGACCGATGGGAAAGAAGGGGGCAGAACAGAGAAGAAGCAGGACCAGCCTTGGTCTTGAATGGCCCAGAACTTTGGCAAAGAGATTCTTCTTCTAACCCTCTTTCCCTCTGTTCTGTGCACTCTCCTTTCACCAGAAATACTGATCAGAGCACCAACCTCAACTTCAGTCTTTCAGCCTGAAACTATCAACCAAACCCAAATGACTCCCCCTCTTCCCGGCCCCCTTCCCCTGCTCTCTCTTGCCCTCTTCCTCAGATCCTTTCAACTTTGCTTGTTCTTCCCTTGGAGGCATCTGGCTGTGGCCTTGTGGTTTAACTTTTGCTTTTTCAGCAAGATGCAAGCTTTTTTGCTTGGCGTTACCATTGCAGATGAGAAGCTGAGTTTTACAATCAGCACATCTTTGTGTTGATCTGAAATACCATGGGATTAAGAGCTTGATTGTAAAACGAAGTGGGTCATCGATTTATTTTGTTGCTGTTGATGATACATTCATTTCCCTGTAAAGTTTTATAGCTTCCCAGTAAGACAACATACGGTGGCCAAAAGAGCAGGAATTTGAAGAGAAATAGACTTAGGCTGTGGTCCCAACTTTTCTGCTCTGCTGGTGGTAATGGTGGGTTAGGTCACGAACTTTCTGAATTCTGCTGGTAAAAGAAAGGGGCTGATAGTAGAATTCTATGAGTTGATCTAGGTGTAGTCCTTAGTGCAGGAGGTTGGGTGTTCAGTAGACATCAGCTCTCCTAACATGTTACCCACACACAATGCCTATTCAGAGTCGGCACCTAAGAGATGTTCTCTCTCACCTCTTACATGCCAGCTTTCCATATACCATAAATGAGAATGAATTTTTATCAAAAACCATGCCATGTTATGACTTTACCTTAGGTCCTGGTTTAATTTTCTAGCATTGGGCCAAGCACTATAACCAAAAGCAACTTGAAGTAGGAAGGGTTTACGTCATCTGATAGCTTTGAGTCCATCGTGAAGGGAGTTCCGAGCAGGAGCTTGAGGCAACCGAGATGGGCGCTGAAGCAGAGGCCATGGAGAAAGGGTCACTTCCTGGTCTACTTTCTTAGACAACCCAGGGCCACCTGCCCAGGGATGGCACTGCCCACAGTGGACTGGGCCTTCCCACATCAACCATTACTCAAGAAGATAGCTCCACAGACTTACTATATAAGCCCATCTGATGGTATTTTCTCAATTTGAGGTTCCCTCTTATCTGATGACCCCGGCTGACAAAAACACTGCCCAGCACATCAGCTTTCTGAGAGTTCTCATTTCATGTAGCTCTAGAGATGTTCATGTCCTAACTGCTGGAACCTATAGTTATTGCTTTATGTGGTGTACAGACACACATGCACAAGCCCATGTATACACACACGCTTGCACACACACACTCACACACTTGTCTTAGATGAGAAGCACTGGGGTTAAGTCACAGATTACGAGGCACTTTTCCTGCATTGTCTGGAGCAGACAGAGTTTGAGGCTTGCACAATGGACTGCACACACGGAGACATATGTACACGTAGCCTGGTAGACAGAGATGAAGGCAGAGGTGGAAGTAGTGAGATCATGACAGCCTGAAACTGGAAGAAGCAAGGGAAGATGCTTTCCTGAAAGTTCTAGAAGGAGTATGCTCCAGACATCTCGATTTCATACGGGTCTTCCAGAACTGTGAGAGGAGATGTCTGTTGTTGAAAGCGCCCTGTAGATGGTGTTTCATTACAGTAGATCAAGGATGCTAGCTAACTGTACCACCCTGAGCGTAGATCAAGGATGCTAGCTAACTGTACCACCCTGAGCAAAAGACCAGCCATCCCTCTCAGCCCTGCAGCAATGTTTCTACAAGGGGCTGGGGCTGTGAGGAGCCTGACGTGCCGAGGCGGTCACACACATTCCATCCTGCCTCATCAGATCCATTTCCCAACAGAACTGCAGTAGGACCTGGCCTCACTGTGACCAACACCGGGCTGACGAGGACAAAGGAAGCTGTGGAGAGTGGCTGTGTCTCCTGTTTTCTCTCTGAGGGCAGGGATCCCTTCAGACACAGTAAAGCTTTTCTTTCTATGAGGTGTGGCAGAGGTGAAAACGTAGATTTCCCCTCAGTCACAGAGCCTGTCGACTCAAGTGAGCAGGAACCTCCGTGTTCTGTAGTAAATCATTTTACTACGCTCCTCTCTTGCATGTGGGCCTGGAGAGGGCAGCCAGCCAGGAGGAACACGTGGGATCACAGCTGTTGCTATGGTGAGAGCAGAAAGCACAAGGCACAGGAGCAGGGAGTCTGGCAGACTCAGGTTTTCTCCCTCTAAAGTTAACACGGCAAGCTAGAGTCTGGGCCAGCCATAACCTGGTCCTGAAGCCACTTGTAGATAGGCAAAACCATCTAACTCACACGGGTGAGGAGACTGAAACCAAAGGAGGACCATCAGCTCAGGAGGCTATGGGGACCTGAGATAAGACTTTGTAGAAAAATAGAGTCATAGAGATTTACCTCCTTAGATCCCTGCGTGTGGCTCCCCCATTCTTTGCACAGCCATGAGCAGAGTTTCTGTCTGTGCTTAACCTCCAGCCATTGCTAGGCCGGAGAGCTTGGTGAATTGGAAGCTTACAATTTCTTTGTTGCCTGCATAAGAGAGTACCCAGGTCTGGGTCCTCTCGTTAGTAACTGGCAGATTGTGACTTTTGCAAGAGCTACCCAGAGCTGCTCTGTGCCTCATTTATCCCCCCTGAAAGGTGGGGGGGGGATGAACACCCTGGGGGTGGGGACCAAGCCATATCCATACCCATTTTATTGAAAACTCCACAGGTGGGAGCCAGGCATCACCATTTTCAATGCTTCCCTCCCTCCCCCCACTCAGACTGTTTCTTGTCCAGCCAAGTTCAAGACCGAGTGGACCGTGTAATATCCATTGTAGGACATTATCCTCTGAGCGTAATCACTACCATTTTCATTAGAGCAGCTGTGGTTCCTTGCAGGAGAACCTCAAAATGAAACCTGCTGATTGTGAACATTCCTTCAGGAAGAAGGGTTGGAGGGGATCAGTGGAGTCTTGCCTTAGATTCCGTCTACTCCCGCCCACACATCCTAGACATTTGTATGTAAATTTAACCTAACTGCATGCAGCTTGGGAGGTGCTAGATTATACAGACCAACTGTAGATGGTTCAGTAAGAGGGGGACTCTATCTATCCAGTAATAGAGAAGTTATCATTCATGTTGGGGTGAGGTCTTTTTTTTGGTGGTGTGGCAGCGTGGGGGGGGTCACTCATGATCCCATAAGAAACTCCTCATCTTTGCCCTGTAAGCAAGTCCAATAAATTCACTGGTTCTCCCAGTCCTTGGTAGTCTATAGTGAAGAGGTAGACATTTGTCTACATGTCCCTAGAGAAAGTTTCCAAAACATATTTCAGCTTCTCCCAGAAGAAATGTCTCTGTCCACTTACACATGTGAACCTGGCCCTGTTGGTTTCAGTTCTGCCGTTGTTAGGAGCCGCTGCAAATCCTTCCCTAAAGTTCCGCACTCAGCCCATGTTTACTTATTTACAAGGTCCCCTGAAGAATTACACCATTCCTGGAGGTACTGCAGTCCCAGGCCTCTGCATAAACTGCACCAAGCAAGCTCCCATGTTCCCTCCCCACCATATCAGGCATTAAACTGAAGTGCTCACCCTCAACGTTCTGGTCATGTTACTGCCTTTTGCTAAACGATACAATACTGAAATCTACTCAGGTTTTAAAACTTCTTTGGCTCTCCCATGCTTTTAATGTAGAGGAAGGGTTAGTGGGGTGATAGAAATACATGGGCATCCTTTCTGTTCATTGTCTCTCAGAACTTAGTCTGAATGGCCCCCGGCTGTTCTGGACTAAGATGCAATGCAATCTAGTCGCCCAGCAACAACTGAGCATCCTGGCTGAGGATGGGTACTGGATGTCAAGAGGAGATCAGAGGGCACTAAACCCAGCAAGAGCAGCAGCAGCCGTGATTTGAAAACACTGCACCGTGGCAATCTGGCAACTGGTTCTTTAAGCATCAGTTTGGATTTTTGTAATGACGTCATTTCCATCATTTTCCTGCTGAGGAAATGAAGGCCAAGGAAAATGCCAAGATTGCAAATCTAAACTGATTTGCCATTCAGAGCTGTGACTGTAGACATCTCTGTTTCCATCAAGCACCAATTTCAGAGAGAAAGGAGATGCGCAGAGATAGCAGGGAAAGGGTTAATATTATGGGAGGACTCAGGTAGAGTAATTGCTGAGAATAAAAGATGCTGCAAGAAGATAACTCTCAAGTGTCATTAGGTATGACCTGAGCTCACACCCCCCCCAGAGAAAGCACCATGCGGGAACAGATGGGTTCATTCTGGAGGGCTTGTTCTTCTGCAGTCAGTCCCCGCTCCCTCAAAACCGTCCCCAGAATAAGCCCATTGTGTTCCTCTATGGGTCTGTGGCTCAACAGCACTGGTTTCTGGCCAGCCTGCACAGTTCGGTTCTCAGCAGAGGTCTCATGCCGCTGGTTGCCATCGAAAGGCGACGGTAGGGAAAACTAGAAGAAGCCCCTTCCCTCCCTCCAGTGCCTGTTTCCAGACTCAAAGTGAATCAAGATGTTCTCTTTCTCTCTCTCTCTCCTCTCTCTAAATGAGACTCTATCTACTAAATGCCTCAGAAATCTAAGTTATTATTTGAGAATCCCACTGAGCAAACATCGTTCGCTTGTGAAGCCAGATGTAGAGCCAGGGGAGGTAACACTGGCTGGAAGCAGCAACATTTGGGAAAAAGAAAGAAGAAATGGATTTTCCTAATGAGGCTTTCCCAAGCCACCATTTCATGCCATAGCTGAAAGAAAGAGCCCATCAAAGGACCTTGAGGTGCTGAAGAAACTCAGAGTAAAGAGTAAATTAGATGCCAGATATTTTATAAAAAGGTTCTAGAAATGTCTGGTAACATTTAAAGAGTGGACCCCCCCATCCTATGTAATCACACAGATGCCAAATACATACGTGGGGGCACACAACATATGCAAAGTCACATATACAGACTGACAGGCTGTATACCTGATGATAATAAGGATGAATGAATTCCACAGCCTACTCCTCCTGTGGAAGATGACCTCCTTTATTCAAACAAAGGGTAAGAAAAAGCATACTCTATCACTGCAATTAAGTAATATGGTATTAAGTCAATGCACAGTCTCGATTGAGCTATTGTGTCAGCATGACCTGTCTGTGGGTCATGCCTCTCCTGGAAGGGAATCCACAGTGGCTTGTGAGGACTGTAGTGATAAAAGATGGGATTTACAGACTGAAAGAAGCATGGGATATATTCTGATATCACTTTCTCTAATACACTTTAAGACACGGCATCAAGATGGCAATCTCTACATTAGCTGTTGTGCCTTAAATCTAAGCTTAAACATGGGGCTAGGAATAAGTCAGCAAGACAGAAAGCCCATACACTTGTTTTTTACTCTCTTAAAAGCTCATCAAATTAGAAGAGAACATTCTTAACAGGTTTGTATACACACACACACACACACACACACACACACACACACACACACACACACACACCTTTCCTTACAACTGGAAATCCCTCTGTTATACTCAGCATTGAAGGACATAGTAAAGCATCATTCTACCTTTTTGCTGATCAAACACAGATGAGGGGCTGAAATCCATGGTAGCCTGTCTCATCGTTTACCATAAGAACGGCAAAAACCATCCAGGGCTCTGGAGAAGAGAAAACACCAGCTCACACGCTGCAGCCAACACGTCAGTCGGCTTCAGCATCGTTGGCCGAGGCTCCTGTTGGAGAATTAAGTGTGCATTAGATCTGCAGGTTGCCTTCAAGGCCAACGTTGAAGAGAGGTAAAATAGTCTTCTTATAAAAACTGTGGGGGAGGAAGAGTTACTCTCTGAGCCCCATTCATCATCTATACTCATGTGTGAGAATTACACACCCCTCCCCCCAAACAGATAGACAGAACAGTCCAAATCCTAAAATAAAACAGTCTTCGTGGGGATGCCTACCTTGGATCGTGGCCAGGGAAATGCTGCAGGTCTTAGAGCTTCAGCGGCCGGAAGGTTGCTTTAAACCAATAGAAACCTCAATGAGTGAGTGAGGAGCCACCGGGCCAGACGGAGCATGTGCAGAGCTGCCAGCGCAGAACTGCGTTTGGGTTGTTTGTTCTTGGCGGAGTGAGAACTGCATTTGGGTCACATGAGCTGAGAGAGAGGCCATCTCAATGGAATAGGACGTAAATATTGAAGCAGGAGGCTGCAGGCCAGGTGCCCTGCTGAGCAATTATGCGTGGGCGCTGTTTTTCTTCAGGCTCCCTGCAGTGGTCTCCTCCTGACAGGGAGACTTGAGGGAGGGGAGCGGTGTTTGAAAGGGTGCCTGTCAAGGCGCAAGTATATCCGTGCTGACAAAATCAAAACAGTCTGCAGTCACAAGGGTGGGTGTTACTGCATCATGCATAAAACCGGACAGGTCACCAAATGTACACCTCTGAGAAGGAGCTGAGAAAATGATAGTAAATTCATCCTCTAGGCTCAAAAACCTAAGGGGGAAATCTTGATCTCATTTGCATCGGATAGCACTATTTGCTGCTCTACAGCTCATCTGTTTGTATTTTTAGAAAATCAATGCATTTCACTTGTTTTGGGGGCTTTGTCTCTCTCTCTCTTCCTCTCTCTCTCTGTACGTGTGCGTGTGTGCATATGTGTGTGTATGGACCAGAGGATCTCTCTTCAGGACCACCTTTGTTTGTTAGATACAGCCTCTCCCTGAAAGGTGGGCCTTGTCCATGTGCCGAGGCTGGCTGGCAGTAAGCCCAGGATTCTCCTATCTATCCCCCGAGTGCTGGGATTGTAAGTGGCATCACCTGGTGTTTTATGTGTCCGTGATAACGATAAGCCCTTTTTCCTTTTTAATTAACAAATATTTGAATTTGGGAATAAATACAGGAATAATTTTTCTCTGCATTTAGCTATATTAATAAGTTTCATATTTTAAATAAGAGCTCTGTCACTGAACACACACACACACACACACACACACGTGCACACACATACACACGCACACACAGATACAAAGCCCCAGACACAAATGCATAGCATTTACAATTGTTTGGATACAGCAATCTAATGTTTTTGTTTGTTTGTTTTTGAGACAAGGTTTCTCTGTGGCTTTGGAGCCTGTCCTGGAACTAGCTCTTGTAGACCAGGCTGGTCTCACACTCACAGAGACCCATCTGCCTCAGACTCCCAAGTGCTGGAATTAAAGGCGTGTGCCACCACTGCCCAGCTGTAGCAATCTAATCTATTATCTATGTTCCTCTGTAGGCAGATTCCTTTCTTATTTTTTGCCTCATATTACCTAGGTCCCTATTATTTATTTTCCACAAAAAAATTGAAGGGTCTCAGGACCCAGTGACAATCTATCACTCTCTCACTAATAATATTACAGCCACTTAAAACTATGACTTAGTCACTAGCACTATTAATCACTCTGTAGTACTATCACTCAGCAGTACTAGTAAGTACTCAACAATGCTATTAATCACACTCCTTTCCTATATGGGCTCCTTCCTTCAAAATACTCTGCATTCTTTGATGCATCCTTGTGCAGAAGCAGGAAAGATAGTAGGTCAAGTTCTTGCTTTAGCGTTTTTAGAGTTCAGGTCCTCAGCAGCTACATAAATGGTAGGTAGACGTGGTGGTCTGACTATAATCTCAGTGCTGGAGAGGTAGTGGCTAGCAATCGGTGATCTCTGGTTTCAAGTGAGAGATGATGCCTCAGTTATAAAGTGGTGAGCTAGTAAGGAAAACACCCTGTGTCAACTCTGGCTCCCACATCAATGTGCAAACGTGTGCACTCACACATACACATAACACACACACACACACAGAGAGAAATACAATTAAAATAAAAAATACATTCAGACATGTGCTTAATAACCCAGTACTCAATATATATCTCTTAAGTTTCCCAGCACCAGTCTCTTAAATTAATGATGTGCCACAACTGAGGGGGACTGAGAGAGCTTGTGGTGCTGGAAACAGTCTATAGTCGTTTTAACAGTGGTGAGGGGCATACACCTTGTATTCAATTGTCACACTCACAGGACCTGGCGCTTCAAAGGGTAAACGTACAAAAATCACACTTTCATAGTCCTGAAAACATAAACAATATAGCCTTCTTAACTCATAATGTCAACCTAAGTTTCTGTGGAGGCAGAAAAATGCAGGCCCATTGCCACCTTGTCTGGTGGTCAGAGAGTTTGACAAGCACAGTTGTCTGTCCTAACTCAGGAGGTGATTGCTTGGTTCTTTTGAAATTAAGATAGCTCACTCCAGTAAGTCCTTGCCATCCTGACAAATGGTCAGGATATGCAAATGTACTTCTGCTCCTTCTTTAGTAACTATGAGGTCACCTAGGGAAAGGCCGTCTTCAGTCTTCAGAATATATGAGCTAGAGCAACTTTGCTAACCTAGACAACAGAATGCTAATGATTTGATGTCTCAGAGTGATAAAGCCATTGACTGTGTGAGTTATCCTTTTGTATCAGGTTAATAAAATCTTTTGTTCTTTTGTTGCCTCCCCCACACACACTTTATGTTGGGTATAAAAGCTGTGGAAAAATAAATGCAAGTGAATTTCAGGATTTCAATCACTGGAAGGCCCTCCTGATATGTTCTATGTTTTCTGTCTTATTATTTTTATGCATCTTCATATTCTTTACTTATATTTCTTCAATTCCCATGTCTCTACCCTGGTAAAAAGTATTTTTGTTGAGGCTGGTCCTTGACAAGTTTCAAAGCAAGTTTGTTAAAAGTAGAAATGAGTTGGGCGCCTTTAATCCCAACACTTGGGAGGCAGAGGCAGGCAGATTTCTGTGAGTTCAAGGCCACCCTGGTCTACAGAACTAGTTCCACGACAGCTAGGGTTGTTACACAGAGAAACTCTGTCTTGAAAAACCAAAACCAACAAGCAAATAAACAAACAGAGAAATTATTAAACTTATCAGGTTTTTAAAAATGAACATATTATTTTACTCAGATGTTTATAATTCATAGGATATGTTTATAGTTGGCAAACTAACTTTAAAACCGTTACCACTGTCCTGGTCTATAGCTTTTCACACCAGTTTGACCTTGCTCAAGTCTATGGCCATACCATCCTGAACATGTCTGATCTCTACTAACCTTGCTCGAGTTGGCCCCACATGCAGTAAGACAAACCTGTCATTGCAGGGTTAGGGGTCACTGCAATGTTTTATTGCTGTAACTGTGTCTCAATGGTCTTAGGACCTGCTTCTGAGGACAAGCAAATGCTACTCTGCATGTAATCCCATCACTCTGGAGATGGATGCAGGAGGATCAGGAGTTCGAGGTTGTTCTTGGCTGTATCATGAGTTTAAGATCAGTCTAGGCTACTTGAGACTCTTCAACAACAACAAAACCCAAAAATCCAAATGTTACTTCTCCACTAGAGGGTAACCTTCATATGGGCCTTGTCATCTATGTCCACTCCATGTCAACACAGTAAGGGAGCCAGGGAAGATTCGGTGAGTGATGAAATGATCTCAGAAGGTCTTTCCACACCTAAGCTGAGGCATTGTTCATTGAAGTGACATTAAAACTCATTAACCACTGGCCATTGGCATAACCCAAAGGACTTTCTGATGTCCTTGAAATCTTCCAATGTGAACAAAAGGATGAGCATTGAGAGGTTCTGACGTGCTGGTGTGTTTGAACTGTGTTCTGACTATGTGGTCACCACAGGCGAACTGACACAGGTTTTTGGAAGTCTTATATTTTACCCAGATGAAACCAGAGCACAAGCAATGTGCTCAAGTAGAGGCCATGTGAGCAGTGTTGGGTGAGTGTATACTGCCTAAGCTTGAGAGCCACGCAACCGTGAGCTGAAATCCCACTACAGCATATTTCTAGCTATGGAATCCTGAACAAAAAACTTTAGCTATAACTGAATCATAACAGAGTATAAATCATGTAAAATAGTCATTCCATTGGGACTGTTATAAGGTACATGAAGTACTATCAGAGAAGCAGAGTTTGCATTGGTTTGAAAGAAAACTTGTGAATCTCTTTATTCAATTAAAAAACTGTGCATTTGTTACTTGTTTTAGAAGGATACAACAATCATCTATCCATCTATCCTTGTAAATTAAAAGTAGACTCCAGTGAATTCATTTGGTAGGTTAATTATTTATAATACTACCAAGAAAGATCCATCTCTTCTAATAGATAAAGTTGTAACTTAAATGAACAAATAGCATTCTCGTCTATAACTTTTCAAAGTCTATAAATTCTGAGAATGAATGAAAAGACTTTGGACCTATTAATGCAAACATTTCAACATGCTATCTCTTGTTCCTTCTCTAATAAGTAGACATACCTTATAAGGCATAGATAACAAATAACAAATTAAATTTTGTGGTAACAGGCAAATCTTGTTTTGCTAAACTTTTTCATTTTAAAATTTATGTAAACAAAAGCTAATGGCCACCTAGCACTTTGGCAAGCATTTAGTCAATCTTTTGGTTTCTCCATTTAAAACTTATTGAGGTTTATGAAATATAATCTAATTACATCTCTAATGGACATTGACTATATTAGCTCTCTGATGCTAGCAAAATGCCCGAAGTAGACAACAATAAAGAGGAAAGTTATATTTTGTCTCAGAGTTTCAGAGGTTTCAGTCCATGGTCAGTTGAGGCCTTGGTTTGGGGCCAATGCTGATGCAAGAAAAACTATAACAGAACAAACACTGCTCATCTTGTGGAAACCAGGAAACAAAGAGAAAGGAAAAAGCCAGAAGCCCAGTGTCCCCTTCAGGACATGCACCAGTGATGTGACGTCCAACCAGCAGGTCCCACACCCTAAGGATTTCACTATCTTCCAGAAAGCACACAAGCTGGTGACTAACTCTCCAGTGCATGACCTTATTTATTTATTGGCTGGCTTACCCTTGACTAGATGAAATATGTAAATGAAGTTATGATAGTTGGATGTAACTGGCTCACACTGGCTGGTGGGTTTTCCCATTACCATAGTATCCACTGCTCAGAGAAATTATGGCCTTTATTTTTAAATCTCAAGTAGACAGTTTTGAACTTTCTCATTCTCTGAAGTGCATTTGTGTCGTTAGATTCCTATGGAAGCTTTGGGGATTTGCATCCAGTTATGTCTGGATCGTAGCCAATAGATTTGGGGTGAAAACAGGAAGCAAATATGAAGAAAGAAAAAAAAAACAACCCACAGCACATTTGGAGATCTATATGGATGGTGAATTTGCTGAACATCCCCAAAGTCTTTTCACAAAGTTCTCACCTGGACCACCCATCCTGTACTTCTACTTTTAGCTTGGCATTGATTGGTCAAGTTCAAATGAAGTCTTGCCGTGGGAATTAAGTTAGCATTGTATAGGGCTTGGTTCCAGCAATGTCACTCTCCAATTCTGTCCCTTTTTGGCAGCTCTGAAATATCCAGAACAATATTTTTTCTTTGAGTGATTTTTTTTTGAGAGGAAGTCCTTGAAAGGAGTGTGATTAAATTTGGCTCTCCAAAGTTTCTTGTAGAGTTAGGGAAATGAATTCCGAGGTTGCCAAGGTTCCAGACTGTACCTACCCAACACAAAGGTGGCTCTACTTATGGTCTGAAATACACAGTTCTGCATTGTGTGTTTTAAACCCACTTCCTTCTAGGTAATTCTTTTTAAGAAACAGTCCATGTGGTGAGGCTCCAAACTGGAGGCTGCATCAAGTGTGCCTGTTTGCCAATACCTGTAGGAGGAGGTCCCGCTTGTTCATACCGGCTGCTCGGCTAGCTTAGCCCTGAAATAATCACACAGAAACCATAATAATTAAATCACTGCTTGGCCCATTAGCTCTAGCTTCTTAATGGTTAACTCTGACATCTTAATTTAACCCATCTCCATTAATCTGTGTCTCGCCATGTGGCAGTGGTTTACCGAGCACGTCTCTCTCCGGCAGCTCCATGGCGTCTCCCTGACTCTGCCTCCTTCCTCCCAGCATTCCCTCTAGCTTTCCCTGCCTACCTAAGTTCTGCCCTATCAACAGGCCAAGGCTATTTCTTTATTCTTTAATGATAATCACAGCACATAGCGGGGACTCCCACATTGAATACCCAGTTCTCAGCTTGACTGCAACTCTATTCTTGGTTGTCAACCTGACTACATCTGGAATTAACTAAAACCCAAATTACTGGGCACACCTGTGTGGGATTTTTTTCTAAATTAAATGATTTGAAGTGGGAAGACCTACTTCTAACCCAGATCCTTAAAGTGGGAAGATACACTTTTTTTTTCTGGGCCATACCTTCTGCTGGCAGCCTTTATAAAGGGCATGGATGAAGGAAGCTTGCTCTTTTTGTCTGTTTGCTCTTGCTCTCACTGGCAAGACCATTTCTTCACTGGCATTAAAGCCTGTTTTGTCAGCATTCCAGCATATTCTGAAGACTATCTGAGACATCCAGTCTCATGGGCTGAACAACTACTGGATTTTTGCCACTTTTGTTAATGGACAGCCATTGTTGAACTAACTGGACCATAGTCTATAAGCCATTCTAATAAATCCCCTTTATATATATCTAATTTATATGTATTTAGATATATAAATTTATTCTGTAAGCTCTGTATAATACACCCAGTCTAGAACTGGTTAGTGATTTGCTCTTTCACATCTCCTAGGAACACTAAGCATGACTGTGGATCTTTGGAGTTCATTGCTCCAACAGCTTTGAGCCCATCTACAGGAAGCATGAGATTCCCAGCTGCACAGTCTCAGGATGGCCCCACTTCTCCTTAGCTTAAACATATGTTCTCACCATTTGGCCTCAGAGACTTTCCAAAACAAAGCTGGACCATTTCTTCAGAAGTTCACACCACAGCAAGCGTGCCAGGATCTGCAAATAGTGGAGGAGAATACCGACACTTAACACCTGCTGCTGAATTGGTCTGGACCCTTCACACATCACACATCACACTATTGTAGCTGGTACATTAATTGGAAGACACCAGCTGCTACAGCAAGTAGGGCGTAATTCCTTCTGAGTGTCTGTACTGACTACTCTCCTGATCATCAGGGACCTTAAGTCTTGTCAGGTCCAAGGAAAACTCCTTTTCCCCAAATCCTGGCAGTTAGACAAAAGCCAGCCTTCCTCAGGAACTTGTGAAACCCGTTCCTCTTTACCAAAGGAGCCATTTTCCCTCTGGCAGAATGGACAGATGGCTACCTGCGGCATCTATTAGCACACCAAAGCACGTGCTGTCCTCCAGGATCCCTTGGTATCACAAGCATCTGCCACATATTTCAGAGTCCATGCTGGCAGCCTGGGTCTTCTCAACCCTTCCTCTCCTCTAAACTTCTTCAGCGCACAGGCTTCCTTCCCTTCTGCCAGCTTCTCACTCTCCTTATAACCCTGTTGTTCTCACGCGCTTTGTCTTCCTCTCTCCATTTCTCAATCTCCCCCACTCTCAACTTTCCTGTACTCTCCCTCCCTTAGCATTTCCCACCCACCCATTTCACACATACACACACACACACACACACACACACACACACACACACACACACACACACACTTCTCTTTCCTGCTCCTGCGTCTCTCACAACCATGTCCAGTCTGCTGGCCATGTTCAGTCATCTACTTCCTTCGCTCCGAACTCTTCCAGATGCCCCCAGTTGCTCCTTCTCTCGTATCTACAACTTTCTCCTAACCATAACATGGAGTTGTCCTGTCCTCAGTTTAAAAAGCCTCGCTATCCAAGGCATACGACGCCTGCTGTTCTCCCTTATCCCTCTGCATTTTTCTGTTGTTTCTCTTGGACTTCCCTCAGCGTCTTCTGCTGGAGAGAAGTGCATATCTTTCCTTCTTCAGAACTCGGTGCCATTATTTGTATACCTCATTCTACCCGAAAGCTTCTCCCAGAGAGGCCAGTGTGCACCACTGTTGAGAAGCTGGGCTCTAATTATCTGGGTCCTGTTTTCATTGTTTCAGTGTCGGGACTTAACCTTGTGTGAGCTCTGTCTTACTTTCCTCCTCTATATAATCAGAATAACATGAGGACCTCCTCATAAGGTTGATTTTTTGGTATTATTTTGAATGGGGTGTCTATAAAGAAACGGAGGCAGAGAAGCAGACAAATTTGATCTCAATAGATTAAAACTGCTTTGCCAACAGTGAGGGACCGCAGCCTTTCCATGGGCTGGAGGGTGAATGCACTTAATGGGGCTGGGAACTGTAGGGCCCAGGGCAATTGGGTACACACCTGCCAAGATAGGCTCTATAGTGGCCAACAGGAAAGTAGGCCTGAACCTCAGTTTACCCTAAGGCAATACCTGGTTCCAAGAAAGACCACAAACTGAGACTACCTAGGAACAGACCATCCAAAGGAAATTGTTAATGTTCCAACTATTGTAGGTAGGATCACCTGATGTCCCTTAGCGCAGCACATAGCCATCCTCTTCTCACTAGGTGTCCCTGGACAAATGCCAGCCGATCGGGGGTCCCGAACCTTAGAAATTCCTCACCCCAACCTCTGCTACTATAAAAACCCTGCCCCAACTGAGCTCAAAGTTCTCTGATCGTGCCAATGTGCTGGACACATGGACAGCCTGAGTTTGAATAAAAATACAGGCTTTTTGTTTTTACATACGGGACTCAGTCTCCTCGTTGGAACTTGGGGAACTTTGCAATTTGGGCATAACAAGAACATGTGTCTATTCACACACACATATTTAAGTAGCTACCAGGAAGTCGCAGCTATTGTTTCATGGTTTTGCTGGAAGCCAGAGGTGGGGGTGTTTTCAATACCCGGGCATATTGTTTCTGCCGGGCAGTGTGGAATGGTCAGGCTGGGGCCAAGCAATTCCTTATGGCTAGGAGTTACTGCTCTGTAGAGCTTGACTCAATTCCTCATGACATGAGGCTATTACCCAACAGGGTCTCCTCTGTAAATCAGACTTCAACCTGTGGTCTTCCTGCCTCTACCTCCTGAGCACTGGGATAACAGTCAAGTCCCCCTGTGTCCAGGTTCTTGAGGGAAGTAAACTGATTTAAGTATGCCAAGTTCTCAGAGAAACGTTTCCCACAATAATTTTTACATATATTTTCTACTGTGATTTCCACTAATTATTCTATTACATTTCAACCTTCATCCTGATCCTTTCTCAAAAATCTTCCTGTTTTTAGCTTAAACACGTGTTCACATCTTTCAGCCTTAAAAACATCAAAATAAAAACCAGAACATTTTTAAAAACTGTTCTCTCTCTCTTTCTCCCTCCCTCCCTTCCCCCTCCCTTTCTCCCTCCCTTCTTCTCCTTCTTCTCTCTCTCTCTCTCCTTTCTCAACATTCTTTCAGAAGTAAGTCCATGTGTTCTTTTGTCTTCTAGAAACTCCCATCTCTTCTTGGTTCCCTGAAGCCTGACCTTGGTTCCCTGGCTGCTGGAAGAAGACTCTGCTGTCAGACACTGGTAGACAACCAATCTGATGGGCCTGTTTCACAGTTAGGTGTTTGATTTTAATAGTTGTACTATGAAAACCAGGCAGACCCAAAAAAGCCTAAGGCTTTTCTCATGTGTGCCTTCAGTGGTTTCCGGACAGTGGATGTGGGGCAGCATAGTGTGACGGGATGAACTCAGTTTCACAAACTCGATCTCAAATCTTCAAGTCTCTATACTGCTCTGCAAACGGTAGGTGCTCAGTCAAGACAAGTTTCTTGGCTCAGGAGAAACTCAGGACTCCCGTCTTCTTGCTTTTATGGAACTACAGAAACTATCCTGGTTCGCTCCAAGGCTGGGAGAGCTTGAACAAGATAGATATCTGGACCTTTAACCAACGTGTGTTTCTGTAGAAGTCTGGGAAGCACTTCTCTCTGCAGAAAGACTAAGGTGGGGACATGAAGGGCTGATGAAATCTGCTGGTTCCAGACCCAGACCCTTTAGTTAGAGAAGTGGGGTTCTGCAGAAACCAGAGACCGTAGGTGTCGGGAATAGTCTCGTATTTCTCAGTACTATCTATTTATCCCGCCTCCCTCTAACTCTGCCCCAGGCTCTCTTCTCCTCCCAGGAGACTCTTACCTGCTTCTTGGCATATGAAAAAGTTCCCAATATTCACAGAATTCTAAGCTACATCAAGAAAGAGGCACCTTATCCGCCTTCATTTTACAAGCAGATCCAGAGAGGAGTGGATAATTAAAGCGATAATCATCGAAAGGAAACAATTTCACCTGTAGGATGAGAAATGATGTTATTGTTTAGCCAGTTGAAGAGATACGCTCACTGTATCAGCGTGGCACCAAAAACTTAATAGTGCCAGGGGACTCAGTTTCCTTCACACGGTGACAAAGGGATGCTTTCACACATGCTAGAGTACAGTTTCAGAATGCTGAGAGGCTCTTTTTCTATTTTATTTTTGTAATCCCTTTTTTAAAAGACAGCTTTTAAAAACCATTTTCTTCTCCCTGGAAACATAGCTAACAGATTTCTTTTTCTTTTCTTTATCTTTTTTTTCCGAGAAAGGATTTCTTTGTGAAACAGTCCTGGCTGTCCTGGAACTCACTCTGTAGACCAGGCTGGCCTCGAACTCACAGAGACCTACCTGTCTCTGTCTCCTGAGTGCTGGGATTAAACTGCCCAGCAGCTAACAGATTTCTATTGAATTTAAACCACAGAAGATCAGTTGAACCACAGTGAAGATTGTTTCATTTATATTATGCAGAATAGCTGGTTTGATTGATGGCCCAAGATGGCAGCCATGGGCTTTGTGCTTCTTGATGAAATGGTGATTGTTTTTTTGCATCGTAGGTTCCATTTATTTACGGGAAGGTTTGATGTCTACCTGTGGCAGTGAAATTAGGCAAGTTAGCTTGATGGAACATGTCATGTAGGTACAGCCACAGCGTTCAGAAATTCATATTCTGACATGCTCACCTTCTTTTCCTCAGGAAAAGAAATTCCACTGTTGAATTCAAATTGAAAAATTGAGGGGAAAATGAGATCTCAATCTGCAGGGTTTAAACAACCAAGTTTAGCGAAACAAAGAAGTAACTTTCAATAGCTAAATCTGAATTAATCTCCGAGTCTTCAAATGACAGATTCAAAGTTTCCTTGACATAGTTAGGCAAATAAGAAATCAAAATGACATTCTACAGCCTGTGAACATACTTGGCATTGATTATAACATCTCCATAACACATACTTTGTAATTTAATAATTTGAGGTACAAAGAATATTCTGGAAGTATTCTGTTTGGTTGATAAGCAAAGATATGATTTTCAATATCAGGCTAGTAATAATATTACTGGGGATCCAGGTATATTAAGATGATCCCTGAGCTCTATTTTGATAGGGAGAAAGCCTGTATGGGGAAACAGGCTTGAATAAATGTCATGTTATTCCGCTTGAATGGGACAGACTCCAGTGTATTAAATCTTATGGTTCCAGGCACAAATAGAAATCCAAACCAGAAGCCTTGTTTTAATCTTGTGAGAAACCCAATGCTGAGTTGGGACTGTGGGTTAGATCTCACCCCTGGTGACTAATTGGTCAGAGGTACATGCTAGGTGCTTGCTGAGTGCCCACCAGATGTGAGGAGCCCAACTTTGTAACTGGTTATTTATGCCTTCTCTCAGTTCTGGTTAACCCCTCTTTCCTCAAACTAACACCCAGACCTTTTGGCTGGCACAATGTATCAAATTTACAGAAACCTTTCCTTTGCTTGTCAGAAACAGCCAAATATGGAGGAGTCTCATTTCATAAAATCAAGGGACATCTTCAGTAATCTACCATTTTAAAGTAACATGAAAATCATGACATTAACTTTGTTTTTGGACAATTTCCCCCACAAATATGCCAAAGAGTTACCATTTTAAATATTTAAAGGCAATATTGTAATTAGGAAATTATTGATTCCAAGAGAAAAACAGCTACAAATAAAAAGTTTGTAAAGAAAAAGGATACTAATTATTAAAATATAAGATTGACATTTCTTTATTCAATTTAGTCTACACTATAGTAATTACTTAATAAATACTAATCAAATAAATGAAGGAATTATTTAATTAATAGAGAAAAATGTTCCATAATGGTGGAAGTAAAAAAAATTAATGAAATTATCTTGCCCATCAAACTAGTATGTCAGTCTAGAAGAGGTAGAAATTGAATCTTAGATTTAATAGGGAAGTTAAATATAAAAGAGTAGCTTTAAGAATCTATAAGCTGTACGGAAAATCTCAATGGTGTCCTAGAGCTAAAGGAGAGTACCCAACAGGGACAAAACTCAATGGAGAAAGTTAGTCACATGGTACAACAGCGATGTTTGCTGGTTTGTCTAATGTGATTCCGGTCAGCAGTCACTAGGCAGGCAGAAGACGGCAGGCAGAGTGGAGGAGAGGCGATGTCATCAGCACCCAATGGCATGGACTTGTGGGGTCGGGAGCCCCCCTTAGGCTACAGATATGAGGCACAGAGGCCTGAATGGTCAGCGTGTCCATGAGTCCTACGATGTTGATTTCCATTTTCAGAGGGCCTGAGAAAGTCCTTTACAGGCCGAGGGCACAAAAGTGACTAGGTTTTCTGGCCCCGAGGGTGGGGCAGAGGTCCATATAAGCTTCACTGCCGGTGATGACCCCTAGGCCACAGCTAGGAATCTTGAGAGAACCCCCTTTGTCCTGCAATGTCACCATAATATCTACTTGAAATATTTGCTTTTATTTTATATGTGCAGGTGTTTTGCCAACATGTGTATCTGTGTACCGGGTGCATAGAGTATTCATGGAGCCCAGAAGAGGGCCTCAGATTTTCCAGGGCTGGATTTATAGATGGATGTGAGTCACCATGTAGGTACTGGGAATCGAACCTGAGTCTTCAGGAAGAGCAGCTAGTGCAGTGCTTTTAACTGCTGAGCCACCTTTGCAGCCTCGTGTAGTGGCTCCCAGAGTTCCAAGATCAAGATGCTCCATTTAGTGTCTGATGATGCTGGCTGTCTTGGTGTAGCCTCAAGTGGCCAAAGAGCAGAGGAGAGAGAACTCTTTCCTCTCTCAGAAAGGTCCCATATCCCAGAACAGTAGCACTGGGATTAAGTTTTCTTTGGATCCATATATTAAAGAGAAATGCTTGCAGCAATTCTAACTATTGTCACAGAACATCCAAAGACAGATGAACGTAGAGCTTGGAGGTCATAAACCAATCATCGACATGGTTAGTTACTGTTCAATAAAGAATATTCCCATAAAGAGCTGTGCCATTCTAAATAAGGCTGGAAATTACCAAAGAAACAAAAAATGATAAACCATTTGCAATGATCACATGGAAAAACTCTTCCACACAAGCGGATCCTGTTAGAACATCCCGGAAACTCAAAGTCAGCGACCTTGACTACACAAAGGAGTAGACCAAGGCCCACAGAACACTCCACCTGGATGCAGAGTCTGCCTCTGCTCCAAGCTGTGCTGTGTGCAGTCTCAAGACTTACTACTGGATTTTTAGTTCTCCTAGGACCCTCTGGGGAAGATTTCTCAGCTGAGGATCTGCGAGTTAGAGAGTTAGGCAACATGGGAGCTTGGGTATTGTCAGGTATGCCCTTCAACACTTACACATATCTCTACTGGAAGTGCATCAGCCCCATGGACCTTACAGCTCAGCGTGGTCCCTCAGAGCTGATGCTCTTTGAAGAAGTTGTCTGCTCACGTAGTCTTTCACTTCTGTGGCCTTACATGTTATCTTGTCTCCAGTGCTTCATTCAAAACTCTCATGAGTATATTCGTAATCAACATAATGCCTAGAAATCTACTACGGAATAGAAACTATGCTAGGCTCTTAACTGTTACCACCCCTCTCCCCCGTGGCCGTAATTCTTAGAGCAAGTTTTTGAGAAAGATTAGAGTTAATGGATCCATCTTTAGTATTTCCATCTATTTTGTTTTGCTAAAGAACAGAAATGTGTTTCTCAGGATTCTGGAGGCTGGAGCTCCAAGATCAAGACATTTAGTATCTTATGATGTGGGTCATTCAAGTGATTGAAGGGCAGAGGAGAGCCAACTCTGTCTGTCCCTCTCAGAAGGCCCATTTCTTGACACCCTCCTAGGGGTGATCCATTAGTCTGGTCCCTGACCTAAGCTAGCCAACAAGGGCATGACTCCCCCTAGAGAGAGATTCTCTTTGTTACTGGGATCACAGACCTGGACCCAGCTCTTCACTGTGGAGAAAACCAGAGTTTGGGTTTGAAAGAAGAGAATTCCAAGGGGTTTCGGGAATTGTGAATATTCATGATCAAACCTTAAGAATTAGTTTCTCTCACTCTCTCTCTTTCTCTTTTTCTTCTCTCCCTGACTCTTTGATCAGGTCTTTATTCACATAAATGGTCCCAAATGATTTGATCTTTCTGGAAGAAAACAATTTTAATGGTTTCTCTTCCGTTCTCGGCTTCAGTTTCCTCACAGCCACGGCCCTCTCTGCTTTCTTACCCTCCCCAGATTTCTAGTCCCTTACTCCCTTCTCTGCAGCCTCCCTCCTGTTTAATCTGACTGCTGTGTGGCCCCATTGCTGTCAGACTGCTTACCCCAATTTTTCAGTTTCTGCATCGGCGTGTGGTCTAGGCATACAGGTTCACATCCCACGTGATACCCTTAATACCCTGTTTTTTCTTGGATTAGACTAGGGTACACTTTGCCATATGGTAGCAACTTGTTCTGGTAAGATTGACAACCTGATGTACAAAGCAAGTTCCAGGACAGCCAGGACTATTTCACACAGAAACCCTGTCTCAAAACAACAAAAACAAACAAACAAAAAAGATTTACAACAGTAGAAAAGGGGAGAATCCATGTTCTATGTTCTCTTGTTGTAAAGACAGTTGAATCAAATATACACCAATAGTCTCCCCAAATCCATAGTTAGCTAAGTCTTCTCTTTAGAGACAAAGTGAATGGTGGGCAGGCCCAAGAGAGGTTCAGAGTTATTTAACTAACAATCTCCTTCCAGAAGCAGGATAGAAGTAAGGAAGAATTCCCATTCCACAGCTGATTGGCTCTTAGGAGATGTAATGGCACCCAAGAGGTCTATGGTTTCCAGTGAATGAGAACCATCAAAAGCAAAATAAGTTGTCCCATATCCAGGGCCAGGACCCTATATCATTAACAATGAAGAAATGGAGTTATGAAAGCTTTCAGAAGGGTCCCTGAGAGCACCATGCTTCATGAACACAAGCTGAGCATTTAGGACTGGCGGCTGGAGGGCATATGGATATTTGCGCCTTTGGGTGGAAAGCAGCTTTTGGAAGGCAGATGAATTGTGTCACACTTGCAGTAAAGCTGCTTCTGCAGGAGCCTCTGAACCGTGAACAGGATGCCCCACACAGACCACAGCAGGAACCTTGAGAAGCCCAGCAAGCATCTCCGCTCAAGGTGTAAGCTTAATACAACCTGCTTCTACTAGTTTCTGTCACACACACATACACACACACACACACACACTTAATGTATACAATATATGTGTATGTATATATTTCTTATTATAGGCAATTTCTTAGAAATTTGCTTTTATAAAAGTTGCCACTAGGCATGTGTGTATATAGTGTTTCTTCATTCCTCAACTTAATTAGAGTCTAGCGTCCTATACTGAAAGAAGGATACTGTTTACTGGGAATTCTGAAAGACTTTCAGAGGGATGGACAATCATGGGGAAAGAAAAAACTATGAACATGGTTTTTGAGACTAGCTCAGCATGTGTGTGTGTTTGTGTGTGTCTGTCTGTGTGTGACAGAAACTAGTAGAAGCAGGTTCAGGAACGATGTGATGCTACAGTACAATGTACTATGCTGGCTCTAACTTGCTGTCTATGCTGGCTCTAACTCGCTGTCTATGCTGCCTCTAACTCGCTGTCTATGCCGGCTCTAACTCTCTGTCTATGCTGGCTCTAACTCTCTGTCTAGGCTGGCTCTAACCTGCTGTCTTATCTATTTTTCCTGTCAATGTGACCAATTCCTGGCAGAAACCACTTGAGTGAGGAGCAGCTGAGGCTCATAGTTTGAGGGATCAACCCATAGCAGGGAAAGATTGCAGTCTGGTGTGCTTGGTGTTTGTAACTGCCACTTCTTCACATCTTGGTTGACCGGAAAGTAGAGAATTGGACCAAAAGCTGGTGAGCCTGGGCTGTAACCCCCCAAAACCTGTTCTTTGTAACCCATCTCTGCCAGCCAGGCCTTCTGCCTTGAAGGTTCCACAGTTTCCTAAAACAATGTCACAAAGTTGGGACCAAGTATTCAAACCTGTGGGAAATATTTCTGGCCATAGCATCCCCAGCGAGAGAGGCGGCACCATGTCTGCTTTTGACACGTGACTTCCCCATAGGGTTTTGATGATAAATATCATGGAAAGAAGAGAGGAGGGATGTGTTTGGTTCTCTCTCATCTCCTGTTTTGCACTAGACAAGGTTAAGCCCAAGGAAAGCTAAGTCCTTACATTTTTGGGTGATGCCACCTGGCCCTTTCTCGGGTACTCAGGAAGCAGCTCCCATGCCTCACTGGGGAGCATTTTATTGATTGCACCAGGGTAAAGGACCAACTCAGTGCAGAAAGTAATGAGGGAGTCTGAAAAAAATAATAAAGCAAGATGATTATCCAGCAAAGAGAGCGAGTCATTTTACCGTTCATATGACAAGACTCATGGGTAACATCGCGTTGAACTAGGTGGGTCATTTGCGGGTTTGGCTTTCAGATCACAATAGGATACAATTAATTTGCCAAAATAGTGTGGATCTAATGGCGAGAGCTTCCAGTTCACAGGAAGACAGTCATTGCAACATTTTGGGATTCTCTAGCTTAGTGGAGAGGTGCTTTTGAATACATGCTTGGATCAGACAGAAGGTGTGTGGCTGAGCTCAATGGAATTTAAACACTAGATTCCAGAAACATAAAGAGTAAAATGACAAAATTATAGACCTTTATTGTTAGTATTCAGGCATCTGTCCTGGCCTGCCCTTGGGGTCCTGTTAGGACATGTCCTCAGCTGTAGCCACTAAGAGCACCTCCTGTGCACATTCAACATGTTCCCTACTCTCCATATATAAAGTCATTTATTTTAATACTCCAATCTTGTTCTGTTCTGGCACCTGCAGTCTGCTTCAGCTAACGCAAAAGTAGTGTAGAACTTTTTTTGGTGTGTGTGGGGGGGAATCTCCTAACTTTGCCCGAGTGCCTTCTTTAGATACTGTTGATTCAACCAGCATCTGGGATGGGGGAATGAGAAGATGCCAATTGCTATGGTTTCAGAATGAACTGTGCTGGAGATGAAAATTTGGCAATGCCTGGTTGCTTTTCAAACCAGTGAAAGTGGGGTAAAAATTAAATTTAAAATATTACCCTTGATAACTTGATCGAATTCAGGCTGGTTTACATCACAGTCACAGGGGGCAAAAAAAAAAAAAAAAGAGAGCTAGGACTGTAGCTCAGTGTTAAGTGTTCAAGGCCTTAGATTTGATTCCCAACACCACACACACACACACACACACTTTCTGCTACAATTTTAAAAAGTATATAGCCCTTTATTATTTGGCTCCACAGCGCTTATGATATTTAATCTTGCTTGTGAAGTTGCTTGGAGAAACACCTAGGCTGATGAAGTATACCTTCGAATGTGTCTGTGATGGTATGTGCAGAGGCTCTGAGCTAATGAATGATTTAACCCTTCTGTGTATCCAAAATACAGACTATTGAGATGGGATGGGACTGGAAGGTGAGGTCTGGTTGAAAGAAGTGGGTGTCTGGAGATGTGCCTTTGGGGTCTTCTATCTGTGATGCTTCAAACTGCTCCATCATGCCCCACCCACGGAAACGGACACTCCTGACACCATGAGCAAAGTGAGCCCCTCCCCTTAAGTTGTCCCTCTCAGGGTCTTGTCACAGTGATAAAACTGACCAGTGTGGTGCTCAATCATGGTATAAAGGAAAAGTGTAGGTAACTCTGACATAAAGCAGTAGGAGACAGCGAGCCCTGGAGAACTCAGAGGCATGATAGGAAAGCAATGGGCAATGTGGGGAGGGGGAGGGGAGGGAGACAGGACCAGGTGGGACATCTGTAAGAAAGGGGGCTTTCAGTCTGGAAGAGCCTTGGTAGTGGGAACTGGTCATGGTCACCTGGAAATGGTCAGCCTGACTTCTGTCTTCTCCCTTCCGATTGGTGACCCTCCTGAGCAAATGAGGGTCCAGGCAATCTGCTCATTTCCCACCCAGTATTTTCAGGCCTGTCATTAACCAGAGGACCAGGGCTGGGGGTGGAAGTGGGGAGGGAGGGAAGGTGGGCTGATACCTTGTTTTGTCATTGCCTAGGTGTGTGGCCCTCACTGCATGTCCACTAAGAAACCTTTAGAAGAGCTCGCTGTCTCATTACTTTATTTCAGAAGGCAAGAGGCAGAAGAGTAACTCTCATTTCTTACAAAGCCTAACCAGAAGTTCTCCAGTGTTGGCAACCAAACAGCTCCAGAACATCAAGAAGGTCCCAGGTCCTGGTCATCTTTCCCTTCTGTCTTTTTCAGTGCCTCAGTGTCAACATTAGCTTCTCATTCCCCTGAGTCACATCCAGACAGAAGGTCTGATGAAAGACAAAAATTCTGCCCTTGCTTTTCTTCTCATGATCTTGTGGCCCTTCTCCAGAGAGTGAGCCCTGTCCCCCAGCTGACTCCTCTTAAGGAGAGTTGAGTATGAAGCCACTCGCTTCCACCTAAGCTGGGGGAAATTGTTGGCACAAGTTTCTGTCCACCAGTCCCCAAATAACCAACATGGAGTCTTAAGATTACTTATAAATGCTTGGTCAATAACTCAGGCTTGTTATTAACTAGCTCTTACAACTTAATCAGTGTCTATTAATCTATGTGCTGCCCCAAGGCTCATGGCTTTTACCTCTATGCCATTTTGTATGTCCAACTTTTTCTCTGTCTGCGTAGTGACCCCTCTGTCTGCCCTTCCGTATCCCACCATTCTTAGTTTGGTTTCCCGGCCTAACTTATCCTGTTGAGCTACTGGCCAATCAGCTTGTTTATTAGCCAATCATAGCAATATATATTCACACAGTGTACAGAAGAATTATTCCACAGCAGAGAATGGAATTCCTCTCCAAATCTGTATGTAAACCAGAGCCACTTGGGGTGGGATGGGCAGGTGATTCGATGAAATTTGAGCTTGGCTGACATGAAAGGAGAATATTGGGTGCACAATCACCAAGTGTCTGCTATACTCATGCTTGCTGAATCTTACTTTTCTTATCCACAACAGAGTGATGATAATGTCTGGTCCACACGGATGCTGACCCACATGGCTGTTAGAAAGACGAAATGCAACAGCACCTGGAAGGCACCGAGCATACATGATGCTTGCGGCTCCCACAGCTGCCCTCAGGTCATGCTCCTGCAGAGTATCGGGATCCAATTAAAGAAAATGACTTCAAAACTTGTTTCGAAAAGCCGTGAGCATCCCATCCGTATGTGCAAGTGGGCAGCTGGTCCCTCCTCTGTGGCCAGATGGGTAGAGTGGCCTCTTCTGTGTTGATGAAAGGCTGGTTACATACATTATTCATTCATTTATTCGCTTGTTTGTTTGTTTGTTTTGACCTCAGATCTCAGCTGAGTAGAAACTGGACTGGTTCCAGTTTATATAAATCTGAGAAAGGGGGTTGTGAAGTTTTGCTTCATTTCCCCCCCCAAATAACTTCATGAAGAGAAATGCTAGATTGTTCAGCTCCAACATTCACAGTCGCTTATTTGTGATTCTGTGCGGTGTGCCACAGTAACTGCTTGGCGTGTATTTTTTTCCCACAAAAATGGATTCATGCATCCCGTTCCTCCAGTCATTGGATATATAGTCAAGTTTGTGTCACAGACAAGGCATCTCAGGGTTTGGAGAGCTTTAGTCCTTTACCATGATGGTAAGTGGTTCCATTGTCACGTGAGCCTAGGTCTCTTTGGCGCTGCTGCCTGCTAATCCTTTGTAACTTCTTAACATAAGGCATCCCTCTGTGTTTGATTTCATCAGCCTCCGCGGGGCTGGGCTGTGAGCAGTTCCTGGGTGTTTGCTCATCAGTGTTAGATACCCCACTCTGCTCATTGGCTCACGGCATTCCCTTGGAACCTGGCGTTAGTTCTGCTTGGGTCCAGCAGGTGGCAGACTTGTATCAGTCAACATTCCTACAAAGAGCAAGGAACTAGTCTAGTGGCAATGGCAAAAATCAGCACTTTTCACTTTGGGGTCCTGACGGCTGGCCTTGTTTAGTTACCCTCAAGCAAGGAGTGAGAAATGAAATAAACTGCCTTTGAACTGACTCCTTACTCTTGAAAATGGTTCTTGGGTATTTTATACACATTCACCCCGTTGTGAATGTTGAGACAGTTAACAAAGGTACTGTTGGCACCTACGGTTATCACCTCTACTAAGTTTATCCTTGTATTCTCCGTGAATTCTACAAAGTGGTGGCTATAAGTCATGTATGTTTGGGTCCCTATCGCCTGGCACAACGCTTGGTATATGGGACTGCTCAGCTGATGTTTGCAGAATACAATAGTGAACACCAGAATAAGATAATCTGGGTTTGAACTTTGACCTGGTGCTGTTTGAAAGGCTTCTGTAAAGCCATTTAGGGAGGAGTCCTGAGAGCATAACTCAGCGATGGAGTGCATGCCTAGTGTGGAGAGTTGAATGTAGTCGGTCCCCATAATTTCATAGGGAGTAGTACTATTAGAAGATGTGACTTTGTTGGAATGGGTATGGCCTTGCTGGAGGAACTATGTCACTGTAGAGGTGGGCTTTGAGGCTTCCCAGGCTCAGGATACCACCCAGTGTTTCAGTTGACTTCCTGTTGCCTACGAGATGTAGAACCTCAGTTATTACTCCAGCACCACATCTGCCTGCACACGGCCACCATACTTGTCACCGTGATGATAACAAACTGAACCTCTGAAACTGTAAGTAAGCCACCCCAATTAAATGTTTTACTTTGTAAGAGTTGCTGTGGTCATGGTCTTCTTCACAGCAATAGAAGCCCTAAGACACCTAGCATGTGAGAAGCCTTACGTCCAGTACTCAGCACCCTCGGACCTCCATCTGTAGCACAACTGTGGTTGGTGGTGGTGATGGGGATGATGGTGCCTAAGCTCACCGATGAGAATGGGAGCCACATGAGAAGGATTTGGTATTGGATTCACCCGAGATGGTTATTTTAGATAACTGGACCAAAGTTGAAAAATATTTTAGTGTTTGATAGCTCCTGATAAGGACTAGAATGTAAGATGCTCAGGGGTGGAGTTTAGCTAGGTCCCAGAAAGCTTTCTCACGTTTTATTGGAATTCCTGTTCACAGCTTGACTTCACGCCTTGTAACCTCTTACAGAGAATCATTGAAAGAATCAGCTTATATTTTGCATTCTATGACTCCAGTCCCTAGAGGTGATTTTTCAGGGCAGTCATCCCATGACTTGACTTCAACTCAGTTTTATTAATGACCACTAGTGTTATTTGACAGCCAGTTTCCCTGCACGAAGGGTCCGCGGCAGGCAGCAGGTTCACTGTTGGAACCCAGGTGACCCATGACTCTCACGTGTCTCTTTGGTCTCTCTTTCCCCCAGAAGGCTTCTCCTTTCTCCAGCTGGGAGCCACATCTATTCTCCGGTTCTAGACATGCTTTGCTGTCCCGTGCTGTGAGCTTCCTGGCAAGGCAGATCCCCTAATGTTTAAGGGTAGGATCTGGTTTCATGTCAGAATGAGATCCTGACAAGTTGTTTAAACTTTGCATAAGTGTTCATATTCCTACGATGAGAATAATAATAGTTTCAACCCCATAAAGATGCTCTAGGGATTTAAAGAAGTAAAGTTCAGAAAGTACTTGGTATGGAAGATGGAACAAAATAAACTCCCAGCACTCAGCAGTAAACATTAGCATGAAACAGATTGTGTGATACTTTTTATTGCTTTCTACCATGCTTCCTCTTTCTGAGCAGGGAGTCAGCTTTAGGATTCAGAACCCACACTTAATGGTTCTTGATAGTTCTTGCACTGCCTTGTTTTTTTTTTAAGCTGTTAACCATTCTTTCCTTGCATTTTAAAATAAAATTCACCTTCAAGATTTAATTTTTTTCGATAGCAAATATACCTAGCCACTGGTTGAGCGTCACATCGCCATGTGCCAAGAAATGGCAAAGCTGCCCATTCATTCCCACTCACTAGATACTAGCGCTCCATTCAAATTATTGTAGCTTGTTGGTGCTAATCGAGACTTACTGAGACAAAGAGTTTCTTTTCTACACTTTGGATATTATCAGGCAAGGAAATGGCAAGACAAGCAGAGGAATGCTCAAAAGACAAAATAATATTGATGGGAAAAATAGGACATTTGTAAAGTTTTTCAACTGCGAGAATCTAATGAAGACAAGTTGGTTCTGAGTTCCTCCAGCTCCTCTTCCACCCAGCCTGGACACACTGTCGTATTAGTGAGTGTGTGTGTGGTATAAGCAACTAAAAGGGAGGCAGTTAGAACTAAGTAGCGAGAAGTAAGCTCCTGGTTTCAGAGGGCTTTGTCTATGGCTACTTGGCCTCATGGCTAAACATCATGGTGGCAGAAGATCTTTCTCACTGAGGACAAGGAAAGAGAAGGGAAAGAGGAAGGAGACCAGGGCAGATCCAGTGACAAGGACACGCCCTCAGTGACCCAGTTCCTTTGAGTAGGCTCTGTCTTCTGCCTTTCACGACCTCTTGATAATGCTGCTGTATAATGAATCCTTCAAGAACTTCAGCTATTGACTACAGGAGAACCCTCCATTCTAAGTGTCTGGAAATGCCACCACAGACACTCTGAGGTGTGCTTCTTACCCCGCTGGGTTATTCTCAATCCAATCAGTTTAAACTAAAAATATCACAGCTGCCAACACTGGATAATTCAGTAGAGCTAGAATTCTTCCTTCCTTCCTTCCTTCCTTCCTTCCTTCCTTCCTTCCTTCCTTCCTTCCTTCCTTCCTTCCTTTCTTCCTCTTTCTTTCTTTCTTTCTTTCTTTCTTTCTTTCTTTCTTTCTTTCTTTCTTTCTTTCTTTCCTTTAGTCTCTCTATTCTCAAAAGGATAAAAACTTCTTTCTTTCTTCCTGCCAAGGGGTGAATGTGGTTGTAAATATCTTCTCTACTCCCAACGAAGATGAGGGCACCTGTGGCCCCCAGAAACTTGTTGCATTCTCAAGTCCTTAGTGTGTGCATTGGGAAGCCTGAGGGTTAAATGTCGCCTCTCTAAGAAAGCAACGCCTCTTTCACCACACCAAGTAGCCTAATCCCACACTTTGTCTGAGCAGTGCCCTGGGGTTCCTGGCTGGCCATGAGAAACAGGAGCAGAAAGCGGTTCTTAAGAAGAAAGCCTGGATTTTGTGGCTGAAAACTGACGCCTAGAGAAGCAAGAAGATCCTTGTTCAGTAAAGAAGCGTCTTAGTCAGGTCATAATGGGAAATGGTGAAAGATAATAGATGTGATGTTGGAGGCCAGTGACCGCAGCATTTAGGAGGCAGAGGCAGAACTAAGGTTAACCAGTGCAGTAAACTAGGGTGAGAGATGCCTTAGGAATACCAGAATGGATGAACGGAGTCAGATTCTGAGAACACTCATAGATGGACCATCCTAACTCTCTATAGGCCTCTGTGGTCCTGAACTTCATTGATTTAGTTCCTTCTGGAGATCCAGTGCCCAGCCCAGGCCTGTTCGGTTGCTATGTTTAGTGTTTTTGCTTCACCATGGACAGCACAAGAGAGCACATGCCATGGATGACTATGACACAGAATAGGTGGTGGAAGGACATATATTATTAATCTTTGAAAAATGTGAACATGTGTTCAATGTAGTGTAATTATAGCCACTCCTTACTACCTCTCTCAAACTCCCTCAGGATACTACCAACCCATCTTCCTCCCAATTTCACACCATAATAATGTTACTAATAACTCCCTGAGTTCAATTTGTGCCTAAGAATGCAGACATAAACGAGGGCATGGACAACATGCTGTTGACCACATTCCTTACACAAAGTGACTCTGTTCCAAGACAACCATCAACTGTCAGTAGCTCCTATTTTAGGAATGTGCCCTTGTAAGCCCCTCTGTATCCATGCTGGAATTTTAACTGGCTTGATCTTGGACAGGTCTTGTGTAGGCAGCCAGAACTGCTGTGAGTTGAAGTGGGTAAGGCTGGTCTAAATGATCCATCTACTGCTGAACTCTCATAGTCACCAGGGCTCAGCACTTTGACCAGGTTTGAGTCTTTGAATCAATTACTACCCACTGCAAAAAGAGAAACTTCTCTGTCCTAGGTTGAGAGAAGCACAAATCTATGAGTATAAACATAGATAGTGAAAAGGCAGTTTGACACAGCCATGTAGAGAAACACCAGTAAGTATCCCTCTACCTCTACAAACTCTGATCTCCCTAGATCTAGGCTTCTTAATAGGTTTCAGTACTAGACACAAAATCCCTCCAATGGGACAGGTCTCAAATTCAAGCAGAAAGTGACTGGTTACCCCCACAACCTCTGTGCCACTACTGTGCCAGTGGGCACAATTTGCTGGCAGATGGTTATTGTAGCGCAGGGTCCAGCATTGGGTAGGATCACTGATGTGTTTTCTCCCCCCTAGCCTCCTGCACAGCACCAACCTCCTGCACTGTGAAAGCTATCCAGCAGGGAGAGAATATTCTGATCAGTTTGAGATTGATTTTGTAACTAAAGTGGATGGTGTCTTCAGCACCAGAGATTTTCCATCCAATATTGGCAACCAATATCAATGGCAATTGCTTTTGCTGTTTCGGGTACCTCCATGGCCTCCCTGACCAATAACTTAGTGGGCAAAATTCCATGTCTAGCACCGAAATCTTCAGGGACCTGGTGTTTTACCAGCGAAAGAACCAGAGAGTGAATGATGGAAAACAACCCTTCACATAAAACCTCCACATAAAACCTTCAAATTTGCTCTAGGCTCATTTTCTGTGTAAACAAATTCTATCCACTATATAGTGGCAGTAGAATTACCTGCCACCCTGGAGGAGGCATACAACAGCAGCAGCAGCTGCAGCAGCAACAACAACAACAAAAGTTGAGATGTGTGCACCAGGTAGATCCCATCCTTTGGCTGGAAAAAAGTTACATCCTGAGACTTGGCCATCTAGAGATGCAATGCAGTGTAGCAGCCAGTGGGGGTCAGAGGCGCTTCATCTCAGAGAGCATCCAGGCCTTGCCTACAGCTAACTCTGTGTGAGCCAATGTAAACTCTTTGGGAGTTCATGTCTCTGACCTGGTAGAGCAGACTTGGAAAAAGAGAAGGCTTTTAGTCTCATGGACCTTAGCAAGGAGATTGACTTTGACTTCAAAACCCTTGAGAATTTTGTGTTTTTGTCTACCCATTCTCTTCCTATCCCGCTTTTCTCCAGCAATAAGTCCTCTGTATATCGTGGATTTAGGGCTTTCTTGGACTCAGCAGTCATGGATACAGGAAAGTCGTCTACTTGGCTTAGCATGTGAATGCCTGGAATTGAGGACTCTAGCCTAACTTCTCGGATCCTTATCTCTTTGGTATGAACCACCTCCTGTTTCAATCTGTGGTTGCCTGAACACATGGCTTAAGCCCTAGGTGGGTATAAGCCATTCATAAATACACATAAGCATCCCGGTCAGAGGCAGCTTGTGAGAGCCAACTGTATATATCTCATTCTGTCGCCTACTGAGGCGATGTCATGTGGATAGTTAGACAGGAACTATTGTTAGGATAATTAGTACCAAAAAAAAAAAACCGGACAAATGCCTTCAGTCAGGACCTTCCCCTGTGTTACCAGCTTTCCAATACTACAATAAAATACCTAAGGCCATCAAATTTAAAAAGAGGAAATGTTCACTTTGGTGTTGGAGGTATGAGTTCATGATGCATGAACTTGTGCAGCAAGGCAAGGCAGAAGTGCATCATGATAAAGCAATCTGTTGACCACATGGTCCTAATGTGCTAGGACGGAAAGAGGAGTAGACCGGAGCTTCACTATCCCCTCTGAGGGCAAATCCCCGAGGACTACACAACCTCCTATTAGGCCTCTCATCTTAAAAGTTTCAACCACCTCCCAGTAATGCCAAGCTGAGGATTAAGCCTTTTGTATATGGGCTTTTCAGGGGATGGCATTCGAGACACAAATTGTAGGGTTATTCTTGAAAGCTGGTTGCAAAAAACCCTGGGTGCACATTAATGATTGCATATGTTGGATTCTCAGGCCAGAATGCATCTGTGAAAGAGGAAGGAACAGTTTCTGAGGGCTGAGAGGATCTTCCAGTATATTCTAGAAACTATAGTCAAGAACCCCAGAAAGTGGTTTTCCTGTCAACGTCAAGGAAGACATCAAGTCAAACTTTCCTACAAAACTTTTAATGGTCAGATGATGATGCTAAGTGGCCCACAAAGCCATACACCCTCTTTCCCTTTCTAATCTTGGGTCTTGTGAAAAAGTCACATCTCTTTAGAGAGAAGTATTTTATTGTTTCTACAAATTGTGTGTGTTGGTGTGGGGCCTTGGAGTCGGGGACACCATCAAAAGGAAATGATGGCTATCTCTCTCTTTTGTGTCATCAGGAATCATTGAATAAAGTATGTTTGCTCATGTCACGTAATGGTACAACACAAGAATTTAAAGCCATAAAGTCAGCTTTGCTTAGGGAAGACAGTTTCACAGGCATAGACAAACTCCCCAGCCAGTCCATCAAAGTTGCTGGGAGACATGGTCAGAGTCTGTTGGAGTTCAATGTTTGGAGCATTTTCTGCACAGGAAACATTTTAATCTACATTTTTATTGTTGTAATGATGTCATTTAAAAGAGGTTATGGTCATGGTGGTTTTCTGGCCATTTAGGGAAGATGGTCAGATAGGGCCAACAACTCAGTGGGTGTGGAAAATAAGTTCAAACTAGTGGATGAGGGAAACGGAGGACCGGAAGTCATTGCCACAAAGTGAGGCAGTGGCCGGCTTCTCACTGTAAGAGAGGAAAGAAAACATGCAGAGAAGGAGAATTCTAGAATAAATTCTGTGCTGGGATTAGAAATTTTGATTCTTCAAAATTTAGAAGAAACACAGAGCTTTCAACAGGTAGAATTAGATTCAGAAATAAAACTATATATATATACATATATATATATATGACCATACATGTATCTTCATGTACCTGCATTCACATACACATGCAGACACATTTACAAACACATACACTGCTCATGTATTTAGACAGTGGTAAAGGTCACATAACATTGTGAACATGCTAATAACCAGCAAACTATGGTTTTTGTTTGTTTGTGTGATTTTTTTTTTAAAGACAGGGTCTCTCCTGTAGCCCTGGCTGGTCTAGAACTCGCTATGTAGACCAGGCTGTCCTTTAATTTACAGAGATTCGCAGGCATCTACCTGCGAATGTGTGATGACGCCTGTTCTCTGAGCTGTGTACTTTAAACTGATTTATATGATTTGAAGTTAGCTTTAGAGAAAAAGAAATGACAAAGAAATCAATTACCAGTGAAGGCCTGGGGAAACAGAAGTCAAGAGGTGGAGTTCGGAGAGCCCTGTTGCTCTGAGGATGACCCAGGACTGAACGAAGCTCTCTGGCCTCACCAGCCTGCTGCTGGCTCCTCAGGGGGGCACGGAAAGACTGATTCTGGGGTCAGCTCTGACTGCTAGGGCAACACTTGCAGGAAGTGCACCAAGCAGAAAGATGTGTCCCCTTCCTCCCACCTGCCTTCACACCCCAAGGCTCCAATTGACAGGGTCTCATGGAAAGCCCAGAATAGCTCTGGTGTGGTCCAGCATGTTAAAAGACAAAGGCCAGAAAGTTAGATTTGGAGTTGAGGAACAACAAATAAATGATCAGCACAGAGGGAAGGTGTGGACAATTATCAACTCATCCTGAGAGGAGCAATTCTTTTTTCACATGTTTTGGTTCTTCTCAGAGTGGTTATTCTATCCTAAGCCAAATGGTCTTAATTTGGGAGGATTTATACAAGTAACTTTACAAATTAGAAGCGAAATCTTGCCATCCCTTCATGCATGCTAATTCTTCATTTGAAAAATGTCCTTACCTTGCACTGCTTCCCGTTGGCACTTGGTATAGTGGCAGGAATTCTGTCACCTGATACATATGTGTGTGCCCATCTTGCCCTTCAATCAGAACAGTGTCTCAACTGGAGGCTGCTCCCTCCTTTACTTGGATTAAGTTCTATTCTTCAGTCATAAAATCTTTTCTGTCATCAGCCTGTTTTCTAACTCCCCATATGGCAAATGCCCTAAGCCAGTCCTGAAGGTTGACCGCCTGGAGTTATTGGCTGGGTTTCCACTTGTGTAAATTGTGTGTGTCTGAAATAGTGACAAGGCTTCCCCACTCCACTCAACTTCAATGAGATTAACTTTTTCATTTTCAACCTTTGGAGACACAGGCTGGCCTTGATTCACTGGTTCTCCTGCCTCAGTCTCCAAAGTGTAGTGGTTTACAGGGTATGTCACCATGCCTGGCTAAACATTCCATATATGAGTCATGTGCTACTTATCCTTCTGTGTCTGGTTTATTTCACTTAGCGCAGTGATCTCTGTTCTCACCTACGTTGTTACAAACAACCAGATGTCATTATGTTGATGACTGATTTGCATTTCATAGTGCCCATGGATTCTGATTTCTCAGCTCTTCTGAGCAATGCTGCATTGAGCATGGGAGTGAAGGTGCCTCTTTGACGCGCTGGTTTTATTTCCTTTGGTTACCAATGTAGCAGTGGGATTACAGGACCATTTTGTGATTCTCTTTCCAGTTTTCTGATGGGCCCACCATACTGTTTTGCATAACGTTTTATTGACATTCTTACCCACGCTATGCAAAGTCCTCTTTCTTCCAGACCTTCGCGGTACCTGTTTGTTCTCTTTATCTTTTTGATAAAGACTATTTTTACTGGGTGAGAGGTGCTATCTCTGGTTTTGTTTGCTATTTCCCTCACAATAAGTGATATTGAATTTTCCCCACCTATCTGTTCATAATTCATGTACATTCTTTTGAGAAATGCTTACCTACATGAATTAACCCTTACCCTCACTTTTCATTGGGTTGTTTGTTTTTTTTTATTTTTCTTTTTTGAGACAGGATTTCTCATAGATTTGGAGCCTGTCCTGGGACTTGCTCTGTAGACCAGGCTGGCCTTGAACTCACAGAGATGCGCCAACCTCTGCATTCCGAGTGCTGGGATTAAAGGAGTGTGCCACCACCTCCCAGATGGCTTGTTTTGTTTTTTAAGTTCCTTACACATTCTGCACACTAATCCCTTGACAGAAGTATAGTTTGCAAATAATTTGCCCCTCCTATTTTATAAATCTCCTCAGTATTAACTATGCTATAATGTTTAGTGCTATTTTAGCACCTTCCATGTTATCCACCTGGGGACATTCTCCTCATTGGCATTAGCTATCATTTTCATCTCTTCATATTTTAAATTGTATGGTTATTTTCTCTCTGAGATACTCAAACTGGAAAGTAACCACTTTGCATCTCTTCAGGAGAACAAACAGGTACCATATGAACGAGTGGCCTCAGTGTGAGACACTGGGAACAAAGGAGGCTATAGAAAAATGAATCTATATCCCAGATCAAAAAATCACATTTGGGGCCTGTGAACATAGCCTGGTTGACCAGGTGCTTGCTACAGAAGCCTGCGGAAGCAGGATGGCGGATCTCTATAAGTTCAAGGCCAGCCTGGTCTACAGAGCAAATTTCAGGACAGCCAGAGCTGTTACACAGAGAAACCCCGTTTTTAAAAACCAAAAGGGGGAGAAAAATCAGCACATGGACCCGAACTTGACCCCCAGCATCACGTCAAAAACAAAAACAAACCAAATCAAAGCTGGATTGGGTGGTTCCGGCTTTTAAGTCTAGCATCAGAGAGGTGGAGACAGATGGATCCTTGGGACTTCATTGACCAGCCGAGCTCACTTTGTGAGCTTCAGGTCCCAGGGAGCGATCTTGTCTTCACAGACTGCTGTTCACAGATTCTTTTGTTACCATCTTCTGTTGCTTATCCATCTAATCTTACTCTCCACAGTTCCTGTATCAGCTGCTAATCTGAATTTGGTAAATTATCCTCACCTTTTGTGTCTCTGGTCAGAAAACCTCCCTTCTCCCCCCCATTTCCAATAGCACCTGGGAGGAGACCCTGCCTTTGTATCGGTTTTCAGTGTTCTGAATTCCTTTCAGAGTCTGCAAAATTTTGAAAAGAATATCTTGCTATATGGGAGGTTAAAATTCATTCGCTATTTACTTGTAAAGTATCACTTGGAACTTGTATGGACCGGCATGTTCCAGACATTAAAGAGGTAACAGAGAATGAAAAAGATGAGCATCCCTACCTCAGTGTGAGGCACCTTCTGGTGATGGGAAGGGAAGACAATAAGGTAGACAGGGAAGTAAATGGACCAGGAGGAAGGTAAATGTGCAAGTGACAGGAGTTGGCTGGAGGAGCAGAGCAGCTGCGAGGGCTAGTTTTTCTGAGTCAAACTGGTGAGGCTGATGCACCCAGGGATCTGATCTAATGCTAACCCAGATGTTGATGTAAAGGCATCAGTGGATGTGATGAGCATCACAATTAGCAGACTTTAAATGAAACAGACTTCTCTCCACAGTGTCGTCAACTCACCTAACAAAGCTCAACAAGCAAACTCTGATGTTCAATGGGAAGGGCAAATTCTGTCCCAGGACTGTGGCAACTCTAGTTTCAGCCTGCTGGTAATTTCTGACTTGCATGCATGAGTGTACACACACATACACTCACACACACACCCACAAATGTACACACACATGCACATGCACACACTCCCACATGTACACACACAGCACACATATGCACACACACATACACATAATCACACACACATGCACACATTCCCCCTCCACATGCACACACATGCACACATATGCACATGCACACACTCCCCCATGTACACACATAGCACACATTTATACACACATACACACAATCACACAAACATGCACACATGCACATACTCTCTCACACACATGTGCACACATGCACATACTCTCTCACACACATGTACACACATGCATGTGCACACTCATACACATATATGCATATACACAGTACACACTACTGCTTATGTTTCTCTGGAGAACTCTGTCAGTAGCAATTTTGAATGCAGAGCCTTTTGTACATTCATTTTGCCAATCTCAAGTCTGCACATCTGTGCACATGTCTCAGAGAATGCTATGTTGATCACTCTGTCAAAAATGAATGCTGGAGCTATGGTTGCATCTCAACTGGTAGAGTTTCTGCCTTGCATGCATGAGACCCTGGGTTCGATTTCCAGTAGGTGGGGCGAGGAAAGACTATCTGTAATCCCAGCACTCAGGAGATGGAGGCACGAGGAACAGAAGTTCAAGGTCATCCTCGGCTATATAGTAAGTTTGAGGCCAGGCTGCACTATATGGGATCATTGCACAAAATAATCAACGAACAGATAGATAGATAGATAGATAATTAAATAAGGTTAAAAAATAAATAAGGTTATGAAAATTGATCAGCCTCCATTCCATATTTGAAATTCCCCGACCCTGCTCTAGCTTTTCCCACAGCCATGTCACGTTTCACACACTGCGACGATTTGTTTTGTTTATTTCTCCTCTAGTAAGTACACTTCACCATGGCAGGTGTTTTGGGACAAGTTCCCTGGGGAGCAGCACTCAGAGTTGGGAATTCGAGCGCAGAAGGCTTACTTGGAGCAGCGCTGTTCCCGGGAACCATGTCAAAAGGGTCAGGGCAGAGGACATGTCAGCGACGGGAGGGCACTGTGATCTAACTGTGACAGGGGCTGAGATGTCTGAGATACTGAAAGTTTAGACATTGCTTCAGGGGATGGCAAGAGTTCAGCGAGACAAAGAGGCCCGGGCCTACAGAGGTACAGACCTCTACCTCAACCAGGCCTTGGAGACATTTCCCCAAGGGACAGAGTTCCCTTTGGCCACCAGGCCTTGGAGCCTGGATGTCCCAAGAAGAGGCATTTCCCCAAGGGATAGAGTTCCCCTTGGCCAAGGACAACTCCCAGGGAGAACTCAGTTGTGAGTCACCAGCTGGCAGCATTCCTGATGGTTGGGGAGAGAGTAACTTGGCCTGGAGCAGGGCTGAGGGTAGTGTCCCCGGGGCGTCAGTCAGTTTTACTCACCTATTGCTGGGTTCTTAACTTTATAACAGGGCGAAGACCATTGAGTAAATGGGTGAATGAACAAATGAATGGATTGGATTCTTTTCAGAATGGTTAGCAGGTGCAAGCAGGATGTAACAACTGTTTTCAAAGGGCAAGCAGAATGATTACTGTGAAATTAGAAAATGTGACTCTCAAAACAAACCGTTAAGGCAGTTCAGCATGGTAGAGGCCAAAACTTGACATGGGGTAGAATAGTAGCTTGGAAACAAGGTTGGACACAGCACAGGATCTGCTTAGGTCCAGGATATGCTTATCACCTGCATCACAAGCTTTAAAGTCTCCTACACAGACGCCAAGCACTTTTGGGACCATGGTGCATTTTCAAAGGCCAGAGCCAGGCCCAGGGTTAAAGAAAGCATCCTGTTAGCGCAAGGGACAACTGGCTCCCGGTGACAGAACCTTTAACCAGCCTTTTCTTTTATCTGTTGACTCAACACAGGCCAGGGAATTCTTTGAAAGAGAGCAGGGCTGTAAATCAGCAAGCCCTGTGCCCATGCATTCCAGGGTCCCGGAGGAAAAAGGCTGCACACAAAAGCCCCTCTTCTAAGTCTTCAGGAATGCTGTGAGTGGCCTTGGAGGTCCTGGGGTTAGACTGAGGGGCTGGGAAGGGAAAGTCTCCAGAAGAGAGGCACAGCGAAGCCGCAACAGGGGCATCCAAACGTGCTTCTAAGGATGATTGGCTTCCGGTAAGCAGAGTGGTGCCTAGTGGATGCTAAGCACTCAGTGACAGCGTTGAGTGACTGACTGTGCCTCGGGCTCTTACTCCCTGACTGTATGACTTCAAGAAAGGATGTCTGTTTTTCCTAGGCCTTGCCCATGCTCTCTGCAAGAAGTTGGGTTTGATCACACATGCGCTCTGGTGGGTAAGTGATCCTTCAAACCCTTGAATTTAAAAGCATCCAAACAGATATCTCTATATGGAAATAGAGGGACCTTCCAGGAAGAAGGAGGTGAGAGGGGAGGGAAGGGAAGATAGAAAGGAAGGGAAAGTGACAAAACCATGGCATGAGACCTACATGTATGCAAATGCCTTGGGGTAGCCTATTAATCTGTACAATTAATATATTAACCAAAAGGCATTAGCAGAGGTTCTGAAGCTATGAAAGGAAGGGAAATAGAAAGGTCCTGCGTGACAGAGAGAACTCTCCAGTTCTCTGGCTAGTGCAGGCACTGGTGCTGGGCAGGGCCTACTAAGGCAGGTGAGAGGTTCCTGCACGTCTGCCAAACCCTGTGAGATTTTTCAGGGGGTATTGGGACACTTCTGTGCCCATGGATGTTCAGGATATGTGTCTTCCCAAGCTTTCCAAAACACACAGCTCTCTCACTGGAGCAGGCTGAGAGAGAAGAGGAGATGGCAACAGTTTATATTTCCCTGGGGCAAAGTGTCCCTTGAGGCCTCCAGGTGTCAGAACAGAAGTGGGTTTCAGTCCGCTGCTTGCCCACCTATGCCAGGGGTTTGATGTCATGCAAGGAACACCAGGATCCCCCTCAGAATGTGGGAGTCAAAATTCTAGCCGTCAAGGTACTTGCGAGATCTGTAAAACAAAATGGGAGAGATCCTACCTACACTCCAGGTACGAGCAGGTAGAAGATTTGTATCAAGGCAGTACCCCTTCCCCTCCCTCTTTTCTTCCTTTACCTCCTCCCTTCTGCACATGTCAGCCCAGCCAGCTGGAAGAGGAGAACACAAGCAAAGCCTGTAGCCTTTGGGACTAGGGTCCTGGGCAGACATGTGGGTTCTATACCCACACCTCCTTGTCCCAGAGCGATGGCAGTTTGCCACTGACCAGTATCACTGTGGACAAACACTATTTATTCAACAAGGATGCCAAGAATTTTTAATCTCTGACTCATCGGGAAGAGGAATTTGGAAAAATGGGGAGGAGGGTGGGTAAGTGGGGAATGAATGGGAATAAAACTCAGAGGGAGCAAGGATGACACTGGGCTGGTTTGTTGCTGTGGGGCACACAGGAAGGGGGCAGGAGAAGGTCTTTTCCTTGGAGGAGTTCACATGAGGACCCCCAAGGACCCCAGTTCTCCCCCGAGTGCATGTAAAAGAATAGGCTATAGAAACTCAGGGGGATTCTTCTTTTATTTTTGTGGAATTTCATTTTCAACTGAGCCAGGGATTCCAAGCTCGTATATGGACTTTGGGTCTCTTCAGAGTGGGCATCTCAGGAAAAGAGGCCCCCAAAGCTGTCATCACTAGGGACCCTCACGCAGGAAGGATGTCTAAAGCCTGTGTCGTCATAGGCATAGTAACACCATACCCAAAGTTTGGATTCAATCTGAGTTCTTGTGTTTGGTTCAGTTGGAATTTAGACCCACATGCTAACCCAGAACAAGACCTGGGTCTCCAATTTCTCCACACATTCTCTTTTACCCCATATCTTTATACATGGGCTTCAACAGCCTGGCCAGAACCTCACAGGAGCGTTTCTCTGTGGCCTGCTGGGCTTTTCCCTGCTTCTTGTGAGCCAACTCTGACCATGGAGAAGCCTGAATCATCCTGGGAATTAAGAGGTTGGGTTTCATGTCACGACGGTCCGTTTGCCTTCCCTGCACAGATTTATGCTTTCTCTCCCTCCCAGCCCTTTCTTCCCAATCACTGGGCCTTATTGTGCTTCTTCTGCCCTCTGCTATGGCAACAATGGCCTGTCTCCACTCCTGCCTTCCTTCCTAGGGTTCTTGCTTCTTCTTAGTCTCTCACTTCGGCCATGCCATGAGGGTTTTCTCCCCTGCGGTGCCATAGAGGCTCTTGGCACCAGCTCATGTTGCAGTGGTCCAGAAAGTCAACCAGGCAAGTGGACAGGACCATAGTCCTGAAACCTGAGACAGTCCGAATGAAAGGGAACCAACTGAAGCCTGCACCTCTAAACAGTGGTAATGACCCATCCACAAGGTAGCAAATCTACATGCAGTGGCATGTCTTTAAAGTCATCAAACCTTCTTCTAACCTGTTTCTCACGTGTCATGGATGAGTTAATCGAAGCTCAGAGAAGATAAGCGCCTAAGTCTGAGGTCTTGTTGGCACCTGGCAGCTCTGTGTCCCAGGTCCCTCTGCCTCTACTCTACTGCAATCTTCACACTCATCTTTGGCTAAGCCAGCTCCATCTTTGTTCTCAGGAAAACCTAACGTGTTAAGCTGAAAGTTAATCACAACAGCCCGTAAGTTTTGGCTGAAGAAATGTAATTAAAGTATCAGGATAATTTGTTCGGTGGTGACACTCAGGTGCTGACAATGAGACATGAGCTGAAAGGCGCTACACGACCGTGTGCTTGGCTGTGGTAGGGGGAGAAGTGCACAAACAAGGGAACAGTTTAAGGCTGCCGGTCCTGAATTTTCAGGACCTAGAAGATGACATCGTTGAACAGAGAGGCTGATCTAGGAGAGTTCCTGTTTTCGGGTCAGGAAGACATGGAGCTTCTTTTAGCTGATATTTTTTTCTTAAATAAAAAAATCCTGCACACAACTAATGACTTTAAAAATTATTAAGTTGTGTGTCTTTAAACTGAAACTCACATAAAACAAGAGCAGATAGTGACTGGTTGATGGGCCATTAGACTTGCTGGAACTTGGCCTTGCCTTCCTCTAGGAGCCACGGATCACTATTCACGAATTCAGTGTTTACATTGCTGCCCTGAAAACCAAGGATTCCCATAAACTTTATTCTTAGCTGTCTGGCAGCGTGTCTCCGATTAAGCAGCGTGCTAGCATCATTCTCTGTGAGAATAAGCATTGGCTCAGCTTTCTTCATCCCTAGATCTGTACCACCCCTAGCCTATAGCAGGTACTAGAAAATATGTTTTCTTGTTTATTTGTGTATAGGTATTTTCGAGCACGTATGCCTGTGCACCACCTGTGTATGTAGTACCTGTGGAGGCTAGAAGAGGGGCATTAGAGCTCCTGGAACTGGAATTAGAGATGTTTGTGAGTCGCAGTGTATGTGCTGTGAATTGAAGAGCAGCCAGTGCTCTTAACCTTCAGCCATTTCCCCATATAGTCTTAAATGCATGAATAAAAGGAAGTTAGGAAGGGACTCACGGAAGCGCAGGTTCACGGGAGTCAGGTGTGTTTGGAGCAGGTGAACATGGTTCCCCATGCAGACAAATGCAGAGGGTGGCTGGGGTTCTGGAGACATAATATGTAGGAGTAGGACACACGGGGGTCACTTGTGGCTAAAGAAAGACGTGGAAGCTGGAATACAGGGTATTAAAGAGGGGGTAATGAGCAAGGAGGGACGGTAAATGAGGTTGCATTTTTGAAAGGTTTGGTGAGGAAAGGGGAAGAAGGATTTATAGGAGCCGAGGAGCCTGCATTCAAAGGCAGATGTTTCAGGCTAGAGGAGTCTATAGTAACTCCCAGCCCAGTAGGTAGTGCACAAGAGAAGCACACACATTCCTGCTCTAGATCAGTTCTTCTGGGACCCTTTTCTTAAATACTGTGCCCAGGTTTGGATCCCCATCAGGCAGCCCCTGCTCTAGGGGATTGCCAGGGACCCCCTGATGTTCCATGTCCTCTGGTTGTCTTGATTTGGGAATGAGGCACTGAAGCTGTGGGTGACCCTTTTGTGGGTGTCTTAACTTCCCTTCAGAAGTACTCCTTTGAGGGTCTCTGCTTATCCCATAAGTCCTTCCCTGGCTTTTGAACATGTGTGCAGAGGACCCCAAGGATCTTCCTTAGCTTTCTCCCCTTCTTTGCCTTCACCCTTGGTGTGCTCTCTCTCTCTCTTAGTTGTGTGACATTGATCATTACCTTCTTACAAGGGATTTAGTTCTGAATCTTCATCTCTGACTTTTGTCCCTTCCTTGGGGACTTCTCTGTCAGCATATCAAGTTCAATATGGACAAATTTGCCCCCTGCTGCTCCCATTCTGCTTTGTATTTCTGCCCATTGAGTCACCATTCTCCCTGTCACCAAGAATGTCTCTTCTTCTTCCATTTCAGAAACTTTGGAAACTTGATCAAGACTCCGTCCCAGAAGTGACAACTCTTAGTAGTAAGTAACATGGCTGTCTTAGTCACTGGCCATTGCTGTGAAAAGGCACCATGACCAAGGCAGCTTTTATAGAAGAAAGCATTTCATTGGGGGCTGGTTTACAGTTTCAGAGGTTAGTCTATTATCATCACGGCAAGGAACATGGTGGAACACGGGCAGGCAGGCATGGTGTTGGAGAGGTGATAGCTATATCCTGATCTACAGGAAGAAGACAGAGAAAGCCGGGGGGGGGGGGAGAGGAAGGGAGAGAGAGGAGAGAGAGACTAGGCCTGGAATGGGCTTTTCAGCAATGACGCACCTACTCCAACAAGGCCACATCTCTTAATCCTTCCAAAGAGTTCATCTACTGGAGATTAAGCATGCAAATCTATGAGTCTATGGGGGACTAATTAATGCTGACAATAAGCTTTATAAAATTAAAGATTCTGCTTGTTTTTGTTCAGTCCAAGTACCAATGCGATAAAGTGGCCAAGTAGTAAAAGTGACAGAATTGGGCATGGAAACAAGCTGATGTCAAGTTATGTGTCTAACTTTTCAAGGCAGCTAAGAAAATAGTAATCAAAGCTAAAACAACAACAAAAAGCAAGCAAACAAACTTTGTCTTTTTAGAAGTTTATTTTTAAATTGTAAGTTGCTATGGGAGAAACCTTGCTTGTAACTTGAGGTCAAGTCAATAATTTATGCTAATCAGACCAAGAGATCTTGAAAAATAAAAGGTGCGTGTGATTGCCAAATGCCATTTGAAGACTATCTTCAACTTTTCTTTCGATTTCCATTTCCTAATTTGTTAGCGTACACACTCCACATGGGGCCAGCAGGCAGAATACAGTAACACTGGTTTCTAGGTAGGTAAACAGGGCACAGGCAGTTCATCTTACAGAGGTTCTGAAGAGAAAAGATGAACATAGAGTGAGGGCATTGTGATATTTTAAAATAGTCAAACGAGAGTCCATGTTTGCTACCAATGTCTGAAAGAGCTTCATTTTTTCCCCCAAGGAGGATATAACACTGCATCCTTCTTCCTAGTGTTGTTCATATTTACTTGTCTGGGTAACTTCATTTAACCCAATGGGAAATGGTTTCAGTCTCACAGCTAATTTGTCCTGACATGTCTCGAGAAGAGTTTTTTTTTTTGAATCGTGCCTGCTGCTTTTTATCAAATCATGCCCCCAATTAAAGGGGCATCTGTTATTGGAATGTCTTTCTAAAACAGCAGTGGAGCCTGGACGTCTGGAAGGTTTACAATAAAACATTCTATTTGGAGCCCACATTTGTGAAGGGATGCTTGAATTTATTTTGCTTTATTTTTTAAGTCTTTCCAGGCTCTTTTTTTTTTTTTTTTTTAAGAAAGTTGTCATGTGTGATCATGTTTCTTCAGCTGAACGTCATTGATTAAATCCAGCTCAGAGAGGGCTGGGGAAGGAGTCTGCACAGGAGGCATGAAGTAAATAGTATGTTTGGGAGAACTGGGTCTGGTGGGGCAGCAAGCAAGTTGAACTTTAAAGAAGACACTGTCCTTTGGCCTGCCATTAATTTGCACTGGTTTCTGTCTTGGAAAGCCTTAAGGTAAATCGGCCATGTAGCCAATAGTTAATGTCCTTTAGGTACCACTAAGGTACAATAGTCTCTGGCATCAGGAGGTAAACGTGGGGGAAGATTCCTGGTCTTCTTGGTTACAACTTCAGTGCTACTGAAGTTGAAGGGAGCTTGGCTCATAGAGTTCCCCGTGATCCCAGGGGCTGCTGAATCAGGAAGATCAGGAGCTCGAGGCCATTTTGGGTATAATTAAGTCCTGTCTCAAAACAACACCCAAACCAAACACAAACACACAAACAAATAAAAAAGGACAAGACAACCACAAAGAAAAGGTGGCTTGAATCAAATTTGGGCAGACCCGTAACTATTTGTCTAAAGGCATAAAAAACAAATGCAAAGGTATTTCAAAGGTAGCTTATGCCAATCTTTCTGCCCCAGGAGTCAAGGTCATTAGAGCTCATCAGACACAGCAGCTGTGGGTTGAGTTCTGAAGATGATGAGAAATTGATGGGCTCATTAGCTTCTCCATGCCAGGCTGTGGGGCTGGGGGGCTGGGCTATCCTTCTAGCTCACGACCTGTCTCCATTAGATGCCAAGCCATAAAGCCTCTGGGACAGACCCAGACAAACTTCAGAAGGGCCAAGGATTCACTCTGAAGGTGATGGACTCCTGATTGGGGTTCCCAATGGCTAATTAACTACATCTAAAGAGAGAGGTTTCTAATTAGGACATGCTGACTGACTGCTCCATTCTAGATTGGCATTAACTCATAACCAGGCTGCACTGTAGTGTTCATGGCCAAGCCCATTAGCCTTGCTCTCCCAGTCTCCCAAGCGAGACATCCCAGGGTTGTGCACCTCGCCAAGAGCCTTGCACATCAACAGTTCTGACATCTCTCAGATTCACTCGTTCTGTTCTCTTATCTCCAAAACACGGTAGCTCAGGTTCAGTCCTTATTGGGGACTCCCTTGGGTTGTCTCCACGGCCTTTCCAAGGCTCACTGTAACCTCTTCTCTTCTACTAGTTCAGTGGTTCTCAACCTTCCTAGCGCTGCAGTCCTTTACTACAGCTCCTCATGTGCTGACCCCCAACTACAGTTATCTTCGCCGCTTCTTCATAACTGTAGTTTTGCTACTGTTATGAACTGCATTGTAAATATCGGCATTTTCTGATGGTCTTAGGCCATCCCTGTGAAAGGGTCATTCAATACCCAAAGGGGTCTTGACCCACAGATTGAGAATCACTGTATTAGGTCTTCTCGGACGGGACAGTTTCCTACAAACAAGTGCAACCCTGTCACTCCCCTGCATAAAACCTAAGGACACCCCACGGTCTGCTGAATAATCTCCCTCCTCCTTAGATGACTTTTTAAAATAGTGCTGAGGACTGAACCCAGTACATGCTAGATAAATACCTTACCACTGAGTGACACCCAGGCTCTCCTTAGCTGACTTAGGCCGCTTCACACAAGATGCCCTATACCAGCCTTCAGAAACTTTTTTTTAAAATTTTTTTAAGATTTATTTTTTTTATTATGTATACAGTATTCTCAGTATTCTGTCTGCATGTATGCCCGAACGCCAGAAGAGGGCACCAGATCTCATTACAGATGGTTGTGAGCCACTATGTGGTTGCTGGAAATTGAACTCGGGACCTTTGACAGAGCAGGCAGTGCTCTTAACCATTGAGCCATCTCTCCAGCAGAAACTTTTTTCTGAAGTTTCCCAAATCTTAAGACCTCAGGTCACTGGTAAATCAGTTCTTCTCTACTTAGGTTACCTGGAAGTACTGCTCCCTGTGCTGAGGTCTCCTTTACAGGCCGCTGTCTCCAGTCCAGGTCTTTGCGATTGGAAACAATTTTCTACGCATACTCGGGGACAGTAGCTAATTGTGTTGTGTGACTTAGGGCTGCCAGACACAATACAAAGTATCCAGTGAAATACGATTTTCTAAGACATAATGTACATTTTTTTATCGATGCAGATTTCATGTGATACTTGAAATTTATTCAGACTAAACAATTACTCACCCAAATTTCAAACGGAGCTGATCATCTGGATTTCCATTTGCTAAAGCCGGCAAGCCTGGCTGTGCCGAGACTCAGTTGTTGACATGTCGATTACAGGTCACTCACTGGCAAAGTCTTGTAGATGCTCCTTCAAAACATCCAAGTGAGTGGCTAGACTCCATGTTTCTTGGGTAGAGGGAAGATGAAAGAGAAAAGGTTGAATTCTGCTGCTTAAATTGTCTCACTTGGAAAAAGTAAAACATAAGAAAAAGTTAAAAAAAATAGACTATTTAACAGGGCACAGGAATTCCATTCCCTGTACCTGGCAATATTTTGGAAGTCAAAAGCTGTTTAAAAGTATGGGTTGGAGGAAATGAGGGAAGTGTGGAGCGGAAAGCTATGTGCAGACAGACAAAGAAAGCAGTGGCGGGGAACTGAAATGAGTTACTGTGCATACCTGCCATCGTACCCTAAAGTCACCCCCTAGTAAACTGTCCTGTGGCTCTGTAGAACAGGTGAACATTGCCGCAGGCTGGACAATTTCACTTCCCATTTTAGGGCCATGTTAGCTCCAAATACTGTTGCACCCCCTCTCCAAGGACTGTCTGTGGGGAAGCTGACTGCCGAGGATAGCTGTCGGGAGACCTACCTGCAGCTGTCAGGTTTGGGCTCAGTCCCCTTGCTTCCTGGGAAGCTGGCTTTCCCTGTGGGCAACTCTTAGACTTCTACTTTTGCCTCTCAGTCTTGGGGCCATAAAACTGCCTCTCCTGAAAGTTTGTTTTAAGAGCTTATGACTCTGGGCTATAAAAGAGATGTTTGAAGAGGGAGAAGGGAAAAAAGCATGCGTGGTTCTATATGGGATGGGGTGTTTGCTACAGCTGCCCTCCCCCACTTCCTTCCTTGGAGCACATGGTGGGAGACCATTCAGTAAGCCAACAACTTGGGTAACAGCCCTTAAATTGACATTGTTCAGGGATGAATGGATCCAATTGGCTTTAAACGTTTTGTTCCCCCACATAATTCCGATTTTAGGCAGATTGGTTACTATAGAGACTAGAGCTGCCTTCATTCTGGATGGTCAAGAGACGACAAGCTCGCTAGTGGCTAGAGCAGAGGTCTAAGGTCCAAGGTCCTGGTCTGAGCCCAGCCCAGAGTCACTGTGAGCCTCTTCACAAAGCACCCCAGTTCAGCAGTTCTCCTGTCACGAAACAGGGGTAAAAACGTGTATGCTGGAGCCTGTGAGACAGTGATAGATATATGTTTAGTTATCGTGTTGAGTGAGAAGGAAGGGCTGGCGGGGGGGCGGAATTTGAACCCACAGTAAAGGAAAAACAAATGAACTTTAAGTTTCCAAATGTCACAGAGAAAGGCTGCAATTTACAAATGATTAATTTATAAGTTGTTTGTTTCTATCCTCCAGCAAAATTTATTTTATTTACTAGTATCCTTTTCATATTTTTTTTAATTTTTAAAAGATCTTTTAAAAAGAAATGTGTATTAATTGGACACAGCACTGGGCTACATGCATATAATGACTCTGGCCATGCTCACTCTCTGTTGTCCTTTTCATCTCCTCCTCCCCTCTTCCTTTCCCCTCCCTAAGAGTCCACCTTTACTCTCATGTCTTCCCTCCATAAATTCCACAAAGGAGAGCAAGCGTAAGATGCATTGAGTGCCAGTTCTACCCCTTTCCCTACCTTTTGTTCTTCTCTAGGGCTCAATAAAACTTTATTGTGATTTTCCGGCACAAAGCTAAGATGCTAATGTGGAAGAATGCCTATATATTTATTACCTGGCTTCAGAGCTATCACATTCTCCCCCTTGTTTTTATCTTATTTGCCTTTTTATTCTTTTACCTTTCACCCTATGTAACAGCAAGTCCTAAATATCATACCAGTTTCTTCATAAACTTCTGTGCCTCTCTAATACCTGAAGACCATTAGAGCATTCCCAAGCCATGATTCCTTAACACCCTCTAGCACCTAAAGCATATCCAGCTTTCACAGATTTTTCTCAGGTGACTCCTTTTTGATAGTTGCTTTGACCAACTGGGATTCAGTAATGGCCCACATATTATGTTTGCTTGATATTCTTATACATGTTTTCAAATCAGTAACACATCCCCACTCTTCTCCCCTGTTATTTTATTTAGAAAAATGTCAAAGATTTTAAGACAACCTTCATGCATGAACACCATTTACCTTTGCTTTTCGCACAGTTGCCCCGAGTGTAAGTGTTGGGGTTAGCATACCACCAGCATTATCACCATCGCCACCGCCATCAGCAGCATCTTGCTAAGCCATCCAGAGTTTGCAAGTGTGTTGCAGACTTTGTAGCATCTTACCTTTGACCATTTCAGTGAGCAACTCCTGAGATCAGGGACATTCAATTACAAAGTCCCATGATAAATATTACACAGAGGATTTAACACTAAAGTAGGAAAATAAACCATTGTTCAATCTATACTCAAATGTGCCAATTGTTGGCACCTGTTATAGGTTCTGGAGGGGAGGGCCAGGAACAAATAAAGAATAAAATGCTGTGTCCAGATTTTGTTTTTTTTTTTTTTGACTCTGTAACACCCATCCCACCCACCCCCAGTCAGAGACCAACCCAGGATGTTCTGCATGTTAGGCAACCAAACACTCTCCCACTGAGCAACATCTCCACCCTTCTCTTCAATTCTCTCCAAACTAGAATGCTCTGCTGCTTTTATTTTTCATGATATTGACATTTTTCATGGCCATATTAGTTTATTTTTATATATTTTAAAACAATTTTTAAACTTAAATATATTTTGATCACATTCTTCCCTTCTCCCATATCCTTTCAGAGCCTTTCCCCCTTACTACCCACCCAACTTTAAGTCCTTTCTCCAAAAAAAGAAAAAACCCAAACACAATACAACAACCAAAAACCCCAAAACAAAGAAAACAAAATAAAACCACATCCAAAGCAAGCCACCAACAAAAAAAAAATCCCACAAAACTATAACTGTAACTACACACAGAAAAACTGGTGAAGTCCATTGACATTTGTCTTAGGTTTCTTTCTTCTTTTTTTTTTTTTGGTTTTTCAAAACAGGGTTTCTCTGTGTAACTCTGTGTAGAGTCCTAGTTGCCCTGGAACTAGCTCTTGTAGACAGACTGGCCTCGAACTCACAGAGATCTGCCTGCCTCTGCCTCCCCAGTACTGGGATTAAAGTCATGCACCACCACTGCCCGACTTAGTTAGGGTTTCTATTGCAACAACAAAGTGCCATGGCCAAAAAGCACCTTGGGGAGGAAAGCGCTTATTCCCTTTACGTTTCTACATCACTCTGCACCACCAAAGGAAGTCAGGACAGGGACTCAAGCAGGGCAGGGACCTGGAGGCAGGAGCTGCTGCAGATGCCATGGAGGGGAGCTGCTTACTGGCTTGCTTAGCCTGCTTTCTTATAGAACCCAGGACCACCAGCCCTGGGATGGTACCACCCACCATGTGCTGGGGCTTCCCCCATCAATCACTAAGAAAATGCCTTACAGCTGGATCACGAGGAGACATTTTTCTCAGCTGAGCCTCCTTCCTCTCTGATGACTCTAGCTTGTGTTAAGTTGACACACAAAACCAGCCAGTACAACATTTTTTAAAGCGTCTATTTTTTTTTAATTTAAGAAATTACTGGGCAGCATGCTCTTTGGCTGGATTCACCTGAATGTTCTTACTTTTAGGCAGAAGGATATCAAATTTGAGACCAGTCTGGGCTACATAAATATGGTGAACTTCTCCTCTCTCTCTATCCACATATATTATTATTACATACTTAATTATAAGTAATAAATATATAATTAATAACATGTGATCAATTATAATTAATGATTATATAATTAATAATATATTAGTAATTGTATATATTTGAAGCTAATATATTATCTCTGTATTACATATATACTATATACCATATATTTTACATATTATATATTCCTAATATATTATATAATATTCCTAATATATATATTATATTAGGACTAGCCTAGTTTGTTTTAATTTAGAGCACAGTTCCCTGCGGCTTCGTGAAACAGCTTCAGGAGACAAGAGGCACCTGGGTCCCATGTGGATTTGCCAGCAGCTCTGTCTGTGTCGCATCTGCTCTCTGGCCTCACACACACACACCAGCCTAGTCAAGGCAGCCGGCTCGTGTTGGTCCCTGGTACCTAGGTATGTTTGTGTGCCCAGGCCATTGGGGAGCTTGCTTTTGACCGCTCAGCCAGCTAGGGCAGCCTGAAAGAGGAGGCATGTCACAAGGCCTGCTCTGGCAATCTTGATATCTAACCTCCACCTTGGGACCATGCCAAGGACCTCTTTTCTCCTTTGCCATGAGTATGGATTCCTCTCCCCCACATTAAGAAGCCTGTCTGGACCAACTTCAAGGAATCCAGATGGCATCGCATGCTCAGATCCTGCTGTAAGGCCATTTGTTCTGGTCCATAAAGTTGTGCCTCATCTGAAGGCCACTTAGTGGAGAATATAGAGACAAAGACTGTAGAGTAAGAAAAATGCTTTTTGTTAAAAAAAACATTGTATGGACAGCACCCCACTTTCGCACCCCAGGCAGGAAGGGTGAAGCTCCTGGTAAGGGAAGCTACTGAGTAGTCACGGGATGGAGGGGAGGTCTGTGTTTTCAGGTGTTTTCTGGAGGAAATGGAAAAGAACAACGATGAGGGTATGACAGTGGTGGGCTGGAACCCTTCATGAAACCTGCTTTATCATCACAGTGATCGTGGCTGTCATACATGATCGTTCTGTTTAAATTCCCGTCACAGTAGAAAGTCAACATTACCAGCACCATTTAAAGGTTGACAGGGTTTGTTTGTTGTGACTGAGACAGTGTTTTGCTCTGTAGCCCAGGCTAGCCTCAGATTTGAGATCCTCTTTCCATCTCCCCAGTGCTGGGGTTACACAGGTGTATGCCACTATGACCGTCTTAAAAAGCAGGAGTTCTAAAGTTCAGCGACATGAAGGGGCTTCCCATAGCCATCTGAATGCAAGAGGTGACCTAGGTTTTGAACTCGATTCTCTTATACTTAGAAGCCCATGCTTTTTGCCTGTAGCCCTCGCTGCTTCTTTTGGAGCACTGGACTGGTTTACTTGATGCTCAGGATGAATTTTCTTTTCCCTCTGTGCCGGATCCTTCCACCACCTTTAATCTTATTCTACCCAAGGAGGTTTCATAACCAAAGGGCTTCTTTAGAGTGTTGAACGCCCATAGAAAGACAGTGTAGGCATACATACCGCTATTGATAAGCCTAGGTAATAGGATGGCAGAAAAGAAAGGGCTACACGGTGATGATGATTCTTAGTAAATATGTCCTGCCTGTGCTTCAGTGTCCTACTCATTTTGAAAGCTGAGTCTGCTGAATAGCACTGGCTACTGTGACACTGCCCCAGAGCATCAGAAGCTGGAATGAAATGGGAGGGAACAGGAGAGAAGGATGTTCCCAAGTACACAGGGCTAACAGAAAGGTCAGGACTGCCTTGGTCTCCAGCCTGCCCCAGTGACTCACAGACCAGTAAAGCTTCGGTTCTTAGCTCACATGTGGGAGAAGAAAAGCCTGAAGCTGGGCCAGAAGTCTGGCTCGGTCCGAGACTGAACCACTCAGCGGGCTGAAAGGGGGAGCTGGGAGCCTGGGAAGTCTGTTTCGATGGGTTTTTATCACCAATTAGGGAAGGGATTTCTTGGGCTCTCCTCATTCATCTTGGGCCTGGGTCATTCACCTTTAATCTCTATAGCGAAAGGATTAAACACAGCCCATCTTGGTGTGTCAGAGAATGTTTGGCTCCCGGTTTTCCCCCAAGAATTTTATCTGTATGTGTCTGCTCAAGACACTTAGAGACTTTAAAGTCTGCAACAAAAAGAGCAGCAGAGAGTGTCCCCACTTTCAACGCCTTTTCCAAAGGCAGTGTAGGGCGCACCAGAAAAGAGGGTTTGGATGCAATACTGTTTTATTTGTTCTTAGATTTTACTTTCACAAACTGTGTGATGTTGGCCAGATTTCTCAGCTTCTCTGGGTGACATCAGGTGGCCTCTGTCCTCTCTGCAGATGCTGAGGTTGGCATCCTTCCCCTCTGCCTGCTCACACCCGCCTTTCCTTCTGCGATGCGCACGAGAACACATTAGAAAGGTTTTATCTGCCTTTGATTTCTTCTGACAAGGCTTCGAAAATTGAGCATCTCTGGAATCTAGATAATTATCCCACCTTGATCATCGTGTTTGTAGGAAATATGCCAAGGAATGGAAGATTCTCCTCCTACCCAAACACTTGCTACAGCTCAGGGTACACACGTACACACAGAGTGGGGAAGCCCAGCAACAGTCGCGGAGACCTAGCGATGTCTCTGCTAGGCAGAACCGAGGGCACAGGTTAAAAGAATGACGCCTGTTTCTCTTGGGGGTTCATAGTGCGGACCCTCCTCTCCAGGATCTGAAGGTTTCATTGCCGGAGGCAACCCCAAAGGAATCCAGTCACTGGAAGCGGAGACAAATTAGCAGACCAGCTGGCCCAAATGGTCTTCACCAGTGTTCTGTAATTGCCAGAGTTGGATTCAAATCAGACAAGATACCCAAGGAGATAGCAGAGGCCTTTGATAACCAAAGTGGAGAAAAATTACTAGGCAATTAAGTAAAGCAAATGCAGTGTTGTTATTTTTATTGTAGGTCTTGAGTGAATTTTTGTTTTTGTCCTAAAGTCCTACATTTTTCTAAAAACAAACAAACAAAAACCCCAATAATATTTTTATGAGTTGGAATGGCCAGTGGGGCAAACATGGGATAGAAGGATGAACTTAGAGCTCATCTTTTAAAAAGATATATTTTATTATTTATTTACACGTGTGTGTGTGTGTGTGTGTGTGTGTGTGTGTGTGTGTGTGTGTGTCTGTGGGGGTATGTGCACATGTGCGTGGGTACCTGCAGAAGCCAGAAGAAGATGCTGGATCTCCTGGAGGCAGCGTTCCAGGAGGTTGTGAGGCCTGATGTAGGTGCCGGGAACGGAACTCTACAAAACAGTAAGCCGTCATACCTGCTGAGCTGTCTCTTCAGCATGGAACCTCATGCTCTAGGAAGTGAGCACTATGAAGTAACAGCCATCCTCTGCTTGTCCCTTCCACTGTGGGTGGCCCACTGAGTCAGCTTAAGGGACTTCCACAGACAGGAGCATCGAGATGTTCTCTGAAGAGCAGAATCCTCGGACAGGAGAGCAAGGTGAGATCAGATGGAGGCCTTCATCTGAATACATGAGTGTCAAAGCTTCCAGCTTTGAGATCAGCAAGCATGCCAGAATCTACTTACAGACTTCGGGGGGCAAAATTCTTGGTCTCTCTGCTCTGTAAGATGTGGAAATAACCCTTAATTCACAGGGGGGCTTTTGAGGTTGAAAACAGGTAAAACTTGTATTGGACACTTTGTTTCATTCAACAGACTGGACCCCTTCCCTCTGCCTGTCTCTCGCCATGGCTCTGTCCATCTTTGGGCATTCTGACTTGTGCATCTTTCCCAAATACTTAGTAATCATCACGTCCTGGAGAGATTCTGTGGAGTGCTGGGTGTCCGGCTGCACTTGGCCCAAGCTGTAACTGGGGTGAAGCTGGCCTTGGGCATCCTGCGGATTCTTCTATGTGCATGAACTGCTTTCTCGCAAGAGCAGGCGTTTCTCGTGGCCTGCTCACTGTCATCTACCCCATAAGCCATTCCGTGATCTTGTAAGAGGAGGATTTGCCTTATGATTGGGAAGCGTAGCTCCCTCCCCTACACTCAAAAGGCAGATGTCCTGCTACTCAGGGTCCAGGAAAAACTTACCCACTTTACCGGTGATTGGTTTAAGGAAAGGAAACCCATCCACTTCCAACCAATCAGATGCAAGAAGTCTGCTTGAAGCTTCTGGGGAGACACCGCCTTCCAGGTAAATCTCACTGTGTGGCTTGCATACCACTTTCTCTTCCATTTTGTCTCCCTCCCTCTCATCTTTCCTTCTCACTTTAGAGATTCTTTTTTTTTTTACTTTTCGAAAAATAATAATTTTTGTGGGTTAGTTTTGTGTTTGTGTGAGTTTATAAGCACCGTGTGTATGGAGATACCCACTGAGGCCATAAGAGGGCACCAGATACCCTGGAACTGGAGTTATAGGAGGTTGTAAGTCCTATAGTGTGGGTGCTGGGAACTGAACCTGGGTCCTCTGCAAGAGCAGTCAGCTCTCTTAATCTTTGCACCATCTCTGTAGCCCCAAGATGTGTCTTCTTGAGATGGGGTCTCACTCTGTAGCCCAGACTGGCCATGATCCTCATGCTTCCTGAGTGCTGGGATTGCAGGGATGCTATGCACCATTACACCCAGACTTCCTTCCATTTTCAAAGTAGAAATGATACCAGAGGTTATTTTTGGGCCGTGAGGCAATAAGCCCCAGTATTAAAAGCTGATAACCAGAAATGGAAAAGGAATCTATATTTGTGGTGATATTAATAGAGTCCCGAGCTGCTGGATTAGGTGAGATGAGTAAATGTCTGTTTTAATTAAATAACTCTTAATTAGATTTTCTATTGCTTGCAGCAAAAAGCGTTCCTATCTGGTAGCCCTTGCTTTTAGTCAAAATTCCTTTCTGAAGTCTCATACTGCAGTCTTCTTTATAGCCCCATGCTATCTTTGTATCAGGACAGCTGCCACGGGTTCCCAGCTAAGATACTGTTGGAGACTATTGTGTTAGCTGGACTTCGGAAATGATACTCAAAGAGTGTTTGCATTTTTAGCAGACAGATTTCCTAGAGATGGAGATGTAAAGCCACGGGGATAGAACGGTGGGCAGGTCTTGTAATTGGTATTTTGCAGAGGGCCAGAGCCTTGATCTTTGCTCCTTCAGTCTCAGTATAGGAGGGGCCACCTGGTCTACCTGCACCTTCCTCTGAACCTGCTACTCAAAGTGGGACCCACTAGCAGGGCTAGGATTCTACTTTTTAAAATGTCCCAGCCCAGAGTTACTGAATCAGAAAATGCACTTGAAGCAAAACCTCTAAGTTCCTCAAATGCAGATTAGGATTGCCAGGCCCGGTCCCAGAGGCTGCAGACTTGCTGGAGCTAGAAAAAGCCCAGTACCATGTCGAGGGCAAGGCACAATGTCATGAGAAGCTCTCATCTGTCTCTTTGTCTGCTTGTGGAGAGCTGGGATAAAGCCGAACTGTTAAATAAATAAACACGATCATTTGGACAGGCAGAGCAGGACCACTCCGCACCATCCCTTGCTCCAAGATTCCGTCTTCTTTCTGCAAGAGACATGAGTTAGGCAGAAATTGAGAGGATGAACAGAAATGGAAATACCAGTGATTACAGCCTAGAAAAGGGCCTGATGAGGGCTCAGCCACATACTGCAGGCCTTCATGAGGGTCTCTGGGTGAGCATCTGCCCATGTCCCGTAAGACCCAGGAGCTCATTACTGGCTGCGCCTAGAGTTATGGGTTATCCGTGCCAGTTAAAATAAACATGTTTGCATGAGGTTCGTGAATGTCAAAACATTAATTCACATGAAATGTACTGCTATTACACAGGCAAGAAGACTGTCCCAGGGAATTTTTGCCTCCCCCCCCCAAAAAAAAAGTTTCATGGGAATCCAGACTATAATCAGAAGTTATTTCCCTCAACTGTCAGGAGATGTCTCTGACTTAGAAATGACCAAAACTTTCTCTGTGCGTGTGCTGATGCGTGGTGTGTGTGTGCGTGCGCACGTGCGAGTGTGTACATGTGTGTGTATGTGTGTATATATGTGTGTGTACACAGATACTGGCTCATGTGTGCACAGGTCAGACATCAATGTCAGGCGACATTCCTTCCTTGAGCTTTGTTGTTGTTGTTTGTTTGTTTGTTTTTGGAATTGGGATTTTAACATTGAAGCAGAGTCTCTCACTGTCCAGAAGCTCACTGATTCAGGCTGCCTGAGCATCCTATCCCAGAGATCTTCCTGTCTCTGCCGCTTTGGCACTGGGATTACAAACGTGTCCTGCCACGGCCAGCTTTTTAAATGTGGGTTCAGGGAACGAACTCAGGTCCTTGGGCTCACAAGGCAAGCATTTATTTATTATTTATTTATTACATCTGGATTGCAGTTTTCCCTCCCTCCTCTCTTCTCAGTCCCCCCAACTCTGCTCTTTCCATTCCTGCCCCCCCACCCCATTCACTCCTCCTCTGAAAGGGCAGGCTTCCTATGGACATCTACCCGCCGTGGTATATCAAGTTGCAGTTAGACTAGGCACCTCCTCTCCTATTAAGGCTGGACCCTGTATGAAGAATAGGGTCCCAAAAGCAGGCAACAGAGTCAGAGACAGTTCCTGCTCCCACTGTTAGGAGTCCCACAAGGAGATCAAGTCGTGCAATTGTAATGTATATGCAGAGAGCTTAGGTCAGTCCCATGCAGGCTCCCTGGTTGTTGGTTCAGTCAATTCTGTGAGTCTTCTTGGGTGTCCTTGTACCCTCTACCTCCTACAATTCTCTCCTGTAGGATTCCCCAAGCTCCACTTAATGTTTGGCTGTGGGTCTCTGCATCAACTGTTTCCATCAGTTGCTGGATGAAGCCTCTCTGATGACAACTGGACTAGGTACCAATCTCTGAGTTTAGCAGAATACCATTAGGAATCATTCAATTGACTTTTTATTTTGCCAGTTGTGTTTTTGTTGCATCCTAGGTCTCTGGACTATCCTGCTTCTGGGTCCTGGCCCTCCAGGCAGTGTCAGGGTGGCTCCCTCTTCTGGTGTGGGTCTCAAGCTGGACCAGTCATTGGTTGGCCACTCCCACAGTTTCTGCCACAAGGCAAGGTTTTATCAAATGATCTGTCTTTCTAGTCCTAGGGGACCAGTACTATTAAGAAAATTATTTATTGATTTGTGTGTGGGATGCTGAGGATCCAATCTAGAGACTCACATGCCAGGCAAAACCCCACCAATGAGCTGCACCCCAACTTTACTGCCAAGTTCTTACCAGACACCCCAAGCTCACCCTCAGGTGCTAGAGCGTAGACAGCAAGAGTCAGTCTCCGCTCTGCTTACTGCCGTTGATGACGCTCCCAGAAAACTTTGTGGGAAATTTGATTTTGTCATCACTATCAGGGCTGACGTAATAAGCCATGTGAAGTGTGTGTTGCAAACAACAAGATCTGATAAATTTTGATAATGTCATGATTCTGGGGGCCAGATGTGAAGGGCAAAGCATGCACACTGAATTTCCCCGGAGGCCTCTTGCCTCATCTTGTGGGCAGCTGCCGTCTTCCTGTGTCTTCATGTCACCTTCTTCGTATGCATCTGTGTCCCCAAACCTTTCTATAAGGATGCAAGTCAGTGGATCTGGATCTACGGAAATGACTTCATTTTGAGTTAAGGCCCCTTTAATACTTCAGTCTCCAAATCTGGTCATAGACTGAGGTATTTGGGCTTAGGACTTCAGCACATGGGTTTGAGAGGACTTCAGATTAGTTCATAGCAGTAACCAATACCACTGAAAAAAGTTTGCGAGCAGTTTAGCCCTATAGAGCAAAAAATGACAGAGCAACGATTATTTTCAATTATATTAATAGCTCACAGGCCCCTAAGAAAGTTACTTTATCTTATACTGTCTTTTGAAAGATTAAGAAACTAGGCCCTAGAGATGTAATGTGACATGTCCAATACGGTCACCTAACATGGTCTGTGACACACAATGATAATGAGAGTGAGGTGTATGTACAACTTCATCAGAAACAGAATACTTTTCTTGAACACTATTGTATAGTAAACCAACATGAACGGTACTAACCTTGGGGCTGAAGAGATGGCTCAGGGTTAAGAACATGAACTGTTCATGTAGAGAATCCATGTCAGGCAGCTTGCAACCATCTATAACTTCAGCTCCAGGGGAGCTGACACCTGTGGCTTCTGAGGACATCTGTACTTGTGTGTACATTACCCCTCCTGCTGTGTGTGCAAACACACACAAATAATAAAAATACATCTTTTTTAAAAAATTGACACTTTTCTTGTGGCTAGGAAACCTCCCCAGAAGAACGAGCCTCCACATTGTCCTGCACACTGACAGTTTGCTTCTGATAACTCTCTGCCTGAGTCCTGGACCTCCCACCCAGAATTCTGCCAGGTATCATCTCCTGCATTGATGTAGCTCTCAGCTGAGATGCTTGCAGCCTGTTCCAGGGCCACCAGCAGACTCCTGACCTTCCTGGTCTCTGAGTGGCACCTGCCTATGATATCTGTAAAGTCAGTGACAGAATCCCAGCAAGCCGAATCCAGCTGCCACAGCTATTCCACTCTGTATCTGCAGCCTACTTACCTGTGGAAACAGTCCCAGGGTGACAGCTTCTGCCTCAACTTGTCCAGATCCTGCTACCAAGTGTCAAAATCAGTAGAATTCAGTTTGCCTCTAGAACCTTAGTACCAAGAGAATCTGGGAAATGTGCTTTTCACCTCTCGAGGCTCTGCAGTACAGGAATGCCCACAAAAGAGGTGGTATGAATAGAAAGTGCCAATCCACTAGCATCAGCAATTAGAATCTGTAGAAGTCATCAGCCAAAAATCACTGGAGACACTGAAAAAAAAAACTTTTTTGCTTCCTATCTTGCTTCATAAATATAGTCTTATTGGAACATAGTGATGTTCATTTATTTATATATTGATTCTGATTTCTCTTACATGCCAAGTGGCTAGTAATCATGACAGAGACAACATAGTGTCCCAAGCTACTATCTGGCTCTTTATGAAAAATATTTTCTTACCCCTTAGCTAAGCCCTGCCATGTGCAGCCTCCCTTGCAGCTATGAGAAGTCTGGTTGGTTTTGGTACAAGGACATAGGAGTGAGCATGATATATACACTCATGTCTTGTTCTAATTTTTCACATCTTCCTTCCTGTTTCTGGAAGGCATGGCAATCTTTTCCTGTAGGGGTGGATAGTAAATATTTTGAACCTGATTTTATGGCCATAGAGTCTCTGTTGACTCTGTCCTTGTAGCAGAAAGGCAGCTGGTGACTAGACCGGAAAAAAAAAGTGTCTGTGTTCCAACAAGTTTTTGTTTACAGGGCAATATGATCATTTTGTGGCTGAGGCTACTGACCTTTCACCATGAGAGATGGCTAAAGAACACAAGGAAGGAACTTGAGTCCCCGAGGGATCACATAAGTAAGACTACCCCAACAGTAAAAACTGTTTACCTAAAAACTGCTCATGAAGAAAGCAAACATCTGACTCCCTGAAGCCTCTATGTGGTTGGATCTCTGTTACTACAGCTTGAACCTAGTCCTTTTTCGGTTTGTGAATGATACCCAAACCAGGGAGACATTTTAAAAATATTTTAACATCTGTATTCTGACATTAACTGGCAAATGTTCCCTGGGTATCTGTCGTAGGTTGGTCTCTGTACAGAATATTGCAGAAAATAAAAAGATGAGAGAAAGCATGTCCCCTGTATTAGGATTCTCCAGTGGCATGAGGTCATCCATTAACAATTTAAAACTTAAAATTTTGAAATATTTGAATGAAATTCTGTGGAGGGAAACCTCAAGACCATAATTGGGTTTGATTATGTTTTGGGAGAGACTCATTCAATAAAACATTGGCTGTAATTCTGCTTGATTACAATGAAAACGTATGGGCTGGAGAGATGGCTCGGTTGGTCCTTGCAACATAAGCGTGAAGACCTGAGTTCAGTCCCCTGGATCTATGTTAAATGTGGATGTGGTATCATGTGCCTGTATTCTAGCACTGGGCAGCAGAGACAAGAGAATCCTGGGGTTCCAGGCTCAAAGAGAGGCCCCACCTCAAAAAAGGTGAAGAGTGACTGAAGAAGGCACCCCAATGTTGACCTCTATCCCGCCCCTCCAAATACAAATAATAGATAAATAAAGTTTAAAAGATAAGGCTTAAGTCGTGGAAGAGAAAAAGAGTACAATGGTGACTAAGTCCAGAAACCAGAGCAATGCTCCCAGTCGTCTCTTCCTGATGGAGTCATCCAGGGACACAGCCACTTTACCCTCCAGCAATGAGATGTGACAACACATGAGAAATGTTCTTCACCAGGCAAGTTCCCAGCTTTGGCATCCAAGGTTTTTATTGGAGGTCTGTTACATGGACATCAGCATCATAGTGACTGACCTCAGCCACTCCGTTTCCAGCTCTCCAGAGCAAAAGCAGACATTTGCCATAAATCACATCCTTAGCATAAGCTTATCTAGTTCTATTGGTAAGGCCCTAGACATACAAACACCCTGATCAGGCAGAATATCCCAAGGGCTCAGGGGTTATTTTCAAGGTCAAAGACCATTCTGGGAAGTAGCTTTTCTTTGAAGTTGGGGACTTTGAACAACCTAGGGCTGTTGCTTTAATCTTTGCTTTCACTTGTGCTTATTCATTTACTGTAAATAAGAGTGGATTTGGGCTTTTCCATCTCTTACTTCTTGATATCCTTTCTCAGTGGGAATTAAGTTACAGTTTTTATGGGCCCCTAGCACAAGAATGCAAACAGCATGGGCTTGTCATTCATCGGGAGGGTGGAAAGTGTTGGTAACTGCCCATCTGCTGGAAGGAACAAAGCAGGACATATAAAACACTAGAGAGACATACGGGGGGTCCTCCATAGCTGGGGGTGCTCTCCAGCTGTTGGAGACATTAGGAGGGTTTCAGAAAAGAGAGCTTGGAGATGAGCTTCGTACCCCAGAGAGGCCACAGAAGCAAGAGTTGAGTTAGTATGAAGAGAGATATCTGGGGATACTGCAGGGTGACAGTGTGGTATCACTGTAGCATGATACCAACACACTGAGGCATGAAAGCTTCTGTTTGTTCAGGGGACTGTGAATGTCCCATTTGGCTCTAGTGGGAAAAGACACTGGAATTGTACGTGGGAGTTGTTTGTTAGAATACTTCACTTTCACAGGCTTCAGGGCCCTCCTACCTCATTGCTCACCGTTGAGAGATTTGGTAGCACTGAATTAACTGACTTGACATTAAGTCATAGAGTCTTGAGAGGTTTGTATATGGACTTAAGATTTTTGTTGCTGTTGTCGTTGTTGAAATCAGCACCATGTGAAAGGCCTTGGCTTTTGGAAACTTTTGCTATCGAATATTTTTTAAATCTATGGTTGATGGGAAATTTTCTACATGATCTTGATCAATTCAATTTTTATGTAGACCCACTAGTAACAAAGGTATCATGAGAGAGAAAAGGGGTTAAGACCTGACCTATGATTGTGGGTATAAATCAGAGAAAAGATGAGAAGTAATTCAGATGCAGAATCCATTGGGTGGGATTCTGGGAATTTGATGGTGGAACATCAGTGAGATTGGATCCATAGCTCATTCCAAGGTTTAAAGTAAAAGTTGAATGAAGTAATTATAGTTACTATAAGAATGAAAAGATTGAAACTGAATGCCAGAGCCTATTAAAATAAGGGTTAGGTAGCATAGGGAGCAGGGGCAATCCACTAGGTTTGGAAATGGCGTATGTAAGATACTCCAAAAAATGTCCAAATAATGTCCATCTGAGCATCAAAAAAGAGAGTCTTCACCTGGAAAGATGGCTCAATGAGCAAAGAGTTCGCTGTGCAAACGTGAGTTCCTGAGTTCACATCCCCAGCCCCCGTGTAGAAAGGTGTGCACAGTGACACATGCCTAGAATCCAAATGTTGGGAGAGAGAGACAGGTAGATCTGTTTCTCCCATTCAGCCCATCAGTAATCCAGACTCAGGGAGAGATCCTGTCTCAAAAATAAAATGGAGAGCGATGAAGGAAGATACCTGATGCTATCTCTGACTGCGGTGTGTGTGTGTTTATATGTATGTTTATGTGTGTGTGTTTATGTGTGTTTGTATGTGTGTGATCGTGTACTTACCCCCACCCTATACACACACATACAACCTAGCCTGTAATTTGGGAGAGGATTACAGTTTTGAGCATCGTTGGCATCAAGATTCTGTAGAAATCAATAACATCATCAAGAAAGAATGTAGAGGGGAGATGAGGCAGGATTAAGGAGAAGTTGGAGAATGCCAGACTCTAAGTGTCTGAGAACTTAACAGCAGAGAAAGTTAAAGAGGGTGGCAGGGAGGATGGGGTTGGAAGCCAAGGGAGATAAGGGATTCTCCAATGCGACATGTGCTCGGAGGGCAGAGCAGATGGCAACAAAGAAAGGTGACATGGGTAAAACTTCCAGGGTCAGGACACAAGTGAGGCCTGGGAAGTAGTGGAAAACTTTCTTATCTGGGGGAGAAGCAGGGACTTGTGGACAGTCGGGCTGGGCATGGGTTTGCCACAAGGGGAGGCCAAAGAAGGAAACATGAAAGCGAGGCACCCATAAATTCTCAAAACAAATTTAGAAAAGCAAGCTCTTCAAAGATCTAAAGTCCCTTTTTCTTAAGAACTTGAGACAGGGCCTTTATAAGTCCCTCTTTGAGCTGTGGACACTGTGAGTGTTCCCCAGAGAGGACAGAGAGAATGATCTCTCAATCAGTTCCCATCGGCCCACCCCACTCATCAAGGAATTTGGCAAGCCTGTGGCTGCTGCCTCCCCGCCTGGAATCTTCACTCTTTAGATTAAGGAGCGGTTCTAACATTGTTTATTTTAGAAGATTAATGGTTCCCCCTCCTCATTTCTCAGGGACAGACTTGAGTTTGTCTAGAGTGAGTCATTAAATGTATCTACCCCGTGGCTCTAGCTGCAAGAGTACAGATATAAAATCATCTGATTTTGACAAAAAGCAGATGGAACTTTTCTTCTTATTTTAAATACCCAGTTTTATGATGTGTGTGTGTGTGTGTGTGTGAGAGAGAGAGAGAGAGAGGGAGAGAAAGAGAGAGAGAGAGAGGGAGGTGGCAAATGTTCTGAGATAATTGGGCACGACCCTCCAGTCTAATACAAAGCTTTCCGAAGAACTTACGACTTGTTAGCCTCTTCGAGGTGACTCTCAATGACTTAATGTGAAATCAATTAAGTTAGCCCTACCTACTCTCACAAGCTACTCCCATGAACACGGAAAAGGTAAATGAACAAGAAATAATATCCATCTTTAAGTTTACAACGTGCTAAAGGTGAATGAAACCCCTAAGAACTCAGGTTGAGTGTGGTAGGAGCGACGGTACGGGTGTCTGCAGCTGGAGTGGCCACACTCAGTTAAGGCTTTCTGGTGGAGGCAGGGCGGGCACTGATCTTGGAGGGTCCTTAACCCATGCAAATGCACATCTGAGTGTAAGGGTTAACTGGGGGTAAAACGATGCATTCCAGGAAGAATAATGTCGAGAAGTGTGCTGGCTTGAATGATAAATGCCCCCATAGTCTTGGGACATTGAACATTTGGTGTCCAGTTGGCGGTGCTATTTAGGGAGGCGTAAGAACCACAGCCTTGCTGGAGGAAGTCTATCATTTGGGGTGGGGCCTTGGGAGGAAAAGTGTCATGCCACTTTCAGCTGGCTCTCTCTGCTTTGTGCTAACATTTGAAGATAGCAGCTCTCAGCTTCCTGTCCCTGCCACAAGCTTGCCACTTGCTGCTGTGCCTCTCCACGGTGAGGGACCTTAAGACCAAATGAACTCTTCCTTCTTTAAGTTGCTTCTGGTCATGGTTTTTTATTCCAGTGACAGAAAAGTAACTAATATAATAAGGACTCACAAAAGAGATCCATAACTCCAGTGCACAGGCCAAGAGCGGAATGAAAAGTGAAGGGATTTATAGGTCGTGGTGTTCACAAACTTTGATGGGAAACTTTCGAATGCTTCATTAGCTCATGCTTCACCTCAGGATTTTACAAGCCAGACTGCTGGGACCTGGTTACAGCAGGAACAGGCTAGGGGCTTCTGCTCATGAACTAGCACTGGCTAGCCGAAGGGCTCTCTTCACGCATGAACGAGGGTTTGGCTTTTGTGTTTATTTTCCTGAAGGAGACTTGTGGAGGGAAGTATGAAAGCGGAGACTGAAGAAAAGAAGCTTGGACACAAATTTTGCAAGGGCTGGGAGACAGGTAGGGCAACAGGACTTTCCTTTTTGTGGTCCTGGAGGTTGAATGTAGGGCCTTGCACATGCTATAACCCCTGTAGGGAACCAGTGAAGTCCAGAGTCAATGTGATTTGTTTGACATGGTTGGGGCTGTGTCAAATGTCTTGGACCCATGGGCATTGACAAAGCCTTCCTCTGGTCCTTCTGTGGATGCTGGTAGTGTGCACAGAAGGTGTGCACAGAGCTCTCCCTCTCACGCCACCATCCCCCTTTCTTCTGCTGAGTACTTGAGGCCTGAAGACTGATCCACTATGGAGACGTCTTCTATTGCAATTAGCTAAACCTGCCTCCTTGTTCAGCTGTGTGCAATAACCCCATCTCTCTCCTCAACTGTACATAATATACGTAATCAATATGCTGAGCCTCCCAGGGACCATAGCGTCTCCATTACAGAGTCCAGTCCACTCAACCCTAGCTTTTCCATGCGTCCCTGTCTCTGCCTTTTCTTAATCACCTCACTTCCCCAGGCAGGCCAATCCCTGGAGCTGTGCTGGATGGGACAACCCCACAACCCTTTAATTTTTCTACTCACATACAGAGTCATTGAAAGTTATGGAAAAGAAATGATGTTGATGTAACGGATGGAGTCTAGGATCCATATTATCTCCTCAGCCAGCTGGGTTCTCCACCCCCATTGAAATCACCATCTCCCATAAGTCGATAAAGGTAGAGATTCCACATCCCCTTATAGAAGCAGTAAAATATCCTGAGGAATCCCCACCTCACTGACATCTTCAGAACATCCTTGTAACACCCAGAGTGGATAAGAAGGGTCCAAATGTTCACCTGGCTCCTGGCCCGAGGACGACTCATGATAAACCCTCCCCTATACCTACCTCATGGACTCCACCTCTATGGCAGGAGTCTCAGCTTAAGTCTCTACTTGAGGATAAAGGGAATGAGTCATGGGTGGCAATGAGACTCCCCCTGGCTGGAAGAGCGAGTCAGGAGCCTGGTGCAGGGCTGCAGCTCAGCAGCCTGTCGGGTAGTGGAGTGTATTAGTTTCTTTTCTGGCGGCTATGACAGTCTGTCTGGCAAGAAAGTAATTGCAATGGGGAAGGGTTTATTTTAGCTCAGGGGTTAAGAAGGGACACAGTCCATCATGGCGGGGCAAGCGCCGCAGCAGGACTGTGAGGTGGTGGTCCCACGGCATCTGCAGTCTCGGTAGTGAGATGACCGGCGGTGGGGTCAGATTGTCGACCAATGATCAGCAGCTGGTGACCCCTCCCCAGAAATACGTCACCCCTTAAAAGTTCTAGGATCTTCTAACATGACACCATTGGCTGTGCACCCAGAGCTCAAACACACAAGCTCACCAGGGATATTTTACACTCAAACTGCAAGAGTCAGAGAACGTGGAACCCTGTCATCCCTGGAGAAGGTGTGGCTATTCAGGGCTGTCACTTACTGCAAGGTGAGGGGGCAGGGTGAGGAAGACACTTGAAGCCTGCTTTTGGACCCATTGCTGTGTAAGGACGATGCCAGCCTTGGGAAGGTGACTTCTGAAGCCTGAGGAGCAGACAGAGGTCACTCGGACCCAGGTCACCTGTGTCCTCCTACTGCAAAATTCTCCCAGACTTTATCTCATCATTAACCCTCCTTTTTATCTTCTGGGGAGTAAAACATAGTTTCAACTGAAAGATTAAACACAGACACCCTAAATGGAAGAATGTCTTACAGGAAGAAGCTCAAGATTGTAATTAAAACGTTGGCAGTATTATGGGATGTCAGAGAAACTATCACCTTGGAACAAAGATTGGGCTAAAATAACCCAGAACGAGGAGAATCTTTTTAAAGAATTAGCTGTACCATATTGAAGTTCATCTGCATTTTGAATGACACGCCTTGCATTTACCCTGCGCTCAAATGCAGTGTTTCCTAGTGAGGATGCTCTTGCAGTCTGGCAGTCCTTTCCAAATTCTTGCAGTGTGCTAGCCAGCCACATACCCGGCACCTCCCCGCAAGTGCCAACAACACTCCTTAGTCATTGTAAAGCTGAAAATACGACTTGAGAAACATTCCTCTGTATTTCAGAGAGCCTGCATATGCTACCTCTTTGAATCAGCACAATGATTCAAAGGTTTGACCATCTTGGCTCTCCAGATGGCGAGCTGAGTCTTAGATGGATTTCTGACTTCACAGGTTGCATCGGAGCGCTGCAGGGTTCCAGCCCTAGTACGCTGTCTCCTAGTTTGCTTCCTTTGACAAAGCTTTGAACCACCTTTCAGTAGAGGCCGACTTGAATTTCATCTCAATCAACTAATAAGTAAATGCACCTGGTGCTTTGTTATTCTATTGCTAGGGACTCTTCAAAGGAACATAGATTTCATGGTCCAGGAGGGACCTGTCACACAGGAGCTAAGGAGAACTGGGCTCATGAGACTAACAGAGGGGGAAGATCTTGGAGTTCCCATGGACAATAAGGGAGGGGAAGAAAAGAGGGAGCCAAGAAGGTCTTGAGATACTTTGAACTATATTGCGTGATCCGCCCCTCTGGATCCTTTAATATAGTATATTACTCATGGAAAACTTAGACTGAATGCTTTGTATAAGATACAAGAGGGCTGGGATGGCACTTGGGTTGAGAAAGACTGATGTAGAGATAGTTAAGTGGATCCAAAGGCCAGAGGCAGAAGGAACTGTGAGTAAACCTCTTGAGAGCTGTCAGACATCCAGGGCAGGGCCTGGGATGTGCTTTGGGCTGGAGTCTGCAGATTCACCCAGATGTCTGAGACAGCAAATATACCAATTCACAGCTGAGTCACAAAATTCAGGGGAGGTTGAAGCACCGCTGGAGTCTATAATACTTTCCAGGAATTAAAGAAAGGCTATCTAATTGATTCCAGAAATAGACTAGCATCAAACGGACCTGAAGCCATCAATTTGAAGATCTGTATTTTCAGTGTTTCTGTAATATATATGTTCATATGTGTGTAAATATGTGCATGTAGAGGCTGGAGGTTGATTTTGGGTGTCTTCCTTGGTTGCTTACCACCTTAAGTTTTGAGACATAGTCTCTCACTGCAACTGGGGCTCATCAATTTGGCTAACCTGGCTAGTCAGTAAGTCCTACGGATGCTCTGTCTTTACCCCATGGCCCAGCTTTTTTCATATGAGCTCTGGGAAGGGTGGAGGAGTGGAACTCTGGCTCTCATGTTGGGCAAGACTGGGCCATCTCCCCAGCCTGACTTGCATTATTAAGGACAATTATAAAATATTTGAAGTGATTAATTATTTACTCTTAACCTGGAGTTAAAGTTGGTAGGAATGGGACATGGGGTAGACCCAGTTACAAACCACCCCCAACCCCACTATGCATGCCTTATCTAGCTAGCACCCCAGAACTGCCACTTCTAGGCAGGAAGTCAATTATGGGTCATGGGATGATTAGGGAATTTCAGATTATGTAAAATGACAAAATGTCAGAAAATAGAATGAAGTCCACATGTAGAATGAAGATAAGATCCTAAGTTTAATTATCATCTAGTTACACTTATGAATTCTGGGATTCACGTATAAATGTCTCACTTCTTTGTAACATGTCTGTGCTAAAATCTGCCCTTCGAACAGGCCAGTCTGTCCTCTTTTCAAGCTAGCTTGTCTGCTCTGGTTTGTTGCTCTCTTGTATTTAAGACCCAATTGCACCTTGGGACATGTTTCTTACCCTTTGTGCATGTGTTAAATTTTATGTAAAAAAAGGAACCAGCGCCTGTAGCATGAGGGCCTGCTTGTCTGTCCCGCCCGGTCCCCCAGCCATTTAGTCCCAGAGAAAATCACGCAGAGAGTCTACAGTAGGTTATAAACTGATTGGCCCATTAGCTCGGGTTTCTTATTAGCTCTTATAGCATATATTAACCCATTATCCTTATCTATGTTAGCCACATGGCTCAGTACCTTTCTCAGCGGGGCAGGTCACATCCTGCTTCTTCGGTTGTCTGGGCAGGAATCGGGAGAGAGCTTCCTGCTTCCCAGAATTCTCCTGTTCTCACCTCTACTTCCTGTCTGGTTTTCCCACCTATACTCCCTGCCTGGCCAATCAGCGTTTATTTAAAACACGATCGACAGAATACAGACAATTCTCCCGCACCACTAGCGCCCCTGGGTGCCTGCAGAGCCTGCCCCTGGAAATCTTTCTGAGACCTGTGTCCGAGTGCTGTCCCTTAAGGGATTCTCTGCTATACTGCTCTATAGCCTCAGGAAGGGCACAGTGCCAGTCTGGACCAATGGGATCCTTCAAGGCAACTGATGTTTAAGACATTTCTGAGAGGAGACTAAGGAAACATCATTTGATTTGGATTTTCATGCCTTCTTTTTCCCTGATGCATTCCCAAGAGGGAGGACTCTCAGTTGACCCTTTAGGTCTCAATTATCTTGTTTAATTTCTTGCTTGAAGGCAGGCCTTGGCCTGACATATCCTAGACACAATTACTTAGTGGTTGACTCTTATTTAAATAATTCTCATAATAGACCAAGAAGGCATTTTTGTTCTTTGAACAGGGATGAGAGAGGCATGAGATCCCAGAAGTCCTGCAGGCAGGAAGTCCTCACTGACTCTCTGCCAACTCTTGGGCAAGGTTTACCTGCCAGAGCCAAAGTGGGAGGAGGGAACACTTTTCCCAAGCTATCACTCTTCCCTCAGGAGCTCCAGGTTTTGACTGAAACCAATTTTGAAACTATTATCTTACGAAAAAACCCTGCAGAAGAACCTGGCTAATTCTCAAGTAGGCTAAAATCAGGGTCTCAAAACTTAAAGTTAAAAAAAAAGACCAAAAAACAAAACAAAACCCAATAAACCATTCTAGAAACCACTTAATGGGATGGAATCTTTGCTGTGGATTTAGCCTGGATCTTGACCTAAGGGACTGAGAATCACAACAGAAGCAATCATTTTGGTGTGTCCAGGAGGATGCTTTTAGGGAGGTTTAACTAAGCAGGGAAGATGTACCCAGAAGCAGACAGCTCCATCTCATGGGCTAGGGTCCTAGACTGAAGAAAAAGGGGAAAACAAGCTGACTCCCAGCCTTCACCTTGCTCTGTCTCCTGATAGTGTGATCAGCTACCCTACTCCCCTGTCACCAAATCTTCCCCACCCATGACGGACTTTGTTCTCATCCTGTGAACCAGAAGAAACCCTTCCCTCCTGGAGTTGCTTCTGTCAAGCATTTTGCCACAGCAAAATAACTAATATGAAGGGTGTTCAGAGATAAGCACGAGGCCCACCAAACAGTTCTCTTAATTATATAAAGAATACCTACAGAATGCACCCACAGTTTTAAATTTCTAAGAAAAATACAGACACAACCCTAAGCTAAAATCTTCCATTAAATCTTCTATATCTGATGATTCTTTTTTTCCAAATATTGGAGCATGAAGTTGAAATTTGCTGAGGCAGACACAGAGTGCAGGGTGGGGAGTGGAAGCTGCTTGGAGGTCTGGAGACAAGAGTGCACCACTCCTAGTCTGAAAGTGTGGCTTGCTTCAGGCGCCTTTCTCCTTCTATTTATACTCTCTGCCTGCCAGCCCCGCCTATCCTTTCTCCTGCCTTGCTATTGGTTGTTCATCTCCTTATTAGATATCCGGTGTTTTAGACAGACACTGTAGCACAGCTTCCCAGAGTTAAACAAATACAACATAAGCAAAAGTCACACACCTGAAAATAATATTCCCCAACAACACTGTGTTTGCTCCTTTTCTCTTTTCAAACATGTAGACGGCAAAGGGCATAGTTCTTTTTCTCGACACAGTGGCAGATTACCCATCAAAAGCAACCGAAGGAAGGAAGGGTCTCTTCTGGCTCACAGTTCCAGGGTGCAGCTCATCTTGGAGGGGAAGTCATGGAGGCTGAAGCGCATGAGGCAGCTGAGACAGCTGTATCTGAGCAGGAAGCACAGAGAAAGGGATGCAGGCACTCAGCTCACTCCCTCCATCTTACTCAGTCTGGTTTCAGCTGTGGCCTTGCTGCTTTTACCTTCTTTATCAGAGTGCTAAATATAGATTTATTAGAAGAGACAAGAACTCACATGATGTGGGATGTTCTTCTATATGTGTTGCTTTTATTGGTTAATGAATAAAGCTGTTTTGGCCAGTGGCTTAGCAGAGTGAAGCTAGGCAGGACATCTAAATAGAGATAAAGAGAGAGTGGGGAGGACACGGAGTCAGGGAGACGCCATGTAGCTTCTGAAGCAGACAGAGGTTGGACGGAAACTTACCGGTAGGTCACAGCCTTGTGGCAATACGTAGATGAACAGAAATGGGTTAATTCAAGATGTAGAGCTAGCAAGGAATACGACTAAGCTATTGACCAAATAGTATTGCAATTAATAATGTTTCTGTGTGGTTATTCGGGTCTGGGTGGCCGGGAAACGAACAGGCAGTCTCCGCTTACACTCACAGAGTTCTACTGCCTTGCCTCTTAAGTGCACCAAAGGTGAGCACTGTGATGCCCAGTACAAGGATTGGACATTTTAAAGAAATAAAACCTATAGAGCCAGAGAAGTCGGATGTGCACAGATTACCCGTGGGGCTGGCCTGTCATCTCGTCTGTTCAGAAGACCTGCATTGCCTGAGGAATGCAGGGAAGGGTAGAAGACACCCTTCTGTTCTCAGGACATCACCTCACTGCCCTGTCATTTTCACTGGGCCACCTGAAGATGCTATTGGGTGGAAGACAGTGACTTTCAAGCTCCTTTAAGCTCTTTTAATAAATATATATACAGTGTCCTGATACGTAAAGAAGCTAAAGGCAGAGCAGCAACAGCCGAAACTGGTAAGCCCTTGGCTCAGCCTTCTGTGTTGAGAACAGCTGTAAACTGCCGGGCTTCACTGAAACACATTTTAAAGCCACTGGGTTAAGACCCAGGCTCCCAATTGGATGCTCACAAAAGGATGTCAGAAGCCGGAGGATTGGGATCTCTTAGCCTTCAATAGCGGGAATCAGGCTTGCGAGTGGCTCGGCCTCCTGGGGCCCACTGCTTGCTGCTTTAACGCGTCACCATGTGTAGAGAAATGATGGTCATCGAGAAATGTTAGGGTGTACCAGGGGAAGACAGCATCCTTTGATGGAGGTGATCACCCCACATTATCACCAGTCATTGCCACCCCAGCAGGACTTTTTCTAGTGAACTTTGCCCCTGCCAATTGTGTATGGGAAGAACGTTTGTCTGGCAAGACGTGGAAGGAGAACCAGTGGGAAGACGGGCACAACCCACTTAGCAAGGGAAGACAGAGTGGTAAGCCTGGAGCTGGGAAGGCCAGAGTGAAACTTTCCAATGACCTGGAGAAAACAGTGAAACGTTGAGATAAGGACCGTAGAGAGAAAGGAAAGGACGCTGAAATCCTGCCTGTGTCCCAAGGCTACCTCCCTCCCAGGCAGCAGCTCAGCTCCGTCAGGATAGCACATAAAACCATATATTTTATTATTATTATATATTTTTATTATTTTACTTCTGAAAGACGTTTCTCACAGGGTGAGTGCTCATTTGAGAGACCAAGAGTAGATTCTTCACCTGGAAGAAGACAGACTTGAGTTTTGAAAAGATGGGTGAGTAATGCCAAGTGGGGGACCTGTCAAGGAAAGAGACAGGTCCTGACAGACTCAGACTGAAGAAACAAAGCGGCCTCCCACCTCCTCCCACCCCCACGTCCTTTTCCTCTGTTTCTCAACTCCATCGCTCTGACTCAGAAGTGTCAGCCACCGGGGTGCTCCCCACCCCTCAGAGACCTCACTAGGGGCCTTTTCTTCTCGTCCCCATCCAAAAGGCCGGGCAGGAGTCCAGACACATCCACTCTTCCAAAGGCCCCCACAGAGGGGCAGCTTCCTGGCAGGCACCTTCCCCAGGCAAAAATGACTTGCCTCCTGGATGATGCACCAGACGGACAAGCCGAGGCTCATGGTTTTCCACCAAGGGGTTTCACAAAGCCTTGCCAATTCTTTACCAATCCCCCCTCCTTTGCCATTGGCCAGTTTCCCTTCACAACCCTCTCTCTGTGTCTATCATCCTCTCTGTCAGCCAAATCCTTTTTCATTTTTCTCAGCTTCATCTTGGACTCAGGCCGAGTGAAGCTTGTCAAGAAGATCCCTGATGTACCAAGTTTTATGTCCCTGCCACCACCCCCCTGCGAGGCACTGCTTATACTTCACCTCGGTGATGTGTTTCAGAGAAGGGGGTTCTCATGTCAAAAGTAGGAAGAATTTGACCAAACTACCAAGGGAACGAGAGCTGCATGATTATTTTCGAATGGGAATTTATGTATAAAGATGTAGTGAGGCCGTGGAGATAGACTTCTCAGAAGAGAATTGAAGGGAATTGGGGGAAGGACGTGGAGAAAAACCAAAATAGAAACTGGCATTATAAACATGAAAACCTTTTAAGGAGAGGCAAAAAATTACACCAAAAAAATTACATCTTATAGATGCTTTGGAATCGGTTAGCTTTGATTCCTGCATCAGAGCTCTGTGAACATTCTGGTTCTGCCATGGCTTACCAGCTTCTCTCCTCCTCACCAGTGTGGAAACCACTCCCCGGTAACTCTCGGCACGGACACTCCGTGTTACCAAGGGTGCCACTCCATTATTCCTCCCTGTGACGAGGTGCCATCATTATAGACCTGAAGATAATGACAGGCAAGACATCCAGAGCTGAGAAATTTTAACAGAATTGGGCAGAATTCTCACTCAGGTCTGTCTGACCTTGGTGCAATCTTCAAGACGTCCTCTTTTGTTGAATAATTTGATGTTTAAGCTTTTGTGCAGTTTGGATGTAGAAATACTAGCTTAGCCAGTTGGTGATGGTGCACACCTTTAATACCAGTACTCGGGAGGCAGAGACAGGAGGATCTCTGTGAGTTCAAAGCCATCCTGGTCAACAAAGTGAGTTCTAGGACAGCCAGGACTATTATACAAAGAAACCCTGTCTCTGAAAGAAAAAAGAAAAGATAAAGAAGAAAAGAAAGAAAGGAGGGAGGAAGGGAGAGGAGGGGGGAGAAATACTAGCTTCAGAGCATATCATTCCCATCCCACTCCAATATAGAGCAAAAGGGAAATCAATTCCTCTCCATGGTGCCATGGTGCCTGCAGAGGTTTGGATTCTAACCAATATCAGGATACTCATGTCTCCAGTGGATTAGATACCCAGGGTCTGAACATTTTTCCTCTATAGTGGGTTTACATCATGGGAGGCGGTGTGGCCTGGGTTCCACCCTGGCCTGCCAAGATGCTAAGGCAGGTATCTCTGGGCTAAATCAGGTTTTCAGGAGGGAGGGGGGATATGCTTCACATCCTACACTCAATTCTCCACCAAGCCTAGTCTGAATCCAGTGATACCACCCCAGAGTCACTCACAAGGCCCTACAGGCTTTATTTATATTTATATATTTATTATATATAAATATTACATATTTATATTTATATATTACAGAATATTCTCTGTTGTTCTCTTCTCAGTCCTGTCTGCTTCACAATGTCCTCAATTCTACTTCAGGGACTTCCTTACCTTCCAGAGTCACAGATGTCACATCTAATCTTTAGATGAACTTCTAAACAAGTTTGAATCTCAGGGAGCTGCTGGGGGTGTCCGCTACCCCATGAGAGGACTGTAGGGGTATTCAGCCCGATTTTCACCCCACCCCCCCAGCAAGCAGTATTGTAAAGTTTTGCATTTCATCTTATCTTGCTATGCTCATAGCTGAACACACTGGGAAAGTCATATTTCTTGACTGTTTTTGCTTCCGTCAGTCAGTGGCTAAGTTGATGTTGCCCCTAAAATCTACTCAGAGGTGAGAGACTTGTGTAGCCCTCACTGCTGGTCATTCCGTGGATTCTAATAATCGGTATTCAACTGCCAGGACACTGGAATCATCTGCCTCCTCTTCTTTGTTTTTTTTTTTTTAAAGCAATGTTGGGTGCAATGATTTTTTTTTGCAGCCCCCTCCACCCACCTCGAGGCTCTCCAAATGACTGTGGGGCCTGGAATGCTTTTATTCTCAGCCACACTACAGTCCGTTGGCACCCAATCTCTGACCTGTGTCGTTACAGTTCGGCTCTGTCCTGGTTTTGACTCCTTTGCATTCATCTGCATTCCCTAGGGAGGCAGAGGGTATAAACTGAACACTAGGGTGAGCATGGGAAGCTCTAGAAGCTTTGAAAGGGGCTGGCTAGCTGGGCACTTGGGAGTGATTCCCCTTCCCTCTTTCGTGTCCTTTCATCTGGCTCCAGTTGGCTTGAGAAGGCCAGCTTGCCCCAGCCTCCCGTCCTGGTGTGGGCAGCAGCGGGCAGGGGTAGGGGCTTGCAGCTTGTTCACTTTGCTTTTGTCTTGCTCTGAACATGTCCATCACGGTCCCAGGCTAGACGGTGTAAGGGCCTTCCTTCCATTTATCTGTTTGTTGGCTTGTTTGGAGACAGAGTGTTCCTCTGTAGCCCAAATCATCCTCAAATTCATAGTAATATTTTGGTCTCTGCCTCTTGAGTGCTGGAATTATATGCATGAACCACCACACCCAGCTAGGATCTTCTTTCTTTTTTAAAGAAATCAATCATTGGATGGTTAGTTAATTGTGTCGGGGTGTTTGTGTTTCTCTGTGTGTTTATGGGTACAGGTGCATACACACCACTTCTTAACACAGATATCTAACTCATTTTCTCTAAATATGATTTTTATCTCACACTTGAAGAGAACACACGTTCCTAAGTATCACAGTTCATTTAGGTCTGGAGCCTCTGCCAGTTTGTCTCTAGCACTACAATGTTCTGCCAGTCTCTGGACAGGTCCTCCCACACAGGGCTAAAGGCCCAGAGTCCAAAGCTGAGCCGTGGTTTCTCCTTGGGGGGATGCTGATGTTAATGAACTTAATTTCAGGGGTGAAATCACCGACATTCTGAGATTGGGCTTTTATCTGTTGGGTGGATATTTGCTTCCTCGGATGAGAGGAAAGTAGGGAAAGCTGGACAAGATCTCGGGAAAACAGAGTTTAATGCAGGTGAAAAGACAAGAAGAAACGCTTGGAACTCAACCTCGCCATGTTGCTGGCTGGAACTACAGCTACACAACTCCTCATCATCCTATTTGGTGACAGTTTGCTCCAAGACCAAGTCCTGCTTTCCGTGAAAACTTGTCCATTTAATACTAAACTATCCCTCAGTCTGCAGTCTCCATGTACTCAATAGGGAAACCCAACTTTTAGAGTGAACAGGCTCAAAAGACTTCAGAGTCAAAAGGAAACTCAAAGAAAGATTGAGTTTTAAATTATCCTGTGTGCTTTGTGTGTGTGTGTGTGAAAGAGAGAGAGAGAGAGACAGAGACAGAGAGAAAGACAGAGAGAGGGAGAGAGAGAAAGAGAGAACATGTGTGGAGGTCAGAGGACAACTTGCAGAAATTGGATCTGTTCTTCTACCATGTGGGTCCTAGGGATTGAACTCAGGTTGTCAGACTTGACAGCAAGGGTCTTAGCTCATCGAGCCATCTCACCAGCCCTAAAGAAAGATGTGTAAATGCTATTTTCTACCATTGCATTTAGTGATTATCCTTTCCCTATATACAATATTGATTGCTGATTTCCGAAAAGTAACTGGCAACGGGTACAGTGTCTCTTCCAGAAGAGACAATCCATTCCCACTTCATCCAAATTTCATTATTTAATCATAATAAGTGAAATGAAAGACCGTGCTATTAGTCATAGTGTCAAGGAAGAATTGAGTCCCGGTAAGTATTTTGACAACTTGACATAAGCTTGAGTCATCTGGGAAGAGGAACCTCAATTGAGAAAATGCCTTCATCAGACTGCCTGAAGGTAAGTCTGTGGGACACTGTCTTGATTAATGATTGATGTGGGAGAGCCCAGGACACTGAGGGCAGTGCCACTCCTGGATGGCATAATCAGGTGGGATGAGCAAGCCCTGAGGAGGAAGTTGGTAATCAGGATTCCTCCACGGTGTCTGCTTCAGTGCCTGCTTCCTGGTCACTGCCCTGTTTGAGTTCCTGCCTGACTTTCCGCAAGGATGGGCTGTGTTAGGACATGTACACCAAATGAAGCCTTTCCTTCCCGAATTGCTTTTGGTCATGGTGTTTATCACAGCGATAGGAAACAGACTAAGACAAATTGTAACTAATATATCTGCAGTGTGCATGCTACTTTATGCAATTCGTATGTAACTAAGTCATTTGGTCCCTGCAGCATCCTCTGAGACAGGGCAGTGCTATCATCGTGTTATAGGGAGGTAATCAAGATTCAGGGAGGTTAACAATGTTGTTCAATGTCATGCAATCATCAAGAGGGGTACTGAATTCTTAGGCTTTACTGTCTGTGTCCTTAACTGCTGAACTATTACCTCCAACAAATAATTAGTGAAGAAATGGTGACAGACACCAGATGCTAGAAGAGGCAAAGGACACATTCACCCTTAAGTTTTCACTGGTGAGAATGGACCTCTTGGAGTTCAGAGGCCTGGACTTGAGAGCTTTGGCAGAGATAAACCTGTGTTTTTAAGCCATCCAGTTTGTGGTATTTTCTATTTCAGCATCAAGAATGTAATATAAATCTATCTGAATATAAATATAATATACTTATATAAACATAAATATAAATATAAAGAATAATATAAATCTATCTGAACAGCACTTTTTAGTTTTCATACTGACCTTATTAACTCCTAAAAGTAGAATTTGAAGAGCTAGATCTACCAGGAAATGACTGTGGGATAAATCACCGATGGCTGTGGGTTCTATCTCTTTATCTATAAAATAAGGCAGATGCCTGCCCTTTGTCACTCACCAAGGTATTGTAAGGATCAAAGAGAGACCCACGTCCTACGTGAAGATGAGTGACTGAATTTTGTAAACCACACCTTCTTTTCTTCTTCTCCTCCTCCTCCTCTTCTTCTCTTCTTCTTTATCTCCTCCTTCTTTTCTTCCTCCTCCTTCTTCTTCTGTAGGGACTCTCTACATAGTTCTGGCTTTCCTGGAAATAGTCTACCATGTAAACTAGGCTGGCCTGGAACTCACAGAGCTCCATCTGGATGTTGGGATTAAAGGCATGTGCCATCACAGCTGGCCTGCACTTTCTACACTGACTTTACTTTCTATACAGTACTTTCTCTTCTGGAAACTTGCCTTTGTCCTTGAGCCATCCTACTTATCTTTGAGGGGAGCGAAGTCACTGCCTAGCTAAGGGCTTGGGTGTAGCGATATGGGTTATAGATATTAGTAATTGTTTAGGGGGGTTGGTTACAAGTTGTTATTGGTAATGGTCAGGAAAAAGCTAAACAAAGGAAATTAGATTTAAGGTTTAAGTTTTGAAAAGAAAAAGGGGGACGTAAATATGATAGGATAAAAGGGTAGATTATTGAATCTACTTTTAAAAAATAACTACTAGTTTTAAATGTTTTACATTGGATTGGACTTTTATATATTATATATAAATTTTGTATATTGGTACAAATTTGAGATTAATTTTGTGAAACATATGGTAGATAAATTTCTACTCTTGTTCAAGGTATTGTACCTATGCAATTCATTTAACAATGTGCTGCAAATTTCTAGTCCTTGAAAATTATTTATTACCAACTGTTTAGGATAATAAGGAAATGCAGATTAGTAGTTATTCACAATCAAACTTGCAATCACATTAGGTATGTTTTCAAGGTCAAACATAGATACATTTTAGATAGACAGGTCATCTTCAAACACTTTGGATATCTACAGAATATGGCATTTAAGATATTTTAATAACATAGGCTCATTTTTTATGACAATGAGACATGTCTGCTCCTGGCAGCACCAATCTACTTCAGAGAAGAGAATGGATTGAAGAAACTCCACATGGAGTCCATTTTCTTTGTGGCAAAAGTAAGCCCCTGGGTAAGAAAGTGACCTTACTTCAACTATTGACAGTACACTGTCCTAATTGGACAAGCAGGATGCACAAAAAAAAGTAACTGGTAAGCATTGTCAAGACAAGATGGGATAGCCCTTCAGAATATCCTACTTTATAGAAAAGTCTGTCAGATAAACTAGGGCTGTAGGCCAAAGATGGATGCCCCAACATTGCAGAGGAACCCTGGGTGATTGTCCAGACAGTCAGCTGTTTCTGTCATTTCTCACATTTTGGGGGGGAAGTTGCTTGCTTGCACTTCCTGCTTATTCAGTTAATATTATTTCCTTCTTGGGTCTCTAAGGGAGTTGAAGACTAGACAATTATAGCTATAGTTTTACTTGTTTACCAGACACAGAAAAGAAACTCCCTAAAGAGGTGTAAAGTGTATAAGGTTAAGAGATAACAAAAGATAGTTTTGGATAGTAATGTAAGTTATGATAGAAAGTAAATTATGAACAAGGCTTTGGACTCACTAAGATAGGATAGATAATGGGGTATTTTTTTGAATTTTTCAAATGCAAATGTACTAGACATTGTGATATACTTATTGCCTATATATATTGTATATAGTTATTATATTATGTGTAGTTTTTCTTATATTAATTATAGACTTCTTTTTTATTTTACACAAAAAAGAGAAATGTAGTGATATTTTATTTGTATTTTAATAAATAAAGCTTGCCTGAAGATCAGAGTGCAAAGCTAAGCCACTAGAGGCCAGGGAGTGGTGGCATACACCTTTAATCCCAAGATTCGGGAGACAAAGGCAGAGCCTTGTAAGCTCAAGGCTACTCTGGGCTATACAAGATTGATCCAGAAACAGATCCAGGTGGTGGTGGCTCACAATCCAGTGTTTGGAAGTCATACACCTTTAATCCCAGCACTAGGGAGGTGGAGACAAGAGCAATATGGCTGGGCGGAGAGAGGAATATAAAGGGGAAGGGACAGGGACTCACTGGAGTGTGGAGTCTGAGGCTTGGTGGAGACACAATGCAGTCTAGACATTCTGATTTGCCCATTTGGTCTGAGCATTGGTAGAGGTAAAAGGTCTCTCTAATGACTTACTGCTCTGCGTCTCTGATCTTCAGTTTTAACCCCTATATCTGTCTCTGGGTTTTGATTAATTAATACCGACTAGAATTCATGCTACACTTGGGTACTGCAGACACACACTAGAGGTGCTATCTCCTTCAGGGTCTATCAATGGTAAAGGAAAAATGTGCTGTTCGGAGAGGAACCATGGTAGGGAGGGAAGTTACTCTGCTATGACTGAGGGTGTCATGCTCAGCTGAGGACTTGGGTTCCAAGGCTGACTCCTTCAAGAAACATCCGGCCTAGAAGCAGAAAGACAAACAGGTCTGTTTCCCATTAGCCCCTGGTGCAGGCATGATGAGAAACTGCGGAGCACCCCTGAGGAGCGGCAAGCAGAAGTTTGTTTTCCTGCTGCCCTTTCAGTCCTGTGCCTAGGGCAATGCAAACTCTCAAAGGTGGTAATTAGTGCCAGTCAGAGTGAGGCTTTCTGAAGCTGACCCCTATCCATTAGGAAATGGACTGAGGCCAGTGGGCCAGCCACTTAACCAGGGCACAAAAAGCTAAAAATTCAATGCCCGGCCAACTCCTGCACAATTAGTGTGCTTCTCCAACCATGCCCCAATGCACAGTGGGAGCCCTTCAAGGATGGGAAAGGGCAGCCCAAGGTTGAATGGCACCGTAAGCCTTGAAGCAGAGATCCATAACAGTGACATCCTAGAGGAGGGACAGTGGCAGAAAGAATGGAGATGGGGAGGATAACTCGGTGTGCTTTTGTGGGGGAGCAGAATAGACCCAGAGCAAAGGGCCCCACTCGTCTAAATTCTGGACAAAGCATTTCCCCGACTTTAGTGAGTCGTGGCACTTACAGTTACCATTTTTTTCTCTACTCCATTTAGCCTCCAAAAATTCCCACAATTCTGCAAACATTTTGCATCATCAAGAAACAGAACTTTCACTCAGTGTCTTACAACAGCTTTGTAATTGTTCTCTCTGCCCCATCCAAATCACTCCCTACATTTAAACAGAGTGGTGTTCCCCCCCCCCCTTAATTTTTTAAAGATAAACTCTGAACGTGTGCGGTCCCAAGTCTAAACTCTTCAATGGATACTGTCGTTCTTTAGATAAAACCTAAGACCCTTAGCTTGACCTGCCACTTGCTCTGGCTCCTGCTGACCTCCCCAAAGGCAGTAGTAACATTCCCCCCATCTTTCCAGTCCTCCACCTTTCTTTTCCAGCTTGGAGTCTTCACACAAATCCTTTATCTATGCATGCATAAGAATATAAGCGTGTACACGGACGCATGAGTTACTTTACTGCCGCTGTGATAGAACACAGAACTCATTTTGGCTTCCAGTTCGAGGGATGGGACTCTGATGGTGAACCCCAGCAGAAGGCATGGCTGCAGGAACAGGGAGGTGAAAACTCACGGCTGGAACTGCCAGTAAGAAAAGAGAGCTTGAATTGCAATGCCTTAAGCGCTCACAGTCAGCACACAGAGGCATGGGTCCTCCAGCAAGGCTGCACCTCCTAGTTTCCCCAAACAGTATGATCAGCTGAGGACCAAGTATTCAAAAGCCCAAGACTGTGGGGACATTTCTCATTCATATCACCATGATGGACATGTATGAAAACGGACTGCCATGATCCTCTCATTGCTTTCATAACTCATATGATACTCCTCAATATCTCTTACCACAAGCTATACATACGCAGCCATCCCTTAGTACCTGTCAGGTATTTGTCCTAGGATATCTTGTGGATACAAATCCTTATATTCCCAAGCCTGTGTGTAAAATGGTGTAGCATTTGTACATAGCCAACCATGTCTTCCTCTATACTTTTAAATCATCTCTACATGCATGTTTAAATTTATAATACGTTTATAATACTTATGCCATGTAAATGCTATGTTAATAGGTCTTGTACTGTCTGGAGAACAATGGCAAGAATGAATGCTTATGGGTGTCCTATGCAGCCTCAATTCTTCCCTGGCTACTTTTAATACATGGTTTCTTGAGCCCACATGTAGAGAAGCCATGGTTTGAGGATGTGTAGATATTTTTATGAATCAATTAGCTTCTCTTTGCATTTTCCCCCAACCCACTGATGTGTTAGCTCTGTGCAGGAGAGTCACTGGTGTTTGGTTCCCTACAACTAGTCCAGCACTCTGACCCTAGGCATACCATGATCCTAAGCAGGAATGAGGTAAGGCTTTTATTCTGGCTTTTTGTTAAATCTCCTCAAACGATCCTAACGTACAGCCAGGAAGGATGTTTGCCCAGGCTATGCTCCTCTTTAGGAAGGTCGGAGGTTTTGAGAGGTCTCCTGATAATGTCAAGGCCCTGGACCTGGCGTGGCTAGGATGTTGAGAGAAGGACTCCATCCGAGATTGGCTTCTTTCCTTGCTTTTTCCACCTTTCAGCCCACTTGGAGACGTTTTGCTACTGAGCAGAGGTAGAATCCTTTCAGACTCTCTTATTCCCCTGAGATGACCAACTCAGAACTGCCTGCCCAGGCCTCTCTCTACCTCAACACCCAGGCCCTGTGCCTGAGGGTTACTGACATTGTTTGTGCAATCAGAGTCCAGGCAAGGTAAAGTGGCTGAAAGTCCAGCTTCTGAGCTAGGCTCTCCTGGGCTTGAATTCTGATTTGATAACCAAACTTAAGCAGCGATTTCTGTTTGTAACTGGGGGGAAACTGACACTTGGTGCTTCAAGTAGTTGCTGTAAAGGCAAAGAGAACCAGTGTGCTGTGTGAAGAACTGAGCACCAAGCCTGGCTCACACCAAGAGACCAGCTGCCATCAGCTTTAAAACCTGATGCTTTAGTCTTTGGAACTATGTACCCCAGTTAGGAGCCCCCCTTTACACTCTTCCTTTCTTCCACTTTCTCCCCTTTCCCTTTTGTATTGAACGTTTTTCTTTTCTTCAGGAGGTATGCATATGTGTTTCAGAAAGTCTAGCTATTAAGCTCTAAAATACCCTATTACAACCTGTCAACTCTGCAGGTCACCCCATCATCTCTAGGTCATACAATCACACTCTGCAAAGTCAAAGCATCTTGTGGAGCTCAGTCGCTAAGCAACTGCTTAAAACAGCGTGAAGCAGCTCTGCATCCCTTGGTCATTCAGGCTTATGATGTCTGACTGCCTATCTCTTAAACTCCAGCCATGTTTTAAATAATGGTATGCCAGACTAACCATTTGTTTCTAAGGCAACACTGAACAAATCCGATTCCTGAAAACCACAAAATATTAGTGATGTAGGTCCTAAGTGGTGCATAGTTACTGGATTACTTATTTGTATTCTTTTTGTTATATGCACAGGGCAATCTAAAGATGAATTCGAGGCTAGACCAAGCATGACAAGGAAGTCTTCATTCATTTGTCTTGCCTTTCTGGGACTGGCCATGTACAGCAGAAAGTCCATTAGTGGGAATACAAAGCAACCAGAGGTTCTGAGATGTGGCCTTGAGGATGACCCCATCCAACCCCCTTGAGGAGTATCACTCACTCACCCGATGCGTTGTTAATGTCCATCAGGATATGCTTGCTATACACTCCAACTGCCAGACGAGAGGACTTGCGAGAGGAAAACAGCTGCCGGTTCAGAAGTGGGAAAGCAGTGGGCACTGAGGAGGTAGTCACGGTTCTGTAGTGGCATACCAGGGAGAGGCTTCTCCAGAGCACGCTCCAGAGTGGTGGACAATCAGTAAAACACACTAGCCTGCATTGGTGTGTGTGTGTGTGTGTG
>PVIU01000592.1:96922-287742 GCA_004026605.1 Ondatra zibethicus | reverse complement strand
AATTGATATCCAGGTCTTCTATTCAGTTCCATTGGTCCTCCTGTCTGTTCTTATGCCAGTAGCAGTTTGTTTTCAGTACTGTTCTGGTGGTGATTGCTTACTCTGGATCTGGTCGCTGGGTCAATCCTGATCCGCCCGTGCCCCAGGACTGGGTTTGCTCCTGGCTTCTGCTCCTGGTGGAGCTTGTTCTCTCTGTGTCTTAGGTAACTGGTTCAGTCCCACTCTGGTTCTGGTGGAGGTCGCAGACTTTGAGTCAGGTTGTTGGCTCAATCCTGGTCTGCCAGTATCCCAGGCCTGGTTTGGCTTCCAGGGATGGATTTGCTCCTGGCTTCTGCTCCAGATGGAACTTGTTTCCTCTGGCACTCTCTGTCCTAGGAGTCTTGTTCAATTCCACTTCTGTGGAATTTGTTGCCCAAGGTGGAGTTTCTTGCCTCAGGGCAACTTTGGCTTAGGTTACAGGCTTTCACCTTTATCTGTAAATCCAAGTCTGGATTCCCTCCTGCAGAACTCCCTGGGTTGGAGTTTGGCCTGGAAAGGTTTTCTGGTTCCCGTCTGTGTGTGTGTGTGTGTGTGTGTGTGTGTGTGTGTGTGTGTGTGTGTGTGTGTGAGAGAGAGAGAGAGAGAGAGAGAGAGAGAACACATGTGTGAGGAAAAGTTCCCCAGAGGTTTAGATGCTGGCATTGGACCCCCTGGAGATGGAGTTACAGGTGGTTGTGAGCCACCTGGCATAGAAAAATGCTTGAAGTCAGACTCTAATCCTCTACAAGTGCAACATGCACTCTTTAGTACTCTGCTATTTCTTGAGTTCCAATACCTGTTTTCTCACAGGATGTAGAATTCTAAGGTTTTGTTTACCATACTTTTAAGGGTATCATTTCATTGTCTTAAAGTTCTGCTTTCTCCTCAGAAGTAGGCATCACCCTTCTGTTGATGCTGCGTGTTCCATCTCCACCAGCCTCTCTCTGACTAGTCTTAAGATTTCTTTTTGTTCACAGCCATTCAGCTATTTTGCTGTGAGAACCAGGGATAGATTTCTTTGTATTGATTGTGGTCAGACTTTGTAGAGGTCTCAAATGTCTGGCTTGCTGTCATTTATTAATTAAAAAAAAATTTACCACCAGTCTGTTTCCAAATATCAATTCTGCTCAATTCTTACTCTCCCTTTATTTTCAAATTCCAATTTCACCCATGTTTGACCTTTTCACTGGGTCATGTGTCTCTTTCACACATATAATTTTAATTCTTGTGTTTCGTCACCACAGCTCTTCGGTCTGATTGTTTGTTACTGACCTGCCTCTCATCTAGCAAGTCCTTCTTGTTAGGTGTTAAAGATGTTTAATTCTTTCAGGTATTTAAGTTTCAGCTCAGAGTGTCCACTTGATTCTTTTAATAGATTCCTGTTTTATGTAGAAACTTAGAACCCTTTTTTTCTGTTTTTCAACATTTTAGCCATATTCTGAAGCCTGTGTCTGCTGATGTAGAGTCTAGATAACCTGAGGTCTCTTTTCTTGGGTTTTAGTTGTTTAATGCTCTCTTCTGTCATGTTTGGTAGTTTTGGACTGGATGCTGGAGAGTATGTAAAGAGCCTTAAGAATAATTCTTCTGGCTTTCGTGAGTTACAGTTTTTTTTTTTCCTAGGCACAGAGAATGCTTGTAGGTTATCCTGATCTATTCAGGTACACAAGTTACTTGAGAAAATTGTGATGTTATAAAGCCTGTCTGTGTACCAAGGCCATTCTTTCTCAGTTAGCTTCTGACTCCTGGTATCAAGATGCCATTGAAGTCTGTACTCAGATTTTATTATTTGGGGTTTATTTAAAAACACTTTTCACTTTTTAAGCCTGGACTACATTTTCCTTGTTTCTTGGCCTCTTGTTCTGTGTGTGTCCAGTTTAGTTACAGTTAGGCCTTTCAGAGGAGCTTCATGAACACCAGTGGGTAACCACTTTCTGGATCCTATCTGCGGGATTAAAAAAATTTAGAGAAATGTTTTAAATTGATCACTATTCATTATGATGTTGGTTGTGGCTTAGGTATATGTATTCTTTCATGGTTTAGGCATGATCTGTCTGTACCAAGTTTCTTAAAGCTGTGTTGAATTTTGTCAAGGAATTGTTTTTATCTGGATCTATTGAGCTGGTCACTTGATTTTTTGTTCATGATTCATTTTACATCTATTGATTTGCCTTTGTTGAACCAGCCTGACGTTTCAAGAATAAAACTACCTTGATTGTGACATGTGATTTTTTTTAACATTTTATTTATTTTGGTTTGTACATATTTGGTGAGGATTTTTGTGTATGTCCATCAAATATGTTGGTGTGCAGTCTTAAGTTTTGGTTGTGCCCATACCCAATTTGAGTATCAAGGTAACAGTGGTTTCACAGAATGAATTCAAAAGCAGCCTCATCCTTTGTATTTCATGGACCAGCGCAAGGAAGAGCATCATTCGTTCTCCAAATGTCTGTAAAGTTCACCAGAGAATCTGGTACTGAGGTCTTCATTGTTGGGAAACTTTATTTTATTTTATTTTATTTTATTTTGGTTTTTCGAGACAGGGTTTCTCTGTGGCTTTGTAGCTTGTCCTGGAACTAGCTCTGTAGACCAGGCTGGTCTCGAACTCACAGAGATCCGCCTGCCCCTGTCTCCCGAGTGCTGGGATTAAAGTCGTGCGCTACCACCACCCGGCTAAGACTTTATTTCTACACAATCTCATTTCCTTTTCTTTTATTTCCTAAGGTTTTCTTATATTCATTTTTATTATATATATAGGAGTACTTTGCCCCCTTGCTTACATGTTTGTATGTTTGCATGCCACATACAAACATATGCCTGATTCTTGCTGAGGTCAGAAAATGTGTTGGATCCCTTGTAACTAGAGTAACAGATGTTTGTGAGCCACCATGTGGGTTCTGGGAACAAAACCCAGGCCCCTCAGCTCCTAACTACTAAACCACCTCTCCAGTTCCCCTTGATGAAGTTTTTAATTTCTTCTTTAATTTTGGTAGGCAATGTATACCAAAAGGTGCAATCATTTCTTCTAATACTCTGCTTTATTAGGACCAAGTTTTCAAAATGATCCCTGGTGATCCCTGGTTGTGGTGATTTTTGCTGTAATTGCTCGTGTTTGACCCCAAGTCTGTTCATTTCAGTCTCCTCTACCTTTCTTTCAGATAGTTTGGCTGAGGGTTTGTCAATCCTGTTTATCTTTGAAGAAAAAGGTCTTTTTGTGATTGAACCTTTTTTTCAGATTTCATTTCACTAATTTCAGTTCTAATTTTTTATTATTTCTTCTTGCTTGGGATTTAGCTTATTTTTGTTTTTCAAAGCTCTTGAAGTATACCACTATATAACTTGAGATCTCTCTGATTCTTCTCTTTTAGGCATTCATTGATATAAACTTACCTCTTAGAATGGCTTTCATTCTATCTCACAGATTTTGATAATATTTCCATTTTCATAAGAATCTAGGAAAAAATTGCCTTCTCCAATTTCTTCAGTGTCTTACTGATGGATCACCTCAAAGTTTCTGTATGTGTTATACAGTGTCTGTATTTTCTCTGGTGGTTGATATATAGTATTATCTTATTGTTATCTCACAAGGCACAAGAAATTATTCCATTTTTAAAAGTTTAAGTCTTACTTTCATGACTGAAGGAGTGTTCAAACTTTTGACACTGCACTATTACAATTGCTGTCTAAAAAGTTCATGCTCAAGAACTGAGCAATCAGGTTACAAAAAAGTCTCAAAATTATCTCATAATATTTAAGCAAGCTTATGATTTCATGTTGGGCCACATTTGTATACTTGGTTGCATGTGTTGCATATAGCCCATGAACGGCATGCCAGACATGCTGAACCTGGAAATCTGTTCTGAAGAAAGTTCCATGAAAGAAGGTATATTTTGTAGTTGCTGGATAGAGCATTCTATAGATGTCTGTGAAGTCCATTAATTTTTAGTATGGGTTAACTCTGAAGTTCCATTGTTGATTACTGGTTTGAATGACTTACAGTGGTAAGAGTGGAGATCTGAAGTTATCCAGTACGAGTATAGTGATGTCTGTCTCTTTCTTTTTGTTCAGTGGTGCTTGTGTCCTGTCATTGGATGTGCCAACATTCAGGGAACCTTCTTCAATGTCTGCTTTACTGACCAATTTTTGGTTGGAGTCTACTTTGTGGGATAGAAGCATAGGTATTGCTGCTCTCTTCAAGATTTGTTTAGAATGTCATTTCCCATCCTTACTCTTTGTCTGTATATGTCTTTGCCAGTGAAATGTGTTTCTTGCATTCAGCAAACAATTGGATCTTGTGTTTTAATCTAGACATCTATTTCATGTCTTTTAATTGAGGTCACGTATAGTCAGAGAGATAAACTAAACATAAATCCTAATTCCTGTCATTTTATTATTTTTCTGATGTTGTTTTTTTCTTAATTCTTGCTTGATGATCTATACTTCTACTAGAATTTCTTCTTTCCTGCTTGCTAATGGTTATTTTTGTTCATTCTCTTGTATATATAGAGTTTCATTAAGTTTTTCCTATAATACTGGCTTATTGATCATGAATTGTTTTATATTATACTTATATTGTTAAATCTTTATTTCTTGTTCAGCTCCCAGAACAACTTTGCCTTTTAGTAATACAGTTTAGAAGTTGTTTTCTTTCAGAGTTTGGAACATTTCATTCCATGTGCTTCCATCCTTAAGAGTTTCTGTTGAAAAAGAACTCCAGTTATTCTGATGGGTTTACCTGTGTAGCTGTATTTATCCCTTGCAGTTTTCAGTGTGCATTCTTTGTTGTGTATTCTGGTGTGTCTATTGTGAGTCTAAATACATCCTGTACCTGAATGTTCAGCTCCTTGGGGAAATGTCTGCTATTATTTTATAAACATGGTTTTAGTGTGTGCTATAATACTTCATTCAATAAAAAAAATCAGTTTGGTCTTTTAATTATGTCACAAGTTCTTACATGTCTGTTCATAATTTATTTTCTCTTAACTATTGTGTGATTGTTTTCTTTTTTTCAACATTATTCTCAAACTCTAAAATCTTCTGTTCTTCTCAATCTCATTTATTGGCTTTGAAGTGAGTTTTTTATTTGACTGAAAGAGGTTTCCATTTATAAGATTGCTTTTTGTCCCTCACCGGCCACTCTCTTTATTGAGAAACCCATTAATATTCTGCATTGTAGTCTTTAATTTTTCATCTGTTTCCTTGTAAGTTCTTGGAATTCATTGGTATTTTTAAGAGCCCCCCCCCCTTTTTTTCGGTTTTTTGAGACAGGGCTTCTCTATGGCTTTGGATCCTGTCCTGGAACTAGCTCTTGTAGACCAGGCTGGCCTCGAACTCACAGAGATCCACCTGCCTCTGCCTCCCGAGTGCTGGGATTAAAGGCGTGCGCCACCACCGCCCAGCTTATTTTGAATTCTTTATCTGGCATTTTTTTCTACTTCAGTATCTTGGTAGTTATTTGCTAAAGAATTATGACTTTGGGGATTAGTCATGTTGCCTTGGTCTTCCATGTTTCCTATGTTGAGATTTGTGGGTCTGTTGCTCATGAATCTCTTCTAATTTTATATTAGAGGCATTTTAGGAAAGAGCCTTCTCTTGGTCTTGGTGGTGTCTTTGGACATCAGCTTGATGTCCTGTATGCATTTCTGGTTGGATTTCGTAGTATAGTTTCTCTGTTATTCCTTTTGTGAGGATTAGTGTATTTTGGCACAGTGCATACTCTTCCAGAGCCTAGGTGTCTGCTTTCTCCATGGGCATGAGAATGTGGGGATCCTTCTATAAATTGGGGTAGGGGGTGTCATGGACAGCAGTGACAATGGAATAGACTCAGTTCTATATGATCTGAAGTGTTCTAGAAGCCACTCTCCCACAGTGCTTTATAGGTGTGGTGTTCTGTACTGCTGCTGTGGTGTAGGTGGGTGTCCAGGACTGGGTCTGGTTTCTCCTGGCCATGCCTACCTGGCTATTGTCTTAAAGTTTTTATCACTTCTATTTTGTGAGGTAAAGAATGTGTTGAAGTGTGGGCAGGAGTAGGAAGTGTGTAGAGAAATCTGCCCTGACTCTTAGCTGGATAACCTGACTCATTTCAGTGGCATTGTACCAGGGCCACATTGAGTCATAATGGGGACGCTGGCCAAGATAGCACGGCACTATTTGTTGTGTGTTCCAGAGAAAGGCGGAGTGTGGAGACTCCTGCTTCCCAAAGCAGCACGAGCAGGCACAGGGTCCCCGTGACCCTCCTGTCACAATATTTTAACACTGAACACCGCAGAGCAGCAGGTAGCTCCCACATGAGCTGAAACCACACTGCCCTTGGATTGGATTCTGCTTTGTGTCCGCCCCCTTTACCTGTGGTGTCTCTCTCTTTCCCGTCCTTCCCCTTGTTGCTTTCTCCGCCACACTCCTGCAGGTCACCGTGGTCTCAGCACTAATGTGCTTCTCACCCGTTCCAAGGAGAAGACTGTCTAGGTTCCGCCCAGCCTTGTCTGTCCCGTATTAAACTTGAGAGTGTCTCTCCCATCATCCACCTCTCTGGGATGCTGTTTGCAAGCTGCTGGGAGCCAGGAGGAGCTGTTAGCTTCTAATCCATCAACCTGGCTCCACCATCAGCTTTGGAGTCAGGCTTAGGGATTTTAAAATCAACTGGCCACTGACCAAAATAACAGCTGTTAGACAAGTTTAATCTCTTCGCTGTTTAATCAATAACAGAAAAATGTGAGTGAGAAACCTTAAATGATCAGGCAATCCCCCTTCCACATCACTTTTATTCAAGTTTGAAACAAGGTCTCATTTTGTAGCCAACGCTGGTCCAGGAATTTTGCCTTCCTGTCCAGCCTTCCAAGTGTTTACAGAGCTGGGCTACGATGCCAATCTTTCCTAGTTTTATTTAAGCTATATCAAGTCATGGTAATAGGAAAACTTCTAAATTCATTACATAAAGATAGAATCATTTAAGTTTCTAAATCTGTAAAAAAGTTTTATCAACCTTATTTATGAGTATAAAATCCTACATGAATCAATATGAAACATTCTTAAAAATTACAGCAGACAGTATTCAAGATCACAGCAGCTTGCAAACAGACACTTCTTTTTTTTTTTTTTTTTTTTTTCATGACAGGGTTTCTCAGTAGCTGTGGAGTCTGTCCTGGAACTTGATCTATATAGCAGCCTGACCTCGAACTCACAGAGATCTGCCTGTGTCTGCCTCCCAAGTGCTGAGATTAAAGGCATGTGCCACCACTGTCTGGCCAAGATCACATTTTTAAAATATGTGTTTATTTTAATTATGTGTGCTTGGGTGTTTGCCTACATGTGTGTATGTGCACTGTGTATGTACAGTGCCTGTGGAAGCCAGAAGAGGGCTTCAGATGCCCTGGTACTGGAAGTAGAGATGGTTGTGATCTGCCACATGGGTGTTAGGAACTGAACCTGACCCTCTGAAAAAGCAGCAAGTGTTCTTAACAACTGAACCGTCCTTCTAGCCACCACAATGGTGTTTTTAAAAGTGCATCACAAACTAGAAAAGCTTATTCCAGAAAGGTAGAGTATTATAAAATCTACTTTATAAGCCACCCTATTAATGAAACTAAGGCAAAAAGTCATTTCCATAAATGCAGAAGAAGCACTTGATAAAATTCAAGACATATGTATTTTATTTTATTTTTTCTTCAACAAATATGTATCAAGCACCTGTTCTTTTACAGTCCTGAGGCTGCAAGAGTGAAACAGATATGGGCTCCATTCCAGCCCTCTCACCAACAAAGGGAAGCAGATAAGTGAGCAAGGGGACAGGCAGTTTCACCCAGGCCATTATTTACGTGAAACTCAGTGTATATCAATCACATTAGCATAGTTCACACACCTCTGCCAAAGACTTGCTTCTTGAGTAGAAAGGCACTAAAGATTTTCTCTTTGAAGTCAGGAATGAGTTGAAAGTGATCGCTTTGTCTGCACCTTTTTTTATTTTAGGAGGTGAGGACAGAGTCTCCTGCTATGTCTCAGGCTGGCCTTAACTCATGTAGTGCAGACTACCCTCAAACTTGTGATCCTCCTGCCTCAGTCTCACAAGTCCTGGGATTCCAAGCATGTACTGCTGTGCCCAGCTTGAAACATTTACTATCCAGCTAAGGAAGAAGTTAACAAGACAGGGAAAGCAGAACTGAAAATGGGCATTAAGGACGGAGATGAGGCTAGCTGTGCGCAGAGTACAGGACAGTGGGCTGCTTTTCATTGGTTAGGAAACCTCAGCAGCTCATAAAAGCTGCAAATGGGGGTGCTGGAGAAATGGCTCAGTGGTTAAAAGAACTGCCTGTTCTTCCAAAGGTCCTGAGTTCAATTCCCAGCAACCACATGGTGGCTCACAACCATCTGTAATGAGATCTGGTGCCCTCTTCTGCCCTGCAGGCATACATGCAGGCAGAATACTGAGAATACTGTATACATAATAAATAAATAAAATCTTTAAAACAAAAGCTGCAGATGGGAACCCCAAAAGAAGCAAAGAGGAGACCTATGACAGACAATAGGAAATTTAGTCAAGTGCCTGGTTTTAAAATCTGGCTCAGTGGGTAAAGGTGCTTGCCGCCAAGTCTGACAACCTGAGTTTGTCCCCCAGGTCCACATGGTGGAAAGAGAGAACCAACTTCCTCAAGTTGATCTGAGACCTCCACACATGTGCTATGGCACACTTTCATCCAAAGATATACTTATGCATGTGACCATCCCTCCCTTTTCACAGGGTCTGGGGATCCAGACTCAGGTCCCATGCTTGTGTGGTAAGTGCTTCATTCACTGAGCCATCTCCCCAGCCTTTCTTTTTATTTATTTATTTATTTATTTGTTTGTTTGTTTATTTATTCCTTCTGTGTATGCTTGCATGCCAGAAGAGGGCATCAGATCTCATTATAGATGGCTGTGAGCCACCATGTGGTTGCTGGGAATTGAACTCAGGACCTCTGGAAGAGCAGTCAGTGCTCTTAACCTCTGAGCCATCTCTCCAGCCCCTCCCCAGCCTTTCATACTCCATGAAGAAATGATTAGAAATGCTGTGTACATCATCATATAGACAATACATCATAAAGACACCAGCTTTCCTTAATGTATAAGCTTTATGCAACCACAACAATAATTTTGTAAAGGTTTTCCTGGCAGCACAGGAGCGGATTATGACTACCTGTCCATTCACAGCACTATGTGTGGTGGTTTCTAGGGGGTGGAGTTGCCAAGCACAGGAACAGGCTGCTGAGGAGCAGCTTGGGAGATGATGGCTTTGCCTTGGGCTTGTACATCTTGTATCATCATTTCTGTCTCCATGTCATTGCTCTAACCCAGGTCGTCCCCACAGGACCAGCACTCAGGGGGCCCTTTTGTTTCCTTGTGTCGGGAGACCCAGCATTGCTGAGTGTTGTGGTTCTATTAGTTTACCTACCTTCATGTGACTTGGGTCCTCCACTGGTCCCCATTGGGGCTTTTCACTCACAGGAGAAGTCATTTGAGTGGTCTGGATTCATTTCCGTGGCTGTGTAAAACATCCTACCTAGAGCAAATTAGGAGGAAAGGGATTTATTTGATTTACAATTCTAGATTATAGTGCATCAGTGAGAGGAAATAGAGGCAGGAATGCAAACAGCTAGTCACGTCATATCCACCGTCAAGAACAAAGAGAGAAATGGCACACACACCCTTGCTTGCTTGTGTCTTGTGCTCAGCTAGCTTTCTTTACTCCTATGTAGTTCGGAATCCCTTTCGTCAAGTGTGGTGTCACCCACAATGAACTGGGCCCTTTCCTTGTCAATCAACTGTTGAGACAACTCCCACACACATGCCCACAGTCCAAATGAGCTAGTTCATTCCTCCCTTTCTCAAGTGTGACTCTCTTCCCAGGTCATTCTAGGCTTGGCGAGATAGCATTTTAAACTACCACCAGAGGTAGGGAGACTTTCCAGGATGGTCTCTATTGTTGCTTCCCTCTCCTGACCATGGGAAAGACCGTGGCACCTGCTTACAGTGCAGTGTTGAACGGCCTTGGTGGGGAGGAGGTGGAGGGCCACATTGTTCCTTTCTTTTAGCAGACAGTGCAGAGTTCCAGCTTAGCTCAGCCTTGTGGTTTTCATTTGAAAGCGGCCGTTTATGATGAGTTGTAGCTTCTTCCTATCCGTTATGTAACCATGGTGTGTGTTTCCAGCCTCTTCCCTTTAATTTTCTTCCCTAGGGCTTTCCTCCTCTCCCTCAGCCTACTGTATACCCACTCAGCGTGTGACCTCCTGATCTCTCATCCTCCCATCCCGGTGCATGCTCCCTGCCTGAAAAGCTGCCCATTATTCAGTGCCATGTTCAAAGATTCTCTTAAAAAATAATTTTCCTTGTTTCCAGCTGAATTTGAAATGCAGGCATTTATCAAGGCAAATCGCCCTTTGATTTCTCAGTAATGTGTATTTCTTCTGAAGCTCCCTGTTCAGCTGAATTTTAATGCAGACGTCTGTGGTACCTGGGCAGTTTCTGAAATAGTTTGCTAGAGCACAGGCATCAGAAAGATCCTTGGGATTGGACTAGGTAAGCCAAAGGGCTTGACTTAGCCTAGTGACCTAGACTCACTAGCCAAACTGTCCATGAGATCTCAGCCTTTGGGAACTCTAGTCATACACTACATGACGTTTTTTTCCTGGGGGGCCATACAAGCACATAGAGATGAGGCTGAGTATGGGAACTACATCCTGGAACTATCTATCCTTTTTAATACTTGGAACTAAACTGGCTCAAACTTTACATAAAGAAGAACCATGATTATCAATGTATTTTTAATTGTTTTAGCTTTATTTTTAATTACATGTATGTTTGTGTTGGGTATTAGTGTCCATATGGCTGCAGCTGCTGGAGGAGCCAAAATAGTGCATCAGATCCTTTGGGGCTGGGATTATAGGGAACTGCCCCACAGAGGTTCTGGCTACTATACTTGGGGTTCTCTGCAAAATAGTGTATACTCTTAATCTCTCCAGTCCCAATAATGTATTTTTAAGATATAAGTTCCCACCATAATAAGTTGTTTATATTTACAAGTGTGTGTCTGTGCATTCACTCACACGTATGTGCACATGTATGTACACATGTTGTGTGAGGTTAGGAGACCCAACCCTGCTGACTGTCCCACCTTGCTACTGGATTCGCCCTTTGGTGAAAATGCAACTAACAAGACAGGAGGCATTTGCAAGTATCTGTACCTTCGGTATCTTTGAATTATTCTTCAAAACCACATCTCTTTTCTCTTCCAGGAAATGAGAGACTTTGAAGTCACAAGAAGAGAAGGTAGGAAAAATTTACTTACATCTACATCATCCTTGGCACTATTTTAGAAGGGGCTTGGATGAAATTAAGGTGAACTTAGACTGCAGGCAGCCTGTTCTTTGAAACACCATGTGGTCTTTCCTGCATGCTAGCTGTTTGCCTTTGGTTTAAGAGACCCAAGAACTCAAGGCTGGGTTTGCCAGTGAGAGCAGAGGCTTCTGCCTTCAAGTGTCAGAGACGGCTCTTGGGAACTGATTCATTCACCATCACATCTATGGTCTCTGAAGAAGACCCTCATTTTTTGGTGATGTTTGGAGTCATTGGGTTTCACCCCAAAGAAAGCATTAATAATAGGGACACACACGCACACACAAGTAGTTTATGGTTTGGGGAGTTTCACTCTTGGGCAGGCAAAGCCTCTATGAAAAATGTTTCTGATTAGATTTTTACAGCTTCATCTAAGCCAGAATAGAAATAACCAATTAATTTCCCCCTTTGAAAACAATTCCATGATGTTCCATTTTCCCTGCCAGCCTTCCTCTGGCACATTTGTTTTCTGGTCTCAGAGGTAAGCATGTACGGATGGCAATTTCAGAATCTTCTAATGGAAATTTCTCTTCTTTACTTTCAGTAACAGCTAGTCTCTAATGAGAGAATGTCTTTTGTGTGATTTGTGGAATCATCTCTTTTCTGTAGGGATGGAGAGTGAATAAAGCCAGAAACCATAGTGTATTCTCAGTCTAGCACAAAGGCTTTGGTTTTAGCCTTAACCACACCCTCCTCTGTGGTACTGTCTCCAAAAGAGTAATGATGGGGTGGAGAAACAAACCCTCTTGGCTCCTAAGTCAAACACTCCTGGTTAGTCAGCACCCTGTGCTTTGCAACGGGAAGCTGGGTTAACTGTGGTACGAGCATTTAAGAGCTCATTGATGACATCCTGCCGGTGCGGTCCATCCCGTCACCCAAGTGGCTGCCATCTGTGCTCTGGAACCATAAATTCAAAAGATCTGGATAATCTGATTCTAGCAGGAATTTTCTGGCTTCCATGGACTCAGTGTACAGTGGCCTCTGGACTATTTCAGTGGGGCAAACCACATTCTCTGGATATTGATACTGAATTAAATGGGATGAAGGTAGATGGGGGGCAGTTTTCATTTTAGAAAATTCCATTCCCACTGGGACTAGTGACTGTAAGCTGGAGAAAAGGCATGAAGGTAGAAGTTGGCATGCCCTGTGTGGTTTTGAATAAATTGTTCGTGTGAGTACCCTGCCTGAGAATATCTGAAGTTAATATATATGAAAGACTCATATATAAATTTAGATTCTTTGTAATCTTACTGTCTGTGTATTGAACACATCTTTGACTATGCTGGAGTTTGGGACAGTCATATGTATTTCTTTCCAAAGACATAAAAATCTTCCCTGAACTTACAGGGCTTAGAATTCACCCAAAGGATGACGGTGAGTACACCAGGAAGGGCACAGAGACAGGTGGACTATGCTGTCTTCAGTCACAGTTGCTGCTTCCTAAGCCTCGGCTTCCATAGTGACTAACTGGGAACATGCTCCTTGGGTTGTTACTAAGCAAGTCTCTCCCTACATCACAAATGTAGTTTCTTCCTATTGTGAATGATGTCTCTCGTGTTTTCTTCTGTCAAAGTTGAGTGTTTAAGAGGTCCTGAAATAGCTTGGCGTCAATGCTTGTCACACGGCAGTGAGAAAGAGAGGTTGGGGCCTTGAAGGGTATTTCCAAGTGTCTGGGGACCTGAGAACTCACTGCCTTTGGTTTTGCAAGTTGTTAATCTTCAGAACAGTATATTAGTATAAAAAATAATAATGGTGCTTTGAAAATTTTACCAAATTATTCCTATCAACAAAAATAGATTATTATTGTCTAGCAACGTAACTGTTGGGTTGAATCCTTGCTCTGACTTGGCTTGAACGGGAGAGGCCAGTCATGCTCAATTTACCAAGCCCCAGGAGGGTCCATAGTGATTGAGAGAGATCACTCTGAATGACTTTTGAATCTAAAAAGGTAGCGTCCTTGCCACAGAATCTAAGAGAATTTTCCATGTAGGTGTGTTTTAATTTCTACATCTAACTTGGAGCACCAGCTCTACCTGAGAGTTAACATCACAAACACATGACCCAATGCAAATCCCTACTATGACTTTCAGAGGTGCTTGAATAAGTGTGGTTAGATGTGAGAGAGGCTGGTACTAGCCTGGGAGGTGACAAGTCCAGGCTGAACCTCAGCGAGGAGCAAGGACGAGGGAGGTGACTGCCTGTGACTCTATTTAGTGCTCCTACAGCCTGTATGCTTTGTGCCTCATCCCAAGTTCCCTCTGCTTCATAGCATCCAACTCTTTCCTGAAGCATTTGGCTTCTGCTGCTAATCCACCCTATTCATCACCTAAAAGCAGAAACCTCTTCTGTTCTCTATGTTCCCCACAACCCTAGGCCAAGGCCAGTAATTTGTTTATATGTGTTTCTTCTTTAATGCAACATTTAAGAATTTCATTCATGCACACAATGTCCTTTGATCATATTCACCCCATCCCTCTAGTTCCCCCTAGATCCATCCCTACCTCTATCCTCACCAACTTCATGTTCTTTTTCTCAAACTATTGGGTCTGCTTTCTGATGCCTATATGCACGTGAATGTAAGATCATCGATTCAGGCGTAGACAACCTATTAGATACCACACCCTTAAAGAAGAATTACTCTCTCTCTTAGCTGCCAACAGTCATCAATAGTTCCTAAGCAATGGGTAGGAAGCAGTGAGTCCCTCCCCATCCATGCTAGAATGTCGACTGGCTTGATCTCATGTAGGCAGCTACAACTGAGGTGAGTTTCAAGTGCAGTGGTCCTAGAATGTCCAAAATTTCAACCTAGCTCTTTCTGGTGTCTTAGAATCTTTCTGCCCCTCTTCCTTGATGTTTCCTAAGCCTTTGGCACAAATAAGTGTGGTTGAGCACCCCACAGTCATTTATTCCCTGCATGATGACCAGTTGTGACTTTCTGTGTTAACCACTGCCCACCACACAAATAAGTTTCTCCGGTGAGGGTGGAGAGTGTGGAGAAATAATAACATCTTGATCCTGCTCACTGGGAAGCAGAAGTCAGTTTGATATTATGTCCATTTAATAAAATAGCAGTAGTCAATTCACCCCTAGAGCCCATGAGCTCCCCAGCCATGGGTTCTTGGCCAGATTTACAATATCAGTCACACATCTCCTCCTGTGGAGCAGGCCTTATATCAGGAAGTGGTTGGTAAGGCCCATAGTGTCCACACCACTATCGGACCCATGGATGTATCTTGCAAGGCTGGTTGTTATTGTAGCTTTCCCAATCTACAGCTGGGTAAGACTGGTGGTGACTTTTTTTCTCCCGTCAGCCTCACGGGAATAATTATTTCTTGAATTATGTACAAGCTGCCCATGTGTGCCCTGGTCTCATCTTCATGGTACACTAGTGAGGACCCAAGGCCTTTAGATTTTAAAAAGATAACTTAAAAGAGATATTCTGAATTGTTGCTACTAGTTTTAAAAAAATACCATTATAGTTCTTCAGTATGTGCTGCCTTCTCTGGTGACATTATATTCTAATAGGTTCTAATAAAAAGAAAAGACACGTTCTGTGTACATCCACTAGATGTTCCTCGGCGATGCATTAATGAGAGGACTTCGGGTTCAAATAAACTTGGTGTCATATGGAGCCATATTATGAGAGTCTGTTCTCAAAGAAAACTGACTGACGAAAATGGTATATTGAAGTCCTAAGCCAGAATTTGTGAACATGGCCTTATTTCATAGGGTCTTACAGACAATATTGGTTCAGTGCTGGCTTTGGTTCCATGCATGCATGGCACTGGGAGCTTCATATACAGATGCAGAAGGAGAATGCCATGTGAAGGTAGAGACAGGGCATCGCTGACAACCACTAGCTAGGAGAAGGCATGGGGGTACTGTGCCTAGAGCCTTCAGAGAGGGACCGTGAATGGTCCAGTCAATGCCTCCTTCGATCTTGCTCTTCTGATTTTCAGAACTGTGAGAAAATGAGCTCCTGCTTCTGAAGCCTCCTAGTTTGTGGTGTTTTAATACAGCAGCCCTAGGGTACCAGTACACTCAGAAAGTGCCGAACTCAAACAACCAGATGAGTTGTGTGGCTGCAGTAGAGTTTGTTTGGGCTGGCTTCTTTTGTGTTAAATACACTCTCAGCGGGGAAGATAATAGGCAGCATTTCCCCAAATCAGCTTCCCATGGGATGAAACAAATTTAACTTTGCTGGTGTTCAGGGCTGGCACTGCACTCGGTGCCTTCATGAGATCTGCTATAGCGAATCCAGGCAAGTGGATGGCTTCCTCTGTGGCCAGGCACCAGGAGCTGAGCCTGTCTGGAATGGTGAGGTGGGTGCAATGATGCTGACTTACTCATGAAATTTCGTTATCTGCCTTGACCTCCAGTACTCCATGACACACGCAGAGCAGATGGCACCCTACACTTGCGTTTCCTCCCTTCCGTTCCATGTTGTTGGTGGAGACAAGGACTCTCCCGCACCCCACTCTTATAGGTGGTGGTTGTGCAAGTTGTCTGATCATGATTCCTCCCCATCAAGGGGTATTGCATAAAACAGTGGCTACCAAGCCTACATAGCTGAGAGCAACTCACAAAGGGAAGTTCTTGAGACTTTGTAGCCAAGTTAGGCTTGCAGTGATTACTCTCTCATAGTAGTAAAGATGGGGTAGGACAACGAGACCACAGGGTGTCTCTAGGCCAGGACATGTTCCTCTTTAGAGGGACAAGGCTGTTGCTTCTGCATTACATCCCTGCACTGACCTGGTATCTAGGACCTGTTGCAAGGAAGGTTGCTTGTTCTTCCTGGCTACCCAGCTAGCTTACACCCGAAATAACAACACAGAAACTATATTATTTAAATCACTACTTGGCCTATTAGCTCTAACTTCTTATTGGCTAACTCTTATATCTTAGTTTAACCCATTTCTAGTAATCTGTATATCACCATGAGGTCGTGGCCTGCCGGCAAAGATTTAGTCTGTCTCTGGCAGCTCCATGGCTTCTCCTGACCCCGCCTTCTTTCTCCCAGAATTCAGTTCAGTCTTCCCTGCCTGCCTAAGTTCTGCCCTATCAACAGGCTAAGGCAGTTTCTTTATTCGTTAACCAAGAAAAGTAACACACAAACAGAAGGACCTCCCACACCAAGGACCCACCTGTGCTAGCTGCACAGGAAAGCAGCCATGGCAACATTTTGTCTGTGTGTGTGTGTGTGCGTGTGTGTAAGCAATGCATATGGAAGTTGGGGATGAGTGTTAGGCATCTTCTCTGCTGAACCTAGAGTTCACTGATTCAGCTGGACTGGCTGGCATGAAAACTCCATGGATCCTCCTGTCTCCATTTGCTCAGCACTGGTATTACAGATCATGCCACCCTGCCCAGAATTTTACATGGGTGATGGGGATCTGAACTCAGGGCCTCATGCCTTCATAGAAAGCCTCCTACCCATTGAGCCATCTCCGGAACTCAAGCATGGTTCTTTTTACACCTCTTTCCAGACACCTAAAATTTAATTTCAACCTCTTCTGAAACTTCACAGTGAAGAGTTGCCAACCTTAGTCCTTCCAAGACACTCCCATGTCCACTCAGGGCAGGTGCTGATTGTGCCTGCCAGAATCCATCGGCTCCCACCAGCACTTTTCTCTGACTGATCCCATCACTTTGAATTACAGCCATAGAGCACCCTTGAGCTCTTGGAGCAAGTGACTTGGATAATTCAGCCCTTGTCAGCTATCTCTGAAGGGCAGGAGGTGACCTGTAAGCTATTCCAGATGTCTGTGATTGTGCTGTGATTAGGGGCTTGAGTTCGGAGCTGGGCACCCGGGTGTCATGTTATATTACTGGTCCTCCCAAGGATGTTCCACTTACTGTGTTCAGCCTTAGCTAGGCCTGACCTGGCTTTCCAGGAAGGCAATGAAAGACTGGAAGGATGAGGATGTTGCTGTTTTCAGGGGAGAGGAAAGGAGGGAGTGACTGTCACCCTTAGCCTGGGTGACACTGAGTACTTATGCTACTTAGCAATGCAAATCCCCCCCCAACTAAATAGGACTTGCCAGCATTGAGTGCAAAACTGGGACCCTGGCTTCCTGAAAATCCCTGGAATCAGTCCCCAGTTGACAGCTGCCTCTAATGGCCCCTTTATTGTTCTGTGCATCTGGGGAAACTTCAGCTATCAAGATCTGTATGGTGTTTGCCATTAATTCTGATTTTGTTTAGCAGATGTTTTCTGGATCTCTCCGTTGCCTGCATAATGCGTCTCACTCTAATGTGAAGTGGCTGACTCTGGGCTGAAACAGATGAATGAACTCCCAGGTTTTGAGGGGACTAACTTTAGTGGCTGCAGATGGAGGGAACTTAAAAGGAAACCAACCAGAGTTGACAGTGCTGGGGCAGTAAGTCCTTTTCAGTTGTACATGTCTACTTAGGCAAGGTGAGGAGTTCCCGGCCCCACCCGTTCATTCCTCTATGCTGGAGCATTGCTCATTCTTGTGCAGGTGCTGGGCTCAGAGAAGTAAGGAGTGTGACACTGCTCTTTACAGCCCTGACTCAGCGGAGTCATCTTTCCTGTGGCACTCTGTCTCTGGTAAGCAGACAGAGAAGACTTTGTACCCAGTGGCCCCACAGTAGATGGGAAATGGGCAGCTCTGCTGCTAGGATGTCTATTGAAGTGCAGGTGTTCTACACTCAGGCTTTTTTGTTTGTGTTTGTGTGTGCGTGTGTGCACTGTGGTGCTTAGAGGACAACTTGCAGGAGTCAGTTCTCTCCTTCTTCCATGTGGGTTCTGTTGATTGAACTCAGATCATCAGTCAAAGCTGCCTGCTGTGAGCCATCACCATCCCTCCACATCCTTGGGGATTCCCACCACAGTGCTTAGACCAGGGAAGCTATCTGGAGTTCGTGGGGAGTCACATTGTCAAGGAGATAATGATTTCTGTCCTTGTTTCATTTCTGTTGCTGTGATAAAACATGGCCCAAAGAAACATAGATGGGAAAAAGAGGGCCATTTGGCTTACGATTCCAGGTTACAGCCCATAATTGCTGGGGAGCAGCATCATCAGGAGCTTGAGAGCTCTGGTCACACCACGTCCATAGTCAAGGAGAGAGAGAAGCAAGGTACCTGTGTCAACTGCTTGCTCACTCAGGAAGTTTTCTTCATTCTTATACGGTTCAGGGGCCAGCCTAGGGATTGGTGTTACCCACAGTGGGCTGGGTCAATTAACAATCAATACAGCTCCTTGCAGACATGCCTACAGAACAAGCTGAACTAAATAATTCAACTGAGACACTCTCCCTGGGTGATTCTAGATTTTGTCAAGTTGATACTTACAATTAACTAGTGTAGTTCCCCATGGTATGATCCACTGCAGTGTCACAAGGACCATGAGATCACCCCTTCCCCTGTCCCATCATTATGATCCCACCCCTCAAAGTCCAGGAGAAAGAGGAGATAGGCACACTCTTATGGGACCTGCCAAGTTCTCCTCCTTGCACAGAAGTTGTACCTCCCCTGAGCATCCACCAAAAGATAAGATTGGCATTTGTCATCTTACATCCTTTCTTAGTCCCCAAATCAGGAGTCTTTGCACTTTATAGGAACCTTTGAAATGGTCTTCTCTCTGTAAGCACCGAAGCTTTGTGAAGCTGTTTGCTCCGGCATATTAATGTGCCGCTGGCAAGCCTTTGGAGTTAATTATCTGTGACTTAAGAACCATTTATTTCTGTCTCTTTGTCTCATTGTCACCCAGCACTTTTCTTTATTAGGAAATGAAGTAGAGAACCCAACTGACCATTATGTCCTAATTCTCTGGCTGTCATCAAAATTAGTTTACCTCTAAAAAATTCTTTTTAACAACCCCTACCTCCCAAACCTGTGCCATCTCATTATTTTCAAATCGTGCTGTCTCTTAACAAATCTTTAATTTCTCTGCATTGGCATGAGCAGAGCCCAAACTGGGACTGAGCTGAAGGGGAGGTAGCTCATCTAAATTAGCAAGGCTGTCAATGTTCTCATGTGATTTATCAGCCTTACTGGCTGAACAGTTGGCTTTTTCCCCCTCCCTCCCTACTATGGTGGGAGAGCCACAATGTTTCTTCTAGGGTACACAGGCTGGTGAACCAGCCATGGCTACCCTGACGGGCCTTTGCAGGTCAAGTTACCATAGTTGAGCGGGGCTGTGAGTTAGTTATAACATGTTCCTGGGTCTCTATTCTCGTATTTGAGTTGTTCTTGCCCAAGGCTTTCATTCAGTTCCTGGAAATGCTTCAGGGCTTGCTTATAGAAGGCTTTGTGTATGGTGTTGGATTTCACCACAAAGAAGATAACCTTGTCTTGATGTCCCTGGGAAGTCAGGACTGGTGTGCTGGAGAAATGAGCAAATGGGGTGAACACTGGCTCTGTATTATGTTGACAGTACCCCACACCTCTTGGGACCGAGGTTCCAGCCAATGGTCTGAGTGTGGTTGGCACTGTGGGATGGTGCACAGAGCTAGTTTGCCCCTAGACCATCAACTCTTCACTGTCTCTGCAGGCCATGGCTCCTCAGTTCATCCTGGGCCTTTTGAGTGTTCTCTCACTACCTCAAAGGCAATGTCCTGGGGTCAAATTGGATAGATAGTGTTTGTGGTGGAGAACCTTCTCTGTGAAAAGGTGATACAATCTCTAGGTTGTTGGTTGCTACTATAAGTTTCCTTGAGGTGACTGAAGGGTTTGCTGCCTTCAGCACACTTGATGTGGGCCCAGGGACCTGGCTTTTCTCTTCAGTTCACCCCTCTGGCTGACTCCCCGTACACTGAGCACCAAACTTCCTCCTCATAAAGCCAGGTCAGTAGAAGAGAGGTAGCATAGCGTCAGCCTCTTAACTGAGGTGCTGGGGTTCTCTGGGACTGCATATGTTTAAGTAACACAGCCCTCCTGAGCCAATGATTGAGGACCAGGGAGAGTCACCAACTGTGCCCGCTTTGGCAAGTCATTAACCAAATATGAGACGAAGATGATTCCCTAAATGACAGCTGGGACATGGAAGCAGAAAAGTTAAGAATAACAAACAACTTTGTGGGGTTGGGGAGATGGCCTGGGGTTGGGGGTGGGCTAAGAACACTGCCTCACAAACCTGATGGTCTGAGTTTGATGCCCTGAATCAACATAAATGCCAGAAGCAGTAGGGGAAGCATCTTCAATGCCAGCATGCCCTGTCTGGAGATGGGAAGTGGAGAAAGAATACCCAGAAGCTCCCTAGCCATCTTGCAGCATCTCACAACCAGAGTTGTCATTTCCTCCTTCATACCATCTCTCTCTCTCTCTCTCTCTCTCTCTCTCTCTCGTGTGTGTGTGTGTGTCTGTGCGTGTCTCTCTGTGTGTGTCTGTGTGTCTCTGTGTGTATGTGTGTGTGTATTTGAGACAGATCTCACTATTTAGCCCAGGCTGCTCTCTGACTCACAGAGACCAATCTACCTTTGCCTCCTGAGTGCTAGGGTTAGAGATGTGCACCATCATGCCTGGCTTACACTGTCTACATTTTAAAGCCAGTTTGGGGACAAAATTCAATTCTGCAGGTAAGAAGGGTTCTAGTGGAAACATTTTCAGAGTAGCCTTACTTGGTCTCCAGAAACACCTTCCGAGATGGGGCAACGCACTCTCATTTTGTAAGTCGAAAAAAGACTGGGTGGGGAACACCACGACTTAGTTCTGTAGGAGATTGATCACAGAATTGAGCCTTAGATTTCCCAGAGGCCACTGGGGAAAACTCATTCGCTATTGCTATCTGACAGTATTTGTATGACTCTGTTCCAAAGTTCAGGCTCGCATATGGACTCCTTGTTCTTCAGGTGACAGGCGGAGGGCAAGGGATCCTGCAGGGCTCTTGGCGATGGTAAGGGTTGCTTGCTCTGAGCCCTGGCTTGCTGCAGTCCCAGAGAAACAGTGCCCCTCACATCAGCAGAGCTGGGGCTGGCAGCGAGCTGTGGGAGGAAGAGGACTCCAATCTGTGTGTTTTGCTAATTTTAGGATTCCTTTTTGGCTGGAAGCAGCACTCGCATTGGCCGCTTAGTGGCTTTATCTGCTACCAGATCATTTGCATGAGCTACTGCACATTCAGACACAAGTCCAGAGTCCTGTGGCCAAGGGGAGCTGGATTGCATCTCATCTTGTGCTTAGATGCTCCAGCCCAGCAGAAAATGACTTATCTCTTGCTTTGGTTTTAAAGACAGTGGGTTTGTAAAAACAGGCTATGAAATTGCTTCCCTCCTTTTAGGGAATTTGAAATAATGTCTTAGACTTGAAGTGTTCCTTGACTGCCCTTGCTCTCAAATGCTTTCTGGTTTCCCTGCTTTTTGTACTTTTATTCATTTTTACACTCACTTATGGGGGTGTGTGCCAACACGTGCACCACATGGAAGTCAGGACAATTATTGGTGCCAGTCACCTACCATGTGGCTCCCTGGAATCAAACAGAGGTTGTCACCTAGTAGCAAGTGCCTTTACCCACTGAGCCATCTTGCCAACCCTGAGTTTGTCCTCCTTCTAACACCGTGATCCTCAACCTTCCTAATGCCATAACCCTTCAATACAGTTCCTCATGTATTTAATACAGTTCCCCCAACCATAAAATTATTTCATTGCTACTCTTTAACTGTAATTTGCTACTGTTATGAGTGGTAATGTAAATATCTGACATGTGGGATGTCTGGTATGCGACCCCTGTGAAGGGGTTGAGAACAGCTGTCTGACATATTGAAGAAACTCTGTGAGCTGGAAAGAGTGAAGAGTCTGTTCTTGGTGTTAGAAGCAGAATCTAGCACACAGATAGCAAGGGACTTGTTTTGGGTCACACAGCTCATAGCTTCCAGTTCAGTATTCTCTTTAAGCATACTGAGGAAATTTATAAGTTAAATCCAATGGGATGGAGCTGGGGACACAGCTCAGGGCAGGGTGCTTGTCTCACATGCATGGAGGCAGTCCCCAGCACTGCACGCCAAGTATGGTAGTATGTGCTTGTAATCCCAGTACGTGACAGGTAGGTGCAGGAGGCTCGAAGTTCAAGGTCATCCTTAGCTACAGAGAGAGTTAGAGCCTATCCTCAGCTACTTGAGACTGCATCTCAAAACAAAAAAACAAAACAGCCAAAACAAAAACCAATGGGAAGCAGAGATTTGAAAACAAAACTAACAAACAAAAACCCTTTTGGGGTGGCGTCCTTTAAAATACAATACCTCAAAGAGAACTTTGTCAATGCAATGAGCCCTTGCCTTGGAGAATCAGAATATTTAAAATGTTTAAGTCACATTCAAGGTGCCTGTCTATGCTGATGTTTAAGTACAATGTGACATAGCTCATGGTTTGAAATGACGACAGTTTAAAACAGAGCCCCCAAACTCCATTCCCGTGGGCTGGAGAGATGGCTCAATGGGTAAAGGCCTTTGCTGCTCTGGCAGCAGATCTGAACAGCTCAGCAGATCTGCTAAGTTCAAATCTCCGCACCCACATGGAGCCTTACAACTGTCTGTACCCCAGTTCTAGGAGATCTGATGCCCTGTTCTGGCCTCTGTCGGTGCCAGGCACATATGTGGTACACAGACATACATGCAGGTAAAACACTCATATGCATAAAATTTTTAAAAATTGAAAAAAAATAAACTAAGCTTTCCTGCCACATGTCAGCAGACACATCAGTAACCCCCAAACCAAGATAGACAATTCTGCAGCTCTGCTGACAGCTCTGTGTCTCCTGGAGACCAGTGCCTGAACAGCCAACTCTGAACTCAGGACCAGCCATCTCCAGATGCTTGGTGGAGGCCATGATTCTCCCGTGAGTCTCAGAGCTTAGTTCCCCGTGTTTTCTCACAGCCAGGCCTCTCTGTGGTTCTCTATAGTGTTTCTTTACTATTGTTTTTATTAATTGATTTGTTTGTGTGCATTCATGCATCTGTACTCAAGTTTCCATAGCACAGTGTACATGTGGAGGTAGGAGAAAAACTTAGTGGAGCTAGGTCTCTCCCTCCTCCGTTAAGTGGGTTCTAGGGATCAGACTCAGGTCACCAAGCTTGGTGGTAAAACCCTTTACCCACTGAGCCATCTCACCTGCTCCTTTGGCAAGGTTTCTGAAGAACAAGTTAATTTGCATACACAGACGAAGGAAAAGCATATAAACAGCAGGTCACAGTGATTTCCTGTAGTCCTTTTGGAAATGCATACCTTTCCAAGACAAGGAGGCCGCGGCAGTAGCACTTTTTATTCCTTGTTGTTTAACAAGCTCAGCAGCTTCTGTGTGTTTAGGAAATAATGAAATCACCGCTTCTTCCCCAAGAGATTTCTGCAAGCAGAGCTGTCCAGGACCGACCCATCTGTCCAAACTCCACATCTCCATGTGGAGAGTCTCGGGAGAAGACCAGATGAAGCCATCTCAGAGCCAAATGCTGCTAGACAACTCTTAGTTCAGAGTGTGTCCATACCTGATGGCAGAGTCCACTAGGATGCAGGAGTCAAAGATCTGAGATACTGGAAATACAGGAAACACGGGTCCATAGCTCAAAACCTGGATTAGATGATGTGCCTAGCACTCTGGGAAGATTCATTCCCCACTCTCCAGAGGTCAGCCCTGAACCCAGTCTTCATAGCTATGCCCTTTTCACCAAGCAACCTTCCTGGCGCTAGGTATGGTAGCAACCATGCCTTCCTTGGCAATGCCGTTCATGGTATCATCCCAGCTATTCAAATGCAGATACAAGGTTCCTGAACCTGTTGTGGCTTTGATATGAAGTGTTGCCCTCCAAAAGGCCCATGTGTATTATAGTTTGGTTCCTATCTGGCGGCACTAGTAAAAAGTGGCTGGAGAATGAAGCCCTAACCTCATCAATGGGTCAGTCTATAGATGAGTTCAAAGCTGGATGCACTGTTAGGAAGAACGACCTGGTTGGAATAATCCCTAGCTGGAGATGTGCCTTTGATAAATACATCTTGTGCCTGACCCCTTGTCAGATTCTCCCCATTCCTTTTTGGCCTTCCCTGCTTCTCTGCCACCGTGAGGTGAGCAGCCCTCTTCTATTGTGCTTATTTGACACAATGCTCTGTGTCACTATAGCCAAGAGACTTATGGATGCTGGGAATTCTGTAACTCTTCTACATTCAAGGGCTAAGAGTCACAGATTCCCAGCTCTTTGTGCACACACAGCATTCCTATTGGCTGCTAATATAAAAAAAGAAACCAAAACATTATTAGGGCTCCATCCTCCCTTTCCTTGTGAACACTCAAAGTTATTTTAGGTTCTGTTGAACTTATTGAACTTCTGCTGTGCCACCTTGGACCCCACCTACAGTTTATAAAGCAAATACAGATTTTTCCAAGACCTCTGAGCCCAATTATCACTCCACAGTTGTTTCAAACATAAGGTAGTTCACAAGCCAGATGTAGCCTATAACAGTATTTTGTTGGCTTAGATTATAAACCTATGGGGGTGTACTTTTTTTTTCTATTTTAATTTGAAATAGTTGCCATCATTAAAAAATATGGACATTTTGCATATGTTATTCAAAATAACTCTGAGCCCATACAGTATCTTGAAAAACATGTAAAAAATACACTGGAGGCAGCTGTGCCCCCAGATCTGCATTCTCACCTGTCTGACACAGTCCACACCCAACACTCCCCTGGGCATCTCTGATACCCACACTGTGTGCTGGATACAGTGCAAGAAATAAGTGCAGCCAGGTGGAAAGACTTGGAAACTTGCATTTGTCAAACCATCTGTGGCTTTAGGAAACATTTGGGTTAATTTTTTTTAACATTTATTTATTTTGTGTGTGAGAGAGAGGGTGTGTGTGTGTGTGTCTCCCTGTCCACATACACATATATCACCTGGGGTGGAAGTCAGAGGACAACTGGAAAGAATCTGTTCTCTTCTTTGACCATATAATTTCCAGAGATGGAGCTAGGGTTGTCAGACTTGGTGGCAAGCACCTTTCCCCACTGGACCAGCTCACTGTTGTGCTCAGGTGAAGCAGGTGCTCAGCATAGCACAGCAGTCAATGTCAGTGAGAGCAGACAAAATGCCCCCCACTCCCCAGAGGCAGGGACCTGTCCAAACCTAGTCCTCATCCCTTGAAAATATCTGACAACACTAGTGTTTAGAAGTGGGTCCTCGGTTTCCCCATTCCACTCTCTTAATTTCTACTATTAAACCCTTGATCTATAAACATTCCCTCTGGGCAAGAGATTTGCAGCCAAGCATGGGCGTGGTAATTAATATTTGTACCTCTTTGTGTCAGTTGCACAAATTTAAAACAGTGCTGCTTAAGCATTTAAAAGACACTCCACATGTGTTGAAAGTAATTACTTTCCAAAGATATTTCCCACTGATGTCCCGTTGCATCTAAATACGTATTTACAGGACTCAGTAGACCAGAATAGCTCTAATTGATATATTTCAGTTCACTGGGTTAAAAAAAGAGAGACATTTTGAAGCATATTTTTAATCGGTGTGTTTGTCCCAAAGATAGTGTTTGGCATCTCCAAAATCAGTCACATGGTACTGGAAAAATATTACATATGGTATGCTCCCTGTGCAGATTTAGAATTTAATGAGAGGTGACATTGCAGCCTAAGCACGACTGTGGCTGCAACTTCCAATCTGGGCTCATGAACGTCCTAGAGCTTGGAGGAGCCGGTGAACTCCCTCCATGTCATTTTCTTAATGTGAAAAATGCCTGTGACACACAGCCGCTGCCCTTGCGTGGCAAGAACTAATGCTTGCTGAGTTGCAAGCATTGTTCTAATAAAACAGTCTTAATTGTTTGGTTTGTACATTTTCTGTTTTATTGTTTTTATTATTTCTCTTGCCTCCGTAATTGGTAATTATTGGGCTCCCATTAATTCTTTATTAGTCAGTTTATAAACTCTATCATGTGATTTAGCTCCCTGCTTACACTTGCTCTCCCCTCGTGACTCTGCCTGCATCTAATGGCACCAGCAGGGCTGCCAACAGCTTCCCATGGCTCACTCTTGTCTTTAGGACTGATCATTCCCAATTACTTGGTTGCTTTGCTGTGGAAGGATGAGTATGAAGCCCAGGAGGTTTATTAGAAATGCATTCTAGGAAGCAGTAAGGGGGCACAATGAACAGCTTCTGAACAGGGACTCTCTACGTTTCTCTTCTCTTTTTTGTTATGGGAGAGAGTTAAAAAGAAAAGTGCTCTTGAGGCTTGGGACAAGCATCCTGAATGTAAATGATCATGTAATGTGGCATGCCGGGTAAAAGGTCAGGGAATCATCATTCATTCAGAACAGCGAGGCCAAGGCCCATTGAGCCTGAGACGTGGTATCTTGACTGTACTTCTAGACACTGTTACTCTGGCTCATTCTCCTGCTTCTGCCTTGTGATTCCACATAATCTCCAATCATTTTCTCTCTCTCTTTCTCTCTCTCCCTCTCTTGGCAGCTTTGCCAAATTCCAAGCAGCCTGAGTTATGATCCAACTCACAGAAACCCGAATGAACTTGCCCTGGGGAGATGAAGACAAATGTTTATTTGCCCCCCAAAAGACACAGAGTATAGACTAAAGTAACACTCCACACAAGGCTAATGTGATGGTTAGTGTCTGTTGTCAACAGACTCTAGAATTACATGGGCGACATGCCTCTGGGGGTGCCTGTGGGGATTATCCTGACTGCCTTACTTGGAAGACCCATCCACTATGGGTGGCACCATTCCCTGTTGGGTCCTGTACTGTGTAAGTGGAGAAAGAAAGCTGTGGCAACACACATTTGTCACTTTATGCTTTTTGACAGTGAGCACTAATATAATGTGCTTGAATTAGATAAATTCCCATTCCCTTCCCTCCACTTTCTCCTTTATCCCCCCTACTATTTTTCTCTGCTGTTGTCAAATGCTATTCTTTCTCTCTTTTTTAACCTATTGAGTCTACTTAATGCTGTTTGTATGTGCATGGGTGTAAGGCCCTAAAGAAAGCCGACCCCTTTCCTCCAGCAGCTATTACTTGCCAGTCATTCCTTGGCAAGGTATAGGATTTCGTGAGCCCCTCCAAATCCATGATGGATTTTTAACTGACTTAAGTCACAGATATTATGGATTTGTGTATGTGAAAGCCCCATCAGGTTGGCAAACACTTTCAATGCAGGCATCCATCCACCTACAGCTTTTATAACCTCTCTGCTCCTCTTTGGTGATAATCCCTGAGCCTTTGTGGGGACAAGGGATGATACAGATGTCCCATCTAGAGCAGAGCCCTCCACCGTCTCTTATTCTCTACATGCCAGCTATTGTGAGTTTCTGTGTTAGTTTACTGCAAAAGTAGGCTTCTCTGATGAGGGTTGAGAAACACACTAATCTATAAGTATAAAGATAATGACTTAGGGGAAAGTTTATTATAGCCATTTAGCAAATAGTCATGGGATTTTGGCTCGTGAATAGTATCAGGCATGGGTTCCATCTTGTGATGTGGCTAAAAGCCATTCGGGAAGTGGCTTCTCATTCAGAACATTGTACCACTGTTGTACCTTATACTAGTGGGCATCTTACCAGACCAGTCATTACTGTAGCTCACAGAGTTTATAATTGGGTGATATTGTTGATCACTTTTCTTCCCCAGTAGCATATATGGAACCTTACAGCTCTAAGGATGCTAGAGAGTGGGAATTAAGCTTCCAGGTCAGTACCGGCTTGATTTCTCCATGTCCTGATTCAAGTATGTGGAGTCTTCAGCAGTAGGGTCTTACATTCACATAGTTCTGAAGGGTAACTTGGGCAGAAGGAATAACCTGCAATGTTGGGGAGATGTCTACAGGTCCCCGCTGACAAACGATTCAAATAGAGGTAATCTATACCTGTCACTGGGCCTTTTATTTGATAACGATGGTTTCTAACTGTCCTGCTGCTGCAAGGGAGCTCCTTTTATATATGTATGTACATTTACGACACTTCTACCATCTTAGGTTTCTGTATGGCATTTTCAAAGGTCTTTAGTCACTTCTTGCTATGCTCACTCCTCTACCCTGCCCTCCTATTCCCCTGTAACGCGATCCTAATTAGTCTTATTAGATAAAAACCCAGAGCCAGATATTAGGGAGGGAAAGTTGAAAGATCAGAGAAGCGGAGCAGCCAGTCACTAGAGTTCTTACCTCTCCAAATTCTCAGACTGAAGGGGATAGCCTGACTCTATGAATCCTCAGACTGATGGCCCTAAGTTCTTGTCTCCTCCCAGCCATATCACTTCCGATCTCCATCTCCCCAGGGCTGGGATCAAAGGTGTGTGCCACCACTTCTTGGTCTCTATGGCTAACTAGTGTGGCTAGCTCCGCACACTGATCTTCAGGCAAGCTTTATTTGTTTAAGCACAAATAAAATATCCCCACGTTCCCCACTCCATTCAACCTTTCCTGTTCCATTATCCCCCAACCCCTTACTGCCACCTGAGTCTTACTCTGTTTCACTTGAAGCCCCCTCCCACACCTACCCTTACCCCATGTCATGGCCTTATTAGTTTTCTGCCTTCTGTGGTTCCTCCAATTGAAACACACACACACCTCAAGATTCAAAGCTAACATCCAAAGATGAGATGTCCTTCTCTGTTGTCCTTCATTGCTGGTTATTATCGGGTTCCCTTTGGGGCCCGGGTCCCCTGGGTTTCTGTCCTGTTCTCTCCCTTTGTGTGCTTGAGATACTGAGAACCAGGGAGTCTTTGGAGAACACTTGCCGAGATGCACTGCTCAGGAACCCTTGGTAAAAGCAGGCCAACTTATTTTCTTTATCTCTGCCATGTGGGCAGAGGGGGAATAATAAAGTCAAAATTCCAGGACAGTTTGCGCAGGTTGTTTCTGGCCACATAGGAGATGGGGTGGGTGACTCTTTCACTTAAAGCAACTGAAAATTATGGGCAAAATATTTCAGCCATCCTTTAAAGACATCATTGGGAGGCAGGGAAGGGAAGCCTCCTGCTAAAAGGCCAGAAAACTCAGAGAAAATAGGAAATCAGGGATTAAAGGCAGACTTTTTTGCTTTTAAGAGTCTTTGTCCGTACTGTTAACCTTGAATTCTGTTGTTTGTGACCTCAGGAGGCATAGGGGATGGGAGCTGAGCCCAGGACACATCGGTTCATTAGAAAACCCACTTCTGTTACCAGGAGAGTCCACTGAGCCCCTGCATGCCTCAGCGTTAGCTCCAGGGTAGAGCAGCAATCGCCCTGCCCTGCCTTTCCTCAGGAAGGAAACAAGGAGGGAAATGTGTCTCCGAACATAGTGCTAGGCAAAGACAGAAACCAAGGGAGCCTCTCTGAGAAGATGCCCAAGCGGCATTTTCATCAGAGTTCTGGAGGAGGCCTCAATTCAAGAACTGACCTTAAGTGGTCCCAGTCCAAGTATTCTAGGGTACCTGGTGGAGTAAACAAACCCTGACTGGGAAGTTTCTTCCACATAGATCTCAGGATATTAAGTCTGCTGTCAGATAAATACCATGGTCTAAAGTTCTTTTTCTAAACTTTTTATTCATTTTACATACCAACCACAGTTTCCCCTCCCTCTTCCTCCTGCTCCCCCCACCTCCTCCGACACCCATTTACTCCACAGAAAGGATAAGTCCTCCCATGGGGAGTCAACAAAACTTAGTATATCAAATTGAGGCAGGACCAAGCCCCTCCCTCCCCCATCAAGACTGAGCAAGGCATCCCACCATAGGGAAGTCTCATGCACCAGAGATAGATTTTGGTCTCAGTGCCAGGGGACCCACGAACAGACCCAGCCACACAATTGTCACCTGCATGCAGAGGGCCTAATTCAGTCCCATGCAGGCTTCCCTGCTGTTAGACCAGAGGTTCCATAAGCTCTGGTCCGCTGTCTCTGTGGGTTTCTCTATCATGATCTTGATCTTCCTTGTTCATGCAATCCCTTCTCCCTATCTTCGACTGGACTCCTGGAGGTCAAGCGAGTGATTGACTATGGATCTCTGCATCTGCTTCCATCAGTTACTGGATGAAGGCTCTCTGATGAAATTAGGGTAGTCACCAATCTGATTACAGTAGATGGCCAATTTAGGTCCTCTCTCCAATATAGCTAGGAGTCTTAGCTGGGGTCATCCTTGTAGATTCCTGGGAATTTCCCTAGTACCAGGTTTCTCCCAAACCCCACAATGAGTCCCTCTATCATGATATCTCTTTCATTGCTCCTCCCCTCCATCCCTCCTCCAACTCACCCATCCCATTCCCTCATGTTCTCACCCCAACCCCCTCTGCTCTACTGCTCTCACCCCAAGTTTACCTAGGAGATCTCATCTATTTCCCTTTCCCATGGGTCCCTCTTAGGTCCTCCTTGTTGCCTAGCTTCTCTGGTCCATTTTATTGGAAAATCTTTTCCCAACCCTTTACCTCAAGCTAATGTCTGTCTTTGAAGTTGAGGTGTATTTCTTGGATGCAGCAGAGGGGTGGATCCTCTTTTCATATCCATCCTGTTAGCCTATGTTTTTTTATAGGCAAATTGAGTCCGCTGATATTAAGGGATAAGGCTTGGAGGGATGGCTCAGCCGTTAAAGGCTAGGCTCACAACCAAAAATATTAAGGGATAAGAATGATCTGTGATTGTTAATTCCTGTTATTTTTTTTGGTTTTGTTGGTGGTAATGGTATGTGTGTTTCTCTTCTTTGGGATTTGTTGATGTGAGATTATCTATTGCCTTTGTTTTCATAGGTGCAGTTAACGTCCTTGGGTTGGAGTTTCCCTTCTAGTAGTTTCTGTAGGGCTAGATTTGTGAATAGGTTTTTTAAAATCTGGTTTTGTCACGAAATAATCTTGTCTTTTCCATCTATGATGATTAAAAGTTTTGCTGGGTACAATAGTCTGGGCTTGCATCCGCGGTCTCTTAGTGTCTGCATAACATCTATTCAGGACCTTCTGGCTTTTATAGCCTCCATTGAGAAGCTGGGTATAATTCTGATGGGTCTGCCTTTATGTTACTTGGTCTTTTTCCTTTGCGCTCTTAATATTCTTTCTTTATTCTGTATGTTTGGTATTTTGATAATTATGTGGCAAAGGAAGGGTTGTTTTGGGTTTTTTTGGATCCAGTCTATTTTGGTGTTCTGTAAGCTTCTTATATCTTCATACGCATGTCCTTCTTTAGGTTGGGAAAATTTTCTTCTGTGTTTTGTTGGATATATTTTCTGTGCCTTTGAGCTGGTATTCTTCTCCTTCTTCTATCCCTATTATTCTTAGCTTTGGTCTTTTCATGGTGTCTCAGATTTCCTGGATGTTTTGTGTTATGACTTTGTTGGATTTAATATTTTTTCTTTGACTGATGAATCTATTTCCTCTATTGTATCTTCAACACCTAAGATTCTCTCTTCCATCTCTTGCATTCTGTTAGTTATGTTTACATCCGTAGTTCCTTTTCTTTTACCTAGATTTTCTATTTCCAGAATTCCCTCAGTTTATGTTTTCCCTATTGCCTCTATTTCAATTTTCAAGTCTTGAACAGTTTTCTTCATCTGTTAGATTGGTTTTTTTTTTTCTTGACTTTCTTGGAATTCTTTAAAGGATTTATTGATTTCTTCAATTTTTTGTTTGTCTTTTCCTTGATTTCTTTAAGGGAATTTTCCATTTCCTCTTTAAGAGCCTCTATCATCTTTATAAAGTTATTTGTAAGGTTGTTTTTTTCTGCTTCATCTGCATTGGGATGCTCAGGCCTTGCTGTTACAGAACCACTGGGTTCTGGTGGTGTTGTGTTGGTCTTTATGTTGTTGAATGTCATCTTCCCATCTCTTCCTCCAGTCAGCGCAGGCGGTGCCTGTGCCTCTGGGTCCTCTGCTGACTGGCTGCTGGGGTTCTTCCTCCAGGAGATGCAGGTGGTCCCTGTGTCTCTTGTGGCATTGATGCCATGGTGGATGGTTAGGCAGGGGGAGGATAATGGATTCTGTGTGTTTGTGAGTTAGGGTGGGACTTCTAGGTTGCAGAGTTCAATGGGTAGCGTGGTGGGGTGGTGAAACGACCTGCCCACAGGAGTCTTATCTGCTGACCCACTGCGGGGGCTGCAATAGGAGGAGTATGGGCCTCTAAAGTTCTTTTTAAATATGAAGGGAAGAAGGGAAGCAAGACATAAGTAGAGCCAGCAGATAGAGAACCATGAGCACTTCAGATAATTTAAATTAACAAATACAGAATAAAATCATGCATAATACAAGAAATAAAGTGTCGGAGCAAAGAAAATGGTATAATAAATTATTTGGGTAATCTAAAAAATAACCAAATGTAATTTTTAGAGATAAAAATATTTAATTGAATTTTGAATAGTCAGAAGTGGAGGGATAGGTCAATTGATGAATGGATTATAAGAATAGGGACCTGAAATTGCTCCCCAGAAGTTCTGTAAAAAGCTAGTGGTAGGGCTGAAGAGAGCTCAGTGAATAAGACCACTGGCTGCTCTTCTAGAGGATGCAGGTTGGATTCTCAGCACCCACATGGCAGCTCATGTAACACATGTGGTGTGTAGATAGACTTTCATGGAGACAAAACTCTCATACACATAAAATAATATAATTTTTTTTTAAATCTGGGAGCGGCATGAGTGTTTAATTCCAGTTTGGGGGAGGTGGAAACAGGAGAATCCCTGAGACTCACTAACCTGCCACTCTGGTGTACTTGGTAAGCTCCAGGCAGGTGAGAGACCCTGTCACATAGTGACAAGGTAGCTAGCACCTGAGGAACAGTCCTCTGGCCTGCACATGTATGTGTTCAGGTATCCTTGAGCACACATGCCTGCACACACATGTTCAGGTGCACTTGCTTACCCACATGCATGCACACTCACATGTGTAAACACAATCTGTGGATCTAAGAGCAGATTGGATGTAACTGAAGAGAACGGAGAGATGTTCCGGATGCACCCAGGATGCGGTAAGGCAGCAGAGTCATCAAGGTTGCACAGAGCTAGGACGAGAAGGACGGAAGCACAGGAAGAGAACAAGTGAGCGGCTGATGTTAGAAGAGGCCGTGGTTGAAATTTATGAGGAAAACAGCTGGTAACCAATATAGGAAATCCAAAATTCTGAAGAAGATAACCAAAAAGGAATCTAAACCCATGTGTTTTGCAAGGACAAAATGATGAACTTAACCAGAGCCACAGAGAAAAAGACATCTCTTATGTACTTTCCTGATGGAAATCAGGAAGTGTGTTGAGAGGGACGATTGGTCATTACAGAATTTTAGACTTATTAACCATGTCCCATGCCTCTCTTGCCCTGCCTCATCTTTCTAACTTTGCATCCATTAACCTGTACTTTTCAAAATGCCCATTTTGATGTTGTCTTTGTCAATAATTTCTTAAAACCAGGGGCTGCATTTCTGAGATCTAGAGTACCCATTTGATTCTATCTAATAGCTTCCAATTATCCATTGGCGTTCCCCGTCTTTCTCTCAGTAATGATAGTAATTTTGAAGTTCTCTGTCTGTTCTTGTCATGTGGTGAGCACTCAGAGGCTGCATTGGTGAGTTTATCCCGTGATCATGAGTCCCCTTTCCTGTCCTGTATACCTGGACTTCATTAGAGGATTCTGATTTACAGGAGGCCCTTTTCTGAGATGTGGTCCTCACGCAAAGAACAAAGCCTTTTAGAGATCAGTTCTGACACTAAGTGGCATGCAACAACAGAGTTGTCACTAACTATCTGAAGTCAACATGAGTCACCCCATGCCCCATGGTTGGGATTCAGTCCTCAGTGAGAAGCTCTCGCTTCATACACCAGCTACAGGTTGAGGTGTCACCTGGACCATCTGCATTTTTGAACGACTGTAAATTCTGGAGTTTCCATGTTAAGTTTCAGGTTTCATAAGCTATTAGAACAACTTCTTGAACTCAGAGAAGTACTTTATATGTGATTACATTTTTTTGTTTTGTTTTTGTGGTTGTTGTTATGAAGAATACAGATCAAGACTATCCAATTGAGGAGGCACCTGTCCGAAGTCTGGGCAGGTCCTGGATGCAGTACCTACATGCTCACTCCCCATGGCAGCAGGACCTCATCTTTCTGGCATACCAGTGTGTTCACCAACCTCAGAGTCCAGAGATCTTTTTTAAAGATTTATTTATGTGTGTCTGTATATATGTGTGTGTGTGTGTGTGTGTGTGTGTGCCATGTGCATGTATACACCATGTGTGTATATGCTATGTGTGTATAAGCCGTATGTGTGTGTATATGCCGTGTGTGTGTAAGCCATTTGTGTGTATATGCCACACGTGTGTTTATGCCATGTGGTGGTAGATGCACAGGAAGGCCAGAATTGGGTGTAGGATCCCCCAGAGAGTGATTTAAAGGCAGTTATGGGCCACCATGTAGAACTAAAATAAGATCCGCTGGAAGAGCAGCAAGTACTCTTACCTACTGGGCCATTTCTCCACCCCCAAATCTAGAATTTTTGTCGGGATTTTGTTGTGAAGGTGTTGCTGACTTAATCAGTGGCTCTGAGATCAAACTCATCCCCCCCGGGTGCTCATGCTGGTCCCAGCTTCAAGCCTCTAACATAGTTGCTCTCTCTGGTGCCCAGTTCTTAGTGTGAGCACAGAAGTTAACTACGGGACTCAAAAATAACAAAGATTTTCCTGTTATTGGGAAGCTTCTCAGGATTGGGTCTCACTCACAGAAATTGACCCAAACCTGAGCAATTCTTTCTTAGGCCATTGTGTCTCAACTGTGTGAGAGCTCAGAACTTTACTAGACTCAACATTTGGACCGGGTCGGCCCTCCATCTATCTGTGCAGCCTGCCAGGTCTGTATTCATCTCCACAGAGACATCCTCTTCAGCTCCCACAATATTGCTATTGCCCTCAGGATTTAGCTTAGGACCAAACAGAAGTCCTGTTCAGATTTTGGAGATGCTTTTTCTGCATTTCTTTCTTTTGAACTTAAAGATTAAAGTTACGTTTATTTATTTATTTATTTAGGTTTTTCGAGACAGGGTTTCTCTGTAGCTTTGGAGCCTGTACTGGAACTAGCTCTTGTAGACCAGGCTGGACTCGAACTCACAGAGATCCACCTGCCTCTGCCTCCCGAGTGCTGGGATTAAAGGCGTGCGCCACCACCGCCCGGCTATCATATTTATTTAACTGGGTATAGTGGGATATATCTTTACTCTCAGGAGACAGAGACAGGCAGCTATCTAAAAGTTTGAAGCCATCCTGGTCTATATAGCAAGTTCTAGAACAGCCAAGCCTACATAATGAGACCTACGTGTAAAACTCTGTGTGTGTGTGTGTGTGTGTGTGTGTGTGTGTGTGTGTGTGTGTGTGTGTATGTGTGTGTGTGTGCGTGCCAGGTTACAGAGTAAGGATCAAAGTTCAAATTCCCAGAACCCATGTAAAAACCAATTGGGTAGGAATGGCAGCCTGCCTATAGTCCCAGCAAGCCAAAGGCAGAGACAAGATCCTAGAGTAAGTTGGCGAGGTAGACTGAAGTAGTAAATAGTAATTTCCATGACAAACTCTGCCTCAGTATAAAGTGGAGAACAATCAAGGAAGGATCTGGTAGGATGTCAACCTCAGGCTTCCTCCACTCATATGCACTCACACATATATGATAAATATATACACATGTGTTCACACACAGGTGAATATATATGCACATATACAAGCACCATAAACACATATATAAAATAGAATTAAAGGATAGTGCTGGGGACAGAGCTAGTGGCAGGTCACTGGCCTAGCATGTATGATGGCCTAAGTTGAGTCTCAGACAATAATCATAAATAATAATAATATACAAGGATAATGAAAAGCTGAAAATAAGGAATGGAAGAAAATATTACAGGAAACCCACCAGAGCTGCCTGTTGATCCTGCCATCAAAGACAGAGTCACGGGGCCTTGCTAGAGAATAAGACACTCAGCAGGGCCAAGGGTGACTCAGTGGTAGAGTGCTTGGCTCCTGAGAAGGAGGCCCTGGGCTCTACTCCAGCTGTCACACGTGGCTGGGGGAGCATCACTAAACAATAATAAATTTCCCAGGAACATAAGTAATCTAAATCTTGGTTATTCATCAAGGCCCTCATCACTGCAAATATAAAGTCTCCTTTTTGTGGAGTAAAGTAGACAGATTCATAATTGCAGTGGGAGCTATTACATAATTTTAAATAGCTCCATTAGAATAAGAAAGCACAAAATTTGATGAGTTAAATATCCGACTCATAGAGTTAGGAAAATACTGTTAGAATAAAGCCAGTGAACCAGGATGGAATAAATAATAAAGAGCCATCATGAAAAGAGATGGATAAAATTAAAATAAAAAAATAGGAAGGATCAAAAAAGCCAAATTCTGATTTTTCTGAAAAATATAACTGCAAAAGTCTGGCAAGAGCCATAAAGAAAAGAGAAGAGAGTACATTTATCAAGAATGAAAGGAGAATTTAATTACTGAGTCTGATAAAATTAAAATGCTAACAGAATCTTATTTTGGCAATGCAGTTGAAAGTTCTGATGGTCCAATTCATAGAAAAAAAGAAGTTTGCCAACTTATGAACCAAACCTGGTCATGGAGCTGAAGCTCGGTGAGTAAGGGCACAGGCTACTCTCCTAGGAGATCAAGTTTGGTTCCTGGTACCCACATCCGGGGCTCACAATGCCTACAACTCCACCTCCAAGGGCCCCAATGCTCTCTCCTGTCCTCCCATGGGCATCTGCTCATTTGCACATATTCACACACAGACATACATGTAATTAAAAGTAATAACACTCTTAGCAACTGACAGGAGCTGCTACAGAAAACCACAGCCAATCAATGTGCAGAGTTGTGGTTCCCTGTCCCAGTGGACATGTCTACAGAATGCTCCTGCGCTGAAGGGTCAGGGAACACTGCAGAAGAGAGGGTCAGCAGATTGTGTTAAGGGCTGGAGGAGCAAGGACTTCTCTGTGAGACTGTGTCTCCTGGCAACATCAGAAGCTACACCTGTAAAGTCTCACCAACATGACTGGTCAAATGTGAGCTGAGCAAGGAGTATACCAGCGAACACGTCAAACTGTACTCAAGAAAAGCCCATGAGACCTCAACCCTCCACACAGAAGTAGCAACTGAGGAAAGCTGTGTATAGGAGAGGCAGTCCTCCCCAGGGAAAAGCACACCAATTGGTTGTCTAGTGCCAGGTGGACAGCCCTGGAAACGTACGTACAAGTAACATTATATAGATGCAACAGGCTATGTTTGGGAACATATATTTACATACAAATACATGTGTGCATGCAATAACAATGAAAAAAGATGGTCATGCCTCGTGGATTGGAGTTGGAGTACGGACAAGGCTGTTGGGGGTGAGATGTAGCACTTCCTAGGTCCCTGTGCTAACAAAGCATAGGAGTGGTAGCCCTTGACACTGCAGTGAGCCCCTTCGCACCCGAGAGTTCTCGACCAGGACTCATTCGAGGAATGGATGATTCTAGCACCAGAGGAGAAAAAGAGCAGTGGATCTGGAGCACTGCTTTGTGTGAGAAAGTGAGACATTGCCATAGTGTGTACCTGCCAGCTGGAAAGGGTGTGCCAGATCTTCTGAGCTGAGAGAGAGGAGGGAGGGAGAAAGAGAAGGAGGGAGACAGAGAGACGGGAGAGATAGCAAAGCCTTCACCATACAAACATGAGGACCTGAGTTTGGTCTTCAGAACCATGTTTAGAAATAATTACTGAGAAAGCTAAGCACGGCGCATACCTATATAGGCACACCTATAACCTCAGCACTGACTACACAGAGGCAGGAGGATCTCTAGGACTCTCTGCCCTTAGTCTATCCTAACTTGGGAGATTCATCCAGAAGAAAACAAGGTAATGTCACTTGGAGAACAACACCCGAGGTTGTTTGTCCTCTGGCCTACACTTACACATGTGTACATGTACCTGTATACATGTATGCAAGCACACACAAGACAAAAAAGAGCAAGTGCTAAGTCAATAGTGGCATATTTTGTTTTCCAAAGATATCATCAATGCAATATTTGATATGTTTTTCTTACTATGCTCCCTGCCCTTGAATGTGGGTACATTGGTAGAAATTGTATAGAGAATTTTTGAGGTTGGTCATAACATCTGGGTGGCTCCACAGTTCTAGGTAGATCACCCATGCAGGGGCTTAAACCTGTCTACGTTTCCTGGGGTCACTGTGCCATAAGGAAGGCCTACCTAGTCCATATGAGAGAAGCATGTGGGAGACCCAAAAGTGAGCAGAGGAAGAATAAGGTCTTGCCAGCCATGACTTGACAATTGCTACCCATGAGCTCCTGAGCAGTGGTCACCTGCCTGCACCCTCCCCAAATCCCAGACCTACAGAGACTGAGACACTGGAAAATGCTTGATTTAAAGTGCTATTTCATGGTGGTTTGTTGCAAGGTGTTAAGTAATCTTCCATAGTAAGTTGTGTGATAAAAACCTAAAGCCCAGCACATTGTTCTGGGACAACGTGACCAATGTAGCAAAGAAGAAGCCGGAGGAAGGGCTTTGAAGAGACACTGCTGGCAGCAGAAGGGCCTATGTGAGAAGGTTAGTTGTCGTCTGGAGAGCTCTCAGAAGGCTCTTACCAAGCAAGGAGGGAAAATGTTATTAGAAGTTAGATGCTAGAGGACTCTCCATCTGTGGAGGAGAGTTTGCCAGTATTGGCTCTTGTCATAATACAAGAAAAGGGAAATCTACCAGATAAACTCTGAGTCGGTTGAAGAGATTGTCGGGAGAATGCTCAGCAGACCCCCACAAGGGCTTCCTGCTTGTGATAAAACACGTGCGGAGAACGGTGAGCTCAAAGGACCAGCTACCCAGTAGAAAGGTGGTAGGACTCAGTGGGTTTGTAGAGCAAACTCTGGGGTGGAAAAGGAGATCAAATTATATTTTGGGGCAAAGAATAAGGCCATTGGGGGAGAGGTTATATGATCTGTTGTAAAACCTTGGGGATATGTAAAGTGTTGCAGGTATTTCCACCCAGGAAGAAAGAGTAAGGTCTTCTAATGGGTTTAAGGATGTACCCTTCTGTAAATGATCAGGTGTCTAGTATTTCAAGAGCATTGTCCCATAGCAGCCTCACACAGACAGGTTAATCTCAGCGATTTGTAGAACTGCCTAGAATATGAGACTGTGCATATTATAGAATAATATGGAATATGTATGAGCCAGTATTCTTGGAAGAAATATAACCAACGGATGTCTATGTGTAGGAAATACTTTAAGAACTCCTATGGCTGTGAACATTTAGCAAGTCTAAAATCTGATGGAGCCATCTAGCATGCTGGAGACCAAGGAAGGGTTACAGCTCAAATCCAAAGGCAGCCTGACAATTGAACACCTTCTTACTTGAGAGAAGGTGACTTTTATTATGTTAGGGCCTTTATCTGATTGTTAAGCTTCACCTGCAGTGTGATACCAGCGATGTGTGTATTTATCCCTATGATGGACCCCGAGCCACAATCAGCTCACTGAGTTTATCTCAGATACCTAACCCACAGGAAAGGAGAAGTAGAAGACGTTAGAGGAAGCCAGGGGATTCTGAATGGTTGGCGGGCACACTCGTCTCTTTTCTGCTGCTTGGGCTAGCACCATGTGCATAAACCACTTAAGGAAGAGATAATTTAGTTTGGCTTTTGATTCCAGAGGGATGAGAGTCCATTATGGTGGGAAAAACATGGTGGCAGGAAACAGAGCAATCCCATCTCTGCCCACAGGCAGGAAGCAGAAAGAGTGATCTGGAAGTGGGATAATGTCCTAAGCTCCCAAAGACCCTAGTGCTATTGTTTCCTCCAGTAGTTAAGGCTGCACTAACTCCTCCAACAGTGCCATCAAGTGGAGAAACCTGAGGGACATTTACACTCACAGCAACCTAAGAAAAGAGAATTAGAAAATTATTATAATACATTGAATAAAGCCAGAATCTATGTCTCTATAGCTTGAGTAAACGAATAAGCAAATGCATGGGGTTATATCAAGGAAACTTCCTGAGGGAATAGCAGATAAGAAACATAGGAAGAATAATGTGATTTGGAAAGACCTCCGTGGATAATCACAGCCAGGAGTCACACTTGATGAGCTGCAGAAGCCTTACATGTTTTAGAAGCATTCCTCTACACAGTGGATTTTAATTACAAAAGGGCAAATAGTGACTGCTTTGTAGGGAGACCCTTGGTGGGCATTGCCTTATAAGGAAACAATTAGAGCTTGCATTGCCAGTCCTGGGGCCGACTAATGTTGCCTGTCTCTTAATAGGCTGTCCTGAGAAAGACAGAGGGTCAGTTCAGTGCTATTCTTGTGACAAGGTTGTGACTGAGACCTGAAGAGGACACATCAAAGGCGTCCAGGTTGAGGGTCATTCTACAGAATAGCTCTCCTGCTCTCTTCAAAAATATCAAGGTTGAGAAACAGAGAAAGGCCAAAGAACTGTTCAGATAAAAGGAAACTAAAGAGATATAGCAACTAAATGCCCTCTGTGATCCTGGAATAGGAAAGAAAATAGCTATAAGGACATGCCTGGGGAAATTGACAAAGCTCAGATAGGGCTGTGGATTGGGTGGTAGTCAGGTAGGATGTCGACATGTGCAACCAGAGAAGACGCTCTTGACCTTAAGAAGTGTGTGCTTGAGGTCAAAGAAACATGTCGCTTTATACTTGCTCTCAAATATTCAATCAGCAAATGCATAGCAATACATATTATGTATATGTGTGTGTATAGAAAAATTAGTGAGCAAATAGGTCAAAAGGGTGACTCTGACAACACAAGTCCTTATCTATTCTTGCAATAGTTCTAAGCTTGGAATTGTATTTCATTGTTGTTGTTTCGGGTATACATGTGTGTGTGCGTGTGCGTGTGCGTGTGTGTGTGTGTGTGTGTGTGTGTGTGTGTGTGTGTGTAAGAAGGATAGGTTTCAAGTAGCCCAGACTGTTCTCAAAGTGGCTACAAAATAGACAAAGATCTTGTTGTTGGCATCCTTCTACCTCCTCTGCTTCTCACATGCTGGGATTACAGGCTCCATGGCATTGATTTCAAGGCAATCCTCCTGCCCCAGCCTCCAGAGTGCTGGGATTTAAGCATTATATTTATTTTTAGTAGAGAAATATTTAAAGTCTCTTGAGATTGAGGAACACGACAAGGCAACCAGCTTTCTTGTTATTTAACTTGCTCTGGGGGACTCAAGCAGCATAGCAAAGCAAGACAAAAGTCAGAGAGGAAGAATGACAGCTGTCATTCACAAGTGATGTAATTATATAGGAAATCTGGAAGACTTAATAATTGTTAGTATTGAGTAACTTATTTTATTAAGGTTCTTAAATAAAATCAGTATACACAGTTTAGCCACAGAGACAATAACAGCAACAAAGAGGTTGGTAGTTTGGATGGACGGACAGACAGATAGTTGATGTTAGAGAATACATACTAGATTTGAGAGATGACTCTGGTACAGGCGTTTGCTGCGAAGCATGAAGACCTGAGCTTAATTCCCAGAACCCACATGATAGAAGAAGAGAACCACCTCCTGCAAGTTCTTTGACCTCCACAATGCATGTATACAGATTCACACATGTATACACACACACACACACACACACACACACACACACACACACACAAATGTAAAAGAGAGAATATCCATTAGAGTAAAGATTGAATGCATTTCAACTACATGCATTAACATTGACTCTCAAGAACACAATATTGGACAAAATGAAATAATCAAAAGATGTCTTTATAAAGGAGTAAAAGTTAAATAATACACATAAGTAATCATCTTATTTTATTTGCTACATGTATTCCACAGATACTTAATTTCTATTGGAGCTTAATTTTAAATTTATAGAAAATGCTCATCATATTGCCATAAGGGATGTCTTACAAAGATAACTGACGAATACCATCATGCCACACCCATCCTCATAAACAGCTGATGCACAAGGATGTTTGTTGGAATGAAAAATTGTTTTCAATGCCATGTGAGGATGTAGAAGACAGTTTAGAAAAAAGTATACTTGCAGGCTTACAGTTTGAAAAACACAGGAAGCAAATACAAGTATATATGGAACAAACATTTATTGTTTATTTTGATTTATTGTTGAAGGACCTAAATTAATGCACAAGAAAGTACAGCACTGTTAAACACAGCCCATCTGCATAGACTTTTCTCCACAGCTGTCAGGATCCCCGAGTGTTTTCTCACAATAAGCATATGTTACTTCTATAAAGAAGGTAAAATCTGATGCTGGGGGTGAGAGCGGGAGAACGTGGTCCACCCCCATGAGCTCTCTTCAGCTGTTCACACGGTTGCTCCTCACTTAATGTGGGCTTGCAGAGACTCCACAGTGCGAGAGTGGTGACATGGGGACCGTGAGCAAGGTGTGGCCCTTGCCTGTAACTCAGTCGGCACACACAGTAATGCAGCATCCTATGTACTCAACACACAGGACTATACTCTTGGTAACACCAAAGAAGCATCCAGAATCTCTCACATGATTTCCATCCCCTTGTCTTAGTCTGTGTGGGTCCCACCACAAAATATCAGACTAGGATTAAACCTCAGGAACTTATTCTCACATTGTTGGTGGCTGGGTCCAAGATCAAGATGAAGATGGCAGCCACTGTGGGCCTGATGAGGGCTCTCTTCCTACATTGTAATACCTGCCTCTCTGTGTTCTCATGCTGGGGCAGAGAGGGACCTCAGTTTATGTGTCTCTTCTAAGGTGCTAGGACAGTCTGATAATCACACACGGCTCTATTCCCACCCGGATGACCTCCTTGGCATGTCATTATGTCAATCTAAGTCCAAATGCTGTCACATTGGAGGAATGGGCTGTCAAGCTATGGACTTGAGACAGACACACTGCAGTCTGTAATGCCCTCTTCTGTCTCCCTTATTAAAAAGCACCATATTGAAGGGATGAAGGAGAGTATAGCAGAGAAGAAAAAGTCAAGAACGAGAGAGGAGCTTAGAGCATTTGTGGGGAGAGACACCAGGATGGCTGGGGTAGAGAGGACGATAAAAGGGATGGAAACAAATGCTTCTGTAAATTATGTCTTTACCCCAGTGGCTATTATAGAAAAAAATGAGTGAAGAAATCTTATTTTTGACCTGAGGGCTATGTTCCTTTAACCACATTATTCTTGTGAGGCCAGGACCTTATGGGCCCTGAATTTAATGGTTACACAGTGATGGTTATGGGTGCATAGAGGACAGAGTGACCAAAAACCCTATTACCAGGCATAGATAGAACCTAAATACCTGTGAAGAAATGAATCAGAATATAAGAACCTCAGGCTGGGTATAGGTTCACACATCATTAGTCCCAACACTTGGGAGAAAGAGGCAGGTAGACCTTTGTGAACTCAAAGCCAGCCTGGTTTACATAATGAGTTCCAGGACAACAAGGACTATGGAAGAGACCCCATGTCTTTGTTAGTCTATTGCTGTGATGAAACACCATGACCAAAAGCAAGTTGAGGAGGAAAGGATTTATTTTGCTGACACTTCCACACTGTAGTCCATCACTGAAGGAAGTCAGGGCAGGAACCAGGTGGGAACCTGGAGGCATTGTAGGTAGTGCCATACTTGGGCTGGTGGTCCTGGGTTCTGTGAGAAAGCAGGTTGAACAAGCAATGGAGGGAAAACCAGTAAGAAGCACCCCACCATGGCTGGGCCCCCCCCCATCAATCACTAATTAAGAAAATGCCCTACAGCTGGATCTTATAGAGGCATTTTTCTCAATGATTTTGCCTCCTTTCAGTAAACTCTAGCTTGTGTCAGGTTGACACAAAACTACCCAGCACACCCTGACTCAAAAAGCAGAACACAAAACAAAACAAGAATATAAGAAACTCATCGGCACACTTCAGTGTCCTGGGAATGATTCATTTTCTGTCCTGGATCTCAGCTCTTACCCTGTGCCTGGACTTGTCACAAGTCAGGACCACACTGTAGAAGCAAAGAGGTCTCTATTCCCTGGGAAACAGCAGAGGGATTTCATAGGCAGATCTGGAGTTGGGGGCACACATCTTTAACCCCAACACTTAGCAAGTACAGGCAGGAGGATCACCTGAGACACGTGTGGAGACCCTATCTCAAAAACAACAACAAAGATGTTTACACCACAAACTATGGATGATTTCTTAACCTTAACTTGGAAATTTCTACTAAAGGAGGGTCTACTTTATTGATTGTAGGTGGGAGACTTAATACAGCCATTTCTTTCCCATGCTGACTGGTTGCTGCAGTAGAGCCAGGTTTGGGTGGGTTGAGGAGCCATAGCTAATGGAAGCTGCTGAGAAGCAGGAAGCGAAGGCAGGGGAAGGGTGGAGAGTCATCTGGGGCAGGGCTGAATCCACTGCCCCCTTTCCTCATGGAAGACCTGAATCAGCTCAGGGGAGGCTCCAGGACCACACATTTCTTCTTTTTATTTACTTACTTATAAATATTTAAGTAGATGTTTATTGTATTTATGCTGGGAATAGTACCCATGACCTTGGGCTTGCTTTAGGAACATGCTCGACTGAACTACAGACCCCAGCTCTTCAGCAGCTCATCTCTGATGTGAGATGATGGTAATGAAGAAAGGATGTTTCTGGGCTTTAGAAGTGTCTGCCGCCCTAAAGGGATAGGGGCAACTGTTCTAGAGAGCTTCTCTTCCTTTTCTGTTGCTGTGGTAACAAGCTCCCCTAAGCTGGTTGGGTTAAACAACACCGATTTGATGTTTTACATCTGGAAATTACAACTGTAGAATCAAGCTTTATGCTGCTAGAACCAAAGTGTCAAGCATCAGGGTCACCGTGAGGTTATTTTGGTAGCTCTGAGTCCATACAAAGCCTGTTTTGTTCCTAACATGAGCTTCTGGCTTATCAGGCACTGCTCTGAGCATGGCACACCTGAATCCAGAGCCTGGAAGTTTCACAACTGAGATGGGGCCTGGGGGGTGTTCCCCTGGTGTTTTGGTCCTGAGTAGATGGGGCTTGTTATACCAAGAAGCTAGCTGGTCAGCCCTGCTTGTGATAGGTCTTTCTAAGCAGGCATCTTCAGGGATGTTGGTAATGCATGCTCTTAGCGTAGCTACTGTCTCTGTGTATCCTTACCCGTGTCTTCAGAGAAGCTGAGTTCTGTACAGGTAGAAAAGACAAAGCCCTGCTTGTAAGGCCCCTTGGCCACGAGAAGCATCTTAGCCCCACTGCCAACAGAGTCTCCTGTGAGAGCTCTTCACCTTCAGGGTTTTAGACTCATTAGTGACACCCCCTCCCTGGCCCAGCTCCAAGATGGAGGCTTTGCCTTGTGCCATGTCCAAAAAGGAGGCTGTCTTTGCCTGTAATCGAGTCTAGAAAGTACACTTGACACCATTCCCTAGGCTGTGAACTTGAAAGACACAGCATGGAGTGGGTGGAGTGTGAGCCGACTGTGGATTCTTTCTGTTTGTTTGGGTTTTGTTGTTGTTGTTGTTGTTGTTTGAGATAGGGTTTCTCTGTGTAGCTTTGGAGCCTGTCCCTAGACGAGGCTGGCCTCGAACTCACAGAGATCCACCTGTCTCTGCCTCCCGAGTACTGGGATTAAAGGCATGCGCCACCACTGCTTGGCCTGACTGGGATTCTTTTTTATGGCGGAGGGGGTTTCGAGATGGGGGTTTCTCTGTAGATTTTTGGAGCCTGTCCTGGAACTAGCTTTTGTAGACCAGGCTGACCTCGAACTCACAGCGATCCGCCTGCCTCTGCCTCCCGAGTGCTAGGATTAAAGGTGTGCGCCACCACCACCCGGCCTGACTGTGGATTCTTGAGGTTATGTACAGTGCTTGGTCTTGCGGCCCCATGCAGCATACAGCAGGCCTGGGAAGAGCACGGTTTGGGAGGCAGGAGAGGGAGAGAATCATCTAGCTTCTAGAGGCCATCTGTTTCTGGCTGGTGACTCCACACCACTCTGATGACTGCTTCTGTCTGTGTCCACTCTGACTCTGATGCTTCTGCCTCCCTTTTAGGAAGACCTTGTGATGATACCGGATAATGATGGCCACCTCTCTACCTCTAGACCCTTTCTAATCTCCGCAGGGGCCCTCGTCTTCATAAGGAACCATACGGAGAGCCTCCGGGCATGGACGATGATGTTTATGGGCAGCATTCTGCCCACTAACGAGCTGCATTCTAAGCCCTGCTTTTCTACCTCCCCATCCTGGAGTATTGCTTGTTTTCCCTTCTCATGGTGAATGTCCACCCACTATTAAAATGCTGTCTACCGTGGTGATGGATGTCAGGAATGAGGTCACTGTGTACTTTTCCTATGGCTCATCAGAGCATGAGCAAGGAACTGAGGGTTTGGGTCTCTGCTCCCATCACTCACCCTGTGTTGGTACAAACTCAACCCCAACTGGCAGTTGAGAAAAAGGACATCTTTCCTCACTGTAACTCAGAATCTAAGCCAATGGAAGGATGCATGGCTCCCTTCATCCGTGTACATCCCCCAAACTAAGGAGTCTATTCAGAGCACTGTTCTTTCAGGGAGGAGTGGGGGGAGGGCTCGGACTTCTGTCTGGATGGGAAGATGCCCCGTGAAACACAGTCTGAGCCCTGCTGCGTCCCAGCAGATCTGCAGCAACAGAAGTATGGTTCCTGAGGGAAGGCTCCCCAAACTCTTAGTATGAGTAAGGTGACCCTCTGGTAAAATCCCTCTCTGGTAAGGTGACCATAGATGTCAGAGCTAGGGGTTCAGGACTACAGCCTGCCCCTCCCTGCTGGGGTTTCTCATTCATATCACCAAGAAGTTGGAGGCAGTACTGTTTCTGGAAGAGGTGCCTGTGATTGTGAAGGCTCAACTGAAGGGATTATGAAAAGGTTATTAGGATCTGTGTGTGCAATATGTGTGTTTGTGTGCATGCATGTTATTGGGGTGCATGTGTGTGTCTGTGTCCATATGGAGGCCAGAGGTCAATGTCTTGTGTCTTCTTCATCCGCTCTCGTTTGTGAAGCAAAAGACCCTGAAGCTTGCTGATACAGCTAGGCTGGTTGGCCAGGATGCTCCTTGGATCTGCTTGTCTCCCCCAGTCTGGGATTACGGTTATGCACCACCATGCCCAGCTTCTTATGTGGGCACTCCAGACTGAAACTTGGGTGCTCATGCTTACACCTCAGTCACAGTCTCTGACTGAGCCATCTCCCAAGCCCAGGTTAGGAAGATCTTGATGGAAAGGTACTGAACCAGTGTGAAGGAAAAGCCCGTTTGTGGCCAGTGATGGGTGGACATGATAGCAGAGAGTCAGCCCGGCAGCCAAACCCGTTGCTTTTTGCATTAGTTCCCCTGGCAAAAAAAGAGTGTCAGAGCCACACAGACCTCCAGCTGACTTCCCAGAAGGGAAAATCTCTCAAATCCAGGTATGGACACTGCCCACTGAGATCCCAGGTCCTTGAAATCATGGGTAATAGGGCAGGATTCCAGGCCAAGGGTCATGTTAGTGTTAGTGGACAAAATGTACAGAGCCCAGTGTATGACCTGTGCCCATCTGAATATCACCTCAGCCTGAGGCTTTCTGCACTGGGGCCTGAACCTTGGTCTAGCTGTGGGCAGAGGTTGCTGGGCTCTCCAGCATGCAGGAATCTTTGAAGAGGTTCTGGGGGTTATTGTGTTCTAGATGGAGTCATTGGTCCTAACTACACCTGAAAGCTACCTGACAATGCAGAGGCTCCACAGGAGGGGATAGAGCTCCCTCTCATTAACCTTGTCCATCCTGTGCATGATGGGTAGTTCAGTTGTCAACCTGACATGATGAAGAATCCTGAGAAGAAAGTCTCAATGAGAGATTGTCTAGATCAGGCTGGCATTTCTGTGGGGTTTGTGGTTGCCTTCATTGATGTGGGAAGACATAACCTAAAAGGAGACAGCACCATTCCCTGGTTTGGGGCCCTAGACTATTTAAGAGCAGAGAAAGCTATCCAGCCACCAGCATGTGTACAATCTTTTCTCTGTTGCTTGACTGCAGATTTGATGTGTCTTGTTGTCTGAAGTTCCTGATTAATGGTGCCTCCCTGCTGTGATGGACCACCCAGAACTGTGAGCTTAAAGAAGCCCTTTTCCCCTAAGTTGTTTCTTGTCGGGTTGTTACCACAGCAGCAGAGAGGAAGTCAAACCCCTGGACGCAAAAGCAATACAAGCCCAGCTGTTATAAGAGGTCTGTCTGATTGTATCCTCCTTGCTGGCAGGTGCTGTATGCTTAGCTTACTTTGTGGCTACTTCATTACTTTGCTCTTCATGACTTCTGGGTTCGTGCCCAGCATGCAAATACCTATCACATGACTTCGTATCACACATGACCCTGGAGAGCTGCACCATGAGAGTTGGCCCAGGATGGCTAATGAAGTGCACAGATGCTAGACCAGAGCATGGAGTTCTTTATGCATAGTGGCTTTAACTTACCATTCCCTTGAGATGAAGTATGAGCAGAAAGTGCCTCTGCCACCCTCACAGACCCATAAAAGTCCCCCCTTGTCCCCAAAGCCTCTGAAATGCTAACATGTTGCATTTTCCCTGAACTGGTTTCCATAGTTTCTCACTCTGGTTTTTACAGCACCCTAGGGTGCCTCCTGTCCTCTTAGGGACTGGTAAAGAATTCTCAAAGTCATTGACTTCCAACAGAAAACCAAATACAGCAGTTTTAGTCACATTAGGAGAAGCACAAGAAGGAAAAGTGCCACCAAATCCAAGCAGACAGAGTGTCACACTGTGAGGCTTGTACTAGCTACCCTAGGGAAAGAGATGGCTTCCCAAAGCCATTGTCTTCTCAGAGATGCTTTGGGTTCTGCAGGGGCTTGGAGCACAACTACAGCCATATGGGGTTTCTGATTTACAGATACTTGTATTTATTTTTCCCTTTTCATAGAAAACAAGTATTCTTACAGGTGAAGAGTGTTGTTAAAAACAAAATCCAACAGAGGTCTGAGCAAGAAAACTTGGGAAGTGATTCTTCACTGACAAGAATGTCACCACTTGGGGGTTGGAGAGATTGGCTATAAACAGTAAGAGTGTGCACTGTTCTTACCGATGATTCGCTTGTTCTCCCAGCACCCACATCAGAGGGCTCACAGCTACCTGTAACTGTGGCTCCATGGGATCTGACACCCTCTTCTGGCCTCCAAGGACACCTATACTCATGTGCACATTCCTAGGCACAGAAACACACAAATGCAGCTAATTTTAAAAGTAAAATAATCTGGGTGTAGTGACTCACAAGTCTAATCCTAGTACTTGGCAGGCAGAGACAGGTGGATCTCTGAGTTCAAAGTCATCCTAGTCTACATAGCAAGTTCCAAGTCAACCTGGGCTACACGGTGAAAAGTGCTTCTCAAAAACAAAAGTTTAAAGTTTCAAATTTGTTAACAAAACGTTAAAAGATCACCATCTGCTAAGGCTATGTTCAGGAGTGTGCTCAGATCCAGGCTAAGGCTATGTTCAGGAGTGTGCACAGATCCAGGCTAAGGCTAATCAGGAGTGTGCTCAGATCCAGGCTAAGGCTATGCTCAGGAGTGTGCACAGATCCAGGCTTAAGGCTATGTTCAGGAGTGTGCACAGATCCAGGCTTAAGGCTATGTTCAGGAGTGTGCACAGATCCAGGCTTAAGGCTATGTTCAGGAGTGTGCACAGATCCAGAAACTCTTAGCCTAGATTATGTGCTTTCTGACTGCTTGACCTGGCATTGGAGAATCAGCTGGCCTCAGTTTCCCCATCTTTAGGATGACAGTTATTGTGGTATGTATCTCACAAAGCTAGGAGAAAGAACCAATATTTAGAGAACTGTGAGAACAAATCTTGGCACATGGTAAGCATTTGATCAGTGCGTGCTTGGTAAGATGCTGAGCACCCATGTAGACCAAGGTTGGTGAGTGCTAGTTAGGTGAGTTTGTGTCTAGAGAGGATGGAGAGGGAGCCAGCTAAATGCAGGGCCTTGTGGCGGATGCTAGCTCTTCGCACAGCCATGTGGGGACTCTTAATTAAAACATGGATTCCACTGCTGGCTTTTGTTGTTAATATTTTGGGTGAGTCATTTATCTCCCTCTGCCTTGGGGTGTTTGTAGGGAATGCTGGGTTACAATGACAAATAGGCTTCATAATTTCAGTGGCACAGCACAGCACAGCACATCTTTATTTCCTGCTCTGGGACAAATGCTGGGCAGGTGTTCAGATCTTAAAGGCAGCTGCCCTCTGCATGGTCATTGGGTGACCAGGCTGATTCTGGCTTTCAAAATCATGCCAAGAATCAACATCCTTGCCATGATGGGAAGGGCATGGTGGGATGGCTGCTTGGTGCTCCCGAAGCTGCATTACCATGGGCAACTGGTGGGCAGGGTGTGATGATATAGCTAAATTGAGTGGCAAGAGAACCTACATGTTATTCACAGTAAGTCTAAGGAAGACCGGACCTACCTAGATGCCTCCATTTGCCCATTTATAAAATCCCACGTGATGCTTCCTGACTTACAAAGGATCATCATGGAAGCTCTGTGCTCTAAAAGGAGCCAACCACCTGAGCTAGAAAGACCATGCAGGTGGGGCAGGGGTGGAGGGACAGGGGGTCAGTCATTGTCTGGGTGCAGTGACTTTGGCTCGGGAGAGTGAGCTGGGGACCTGTTGACATCTGGGCTTCAGTCCTTTAGTGTCTGCTTTCAATTCAGCTCAACCAGTTTCACATAGGAGGGGGTGACAGAGGCCCCATGGCGAGTTTGGTAACATTACCAGGGGAGAGCAGGTATGAATTAGATTGACAGTACAGTAAGACATACAGAATAGATGCATGCTAAATTCAGACCAGGGATTCAGGATAGCTTTCTTAAGAATGGAAGGAATGTGTCCAGTAGGTAAAGGAGAGATAGCAGCCCGTGAAAGTCCTAGGGGAGGGAGTCTAAGTGAGAAACTGAAAGTCATGGGACCAGAGTGGTTGGTGTACTGAGTTTTGGAGGCGACTGTAAATAGTCATGGAAACTCACCTTCCCATGGGAAAGGTGGCCGTTTCCTGGAGCCATGATGATATGTACCTAAAGCTCTCACTAAAGTATCTCATCTAGAGCCAATTCCATCTGTTCCATCATGCAGATCATTAACCAAGTCCCTGAGAATGACAGGCAGATAGTGGGAAGACTATGCTCTGTGTTTAGACTAAATCTGGCCAACACAGGTCACCCGCCTTCTCAGCACACACCATTTATTTGGGAGGAGCTGAGCTCATGAAGTATGTGTCTTCATAGGTGGATTCAGTGTTTCTTCAGAGTGGGAGGCAAAGACTAAGCTTGGCCAAGGCTGCAGTGCCAAGCGGCTGTCTCCTAGCTACATACATTACGGTCTTACAGGATCATGCCCCTGTGCTTTCAGATATAGTCCTGGGTGTTTAACACGACTGTCTGTCAAGAATGCTCAAAATATCAGCCAGTAATTCAGTAAACTCAGCATATTTGTATGTGGGTGTGTATCCATACGCTCATGCAAATGCATGTACATGCAAGAGAGAGACAGAGTGAGAGAAAGAGCAATAGAAAGAAAAAGAGAAGAGGAGGTGAGTGAGGTAGAATTGGCACTGACTGAACCCCTGATCTGGGGGTGAATCCTATTCCTCGGAAGTCATTTTGGGTGAGAGTGACCTGACTCTCTCAGAAATCTAGCTGTGTTGATCTTCCTGGAACTATGACTAATTTTTGATTCCCTGGTTCCATCCACCAGGCATTAGCCAAAGTACCAAAATATAGCCTCAATTTGCAGAGAAGTGGAAGGTGTTTAAACACAGAATCAAAATAAAGGATAATTTTTCATCTGTCCCGGAAGCCTCTCATTTTCCAGAAGCATAGAAACAGAGTGGGTGGCAGTGGGGACACGTGGAGACGGCAGATCAGTGCATTAGTGGTCTTCCGGAGAGGACAGCACACACCAGTGAGCTTCTTGGGACAGAAGCTGCAGTCAGGAGGCATCTCTGCCCACCGCAGCTGTGGGGCCCTCAGCGTCCACCAAGCAGCTTGCTGTAGGCAAGAGCACTGCAGAAATGAAAGGAAGCCACTGGTCCCTCTTCCATCTGAGCTCAGCAAAGGAGCAGACTCCTCTGGGTCCCACGTGTGACACATCTGGTTTCACCAAGGAGTTCTGTTCTTCCTCCTCTTTTGGCTCACACAGCCACCTTGGTTTGGGGTTGAAGCGTAGGTGATGAGGCAGTTCTCACAGACCTCAGAGACTGCCGGGGACCCTGGGGAATCTGCACTATTTTCTGCCCCAACTTCAAAGCCTCCTTTGGTTGACCTTCACCCCACCCTTTTAGTGATGCTTCTCCCCACACCCCTTCCAGTATTGCTTTCTTTCTGACCGTGTGTTTCAATGTGTTCCTTCCGAAGTTCCTATACTAGAAACCTAGTCCCCAGTGCAGTTGTGTTGCGATGTGGGCAAATGAGAAGTGAGCGGGTCAAGAGTCCCGCCCTTAGGCATAGACTAAAGTCTTCACTGTTTGACTAGGCTAGTTATCCCGGGAGTCTGACCCTCTTATACCCTTCCATTTTCCATGAGCCAGCGTGGCACAGAGGTACTGGTCAAATGCCACACCATGCTTTTGGACTTGCTAGCTTTCAGAACTGTGAATCAAAGAAATATCTTTATAAATTACCTAGCCAGTGACATTCTTTCATAGTAGAAACAAACACACAGGCAAAAACAAAACAAAACAAAACAAAATGCAGACTTAAGATTCTGGCTTTAAAAAAAAAAAAAGATTCTGGCTTTTGCCATCTGTGAATACATTCTCTTCTCCCTCCAATACCCAGCAGAGGTCTACTGTCTGTTTGCCCTCTGCCTGTTCCTTTTCAGAATAAAGCCACCAGGATTCACTCAATGGAGGCTACCTTCTGATGACTGTATCCCCTCCTAATGACCCAATCACTAAACACTGTACCTGGATCAAGTTCCCACAATGGAAATTAAATTTCAATACAGGGAGCTTTGGAGGACACACTGAAATCTTATCTAAATCAGAGCAATGTCAACACTCATTTATTTAGGCATTTGATTCTTTGAAAAACAAATTCTTACCATAAGGTCCAAGCTGGCCTGGCCTCCTACTCACTAAGTAGCCTAAGATGGCCTCAAATTCTCTTCAATCTGTTTGCCTTATTCTTACAAATTCTGGGATTATAAGCATTCACCACCACACTGCGCTTCAATGTCTTACTTTAATTAGCAAATCACTGTCAGGATTCAAAACTATTTTTCTGTAAAAAGCAGTGATATTTCTTCAGGACCTTCTCTGTGGTTGACTTACAATTGGTGCTCAGTAGATACCTATTGAAGTACTGATATAAAATGTTAAGTTTTTCCCAGCATGGCACCAAGCATGCAATACACACTCAACTAACAAGTCTCTGTCCTACAGATTAGAAATAATTAAAGGCTGAGTTAATCAATAAAGTACCTGCTACACAAGTCTGAGGATCTGAGTTCAAATCTCTAGCACCCACATAAAAGCTGGGCATGGTTGCCTGTGTCTGCAACCCTCGTACCATTAGGAGTGGAAACAGGTGGCTTCCTGGTTTGTCAGCTTCTCCGAATCCATGAGCTCCAGGTTCAGTTGGAGACCTTGTCTCAAGAAACTCGATGGAGAACAAATGAAGATATCTTGACATAGACCTCTGGTCTCTACACAAATGCACACACATGCACACATAAATTAAAAATAAATACAAATAACCAATTTTTAGAAAAGGAGAATTCTGACTCTCCCTTCTGATGGGGGAGGTTGGTTAAGCTGGGGTTCCAAGAGACAGCATGGCTTTCCATATTCTGGCACTCTGATGGTTGTGTGGCCTCTGACCCTAATCATCCCTAATCTGGATTCCGTCAACTGAATGACAAGGGGTTGTGTGTGGGTCTTGTGGTCTCTGGGATTCTCCACCCTGTTATTTTCCTCCTCTGAAGAGGATAATTAGGACTGGTGCTCGTCAGCTGGATATTACACAACTGAGACGCATCCCCTTGTTAGTGAGGATGGACTCATTGCCGAGGCCACAATGGTTACCTATGATTGTTTGCTGGTCTCAGGAGAATGGAGACTCAGAGACTGCTGAAAATGAGTAGAAATGGCCTTCTCCCCCCGGCAAATGGGAAAGCCATGGATTCAGAGCTGAGGAGTCTTACTGGGCAATGGCTCCTAATTTAACTCGCTCTAATTCTCCCCAAAGCAAATCTTTTCTCACACTGAAGAAGGAGGGAGCTGCCTCAGAGTGGAGCTCTGCTCTGCCAGCCCGACAAGCACGAGAGCAGTGCAGAGGAGGGACCCAGCCTCTGGAGCACGGAATGCCAGACTCTGCTCTTGGCCAGCTCTGTGTAGGCTACAATGTCTATAATGAGCTAATTCACACAGAGATGGAAATAACCAACAAGCATCATTTGCATTTTTCACCAAAGGGATGCATAATTTATAAAAGTCCTTCAGACATCAAGCCAGCCCTGGGCCTGTCTGCCGAAACAGCAGAAAGACTGTAACATCCGCGGGCTCAAGAGAATCCATGGAGCAGCGTGACAAGCGAAGTTTCAGTGGTCTTAGTGGTAATACTTCCGTTCCAAGATTCTTAACATCATTCATGGGCAGATTAGCGAGATGTCGTGGTCCCAAGGGGTATAAAGAGGACCGAATCCAGGAGAATCAAGTGCGGTCCTGAAAGGTAAATTTGCCAATGGATCCAAACAGGGAGTTCAGGTGGGCGATGCCCTCCACATGGTGGGTAAGTAGGTGGTACTGAGAGGAGACTGTATTGGATGTGACCTCCCTGTGTTTCGTTCTCCACATTTGACCCTCTGCGAAAGCATATGGCTGACCCTGGGAGATGTCCGTGGAGGGTTCTGTATGTGCAGCTATGTACCAGAGAGGGGTGGCTGGGCTGAAGCTCAAGCTGTACGCCTGTTGCTGATGTTCTCCAAGAGACAGTCACCCCATCAGCTCCTTGGGCTGACCCTGCTCGAAAAATTTTATTATTGCATAGACAGAGGCCATGACAGTGGTCCTTCGCTTTTCAGCCACCATAAAGCCTTTATTTTAGGCTTTGGAAACTCCAGAGGACAACTGGGACTTTCTTCCTAAATCTTAAGTGTCCTCCCATCACACTCATGACTTTCTGCTCTGTGCCCATAGCCTGTGTCACTCCCGCAGATCCCCATTCTCCACAGCCACAGAATCTGTCTTTGCCCCTCGGATAGAACCAACTCTCCCCACTTTGGACCTTTGCCTAGACCTGGATGGTCTGCTCTCAAGTCTGCCATGGTTTCTGCTTTCTCAATTCCCCAGAGAGATGGTCACGGACTGTCCCATCTCACAGGGCTCTGGCTTCGTCTTCAGCCAGCCCCTCAGAGTCAATCTTATTATCTGAACTGAAAGTGTTTGCTGCTTGCTCTGGTGAGCATCAAAGGCATGAACATCTGACCTGATAAACACTGTAACCTAGGTGCCCAGGACACTGATGTCAGGAGAAGGGTCTGAAAACCATCAGAGAATCACTTGCCTCTTGCTGAACACTGAGCTCCATATATTGGCATAAATAATTGGCCCAACTCCACGGGCCTGGTGCTGTTACCTTACGTGCAGGGAAATGAGAACTCAGATGCAAGTAACCATGTAAGTAATGCCCGTAAGTAAGCATGATAGCAGGGTTTAGACCCAGGTCTACCTGACCTGGTGGCCCACACACATTCTCTAAAGAACAGTGAAAAGCTTGATATGTTACCCACTATTCAAACATTGACATCCCTGATTCAGTTGGTCCTGCTGGCCTTTCCCATCATTTTCCACCCACACAGCTCCAGCCATGGATGCAGGGCCACTTGGATTTTCCCTGTGCATCCTGTGTTGGCCTATAGGCTGCGACAGCAAACTACATGGGTTGGGAAGATGAAGCAACAGCAAAGTATTTTGAGATCATGGAGCCAGCAGGATTGCTTTCTGCTGAGGCTTTTTTCCTAGGGTCACATATGCTGTCTTCCTGCTCCGTATTCATCTGCCCTTTCCTCTGTAGACACAAAGGGGTCTGAGTGCCTCCTCTTCTTACTAGGACCCCATCTTTATCACACCACAAACCTTACCGGCCTCCTGGAAAGCCAGATTCCAAATGCAGTCATATGTGGTTAACCTTTCAACACTTGGATTTGGGAGAGACACAAGAGAATCTAGAACATGTCAATCACACTCAACTGTGTGTGTGTGTGTGTGTGTGTGTGTGTGTGTGTGTGTGTGTGTTTGGTTTTTTCATTTGTTTGTTTGGTTTCTTTTTTTTGTCTTGCTGCAACAGGAATACCTGACAAAAACAACTTAAAGGAACAAAGTGGGTTTTTTGGTTTATCTTTCTGTTTTTTTGTTTTGTTTTTTTTGCTTGTTTGGTTTTTTGACCACAGTGTGCAGGTACTTCCCATCATGGTGGGGAAGGCATGGCGACAGGAACATGAGGTGACTGGTCACATTGCAACCACAATCAGGAAGTAGAGAGCTAGAAAGCAGTGTTCAGCTGGACAGTGCCAGTTTTGTTTAATCTGAGACCTCCCCCCAAGCCTAATGAGTGATTCTGCCCATATCCTGGGTGAGTTTTCCCACCTCAGTCACCTTAATCCAGATAACCCTTCACAGGCGTGCCCAGAAGCCAACCTCCTAGGTGATACTAGATCCTGTCAGGTTGACAATATTACATATCCTCACACTGACTGATTATGGTAACAAAGATAATAGTTGCCAAGAAGTGCTTCAAGCATAATGAAGATAGAAACTTAAGAGTTTGGGATCATGGACTCAGTGTGCTGTGTGCTCTTTTAATGGTGAAAGAGGCCTTTCCAATGGATTCTGGATGCCCCCATTGAAGCCTCTTGGCTCTGAGGGGCCACTGGGGCAGACACATGTTAAGAATGTGTCAATTAGATAATCAATTAGCTTAATTTCAAAGTGGCCACCAGGGAAAGATGCATCTGAAATTGTTTAGTCTGCAAGTCACACCAGAGAGCCGTCTGCGTCAGCATTATATCATGCCCCAGCCCCCAGAGTTTAGGCAGGATATGAGGAATCTGGAAGAGATCCAGAAATAAACAAGGCCAGATGAAGGGGAAGAAAATGAGGCTGTGAGGAAAGGTAATAAGAGTCGTGGGCTTTTTATTGTTTCAAATCCCAGGGCCTAAGAGAGTCTGGCAAATCGGTAATTTATTGTCTTCTGGGGGCTGAAGGAGGAATGCTGACCAGTTTTCTTAGAAAACTTAATAGGAATCTCGGGCTTCAGCCCAGCAAGAGGGCTAATGTTGGAGGGTGCAAATAAGCCATCATTTAGATTTTTAACATGACTCAAGACTGAATTGGCCAACAAAGGAATCACACCCTGTGGTCTTGTTCTGGCAGCTACCTGTTGTGAAAGGCTTAACATGAAAGGAGGTTCCAGACTCTGTCTCCCCAGTGGAATTCCTGCCCCACGTGGATAATTTCCCTTACAGATCTGTGTCCTGGGGTGAGCTCTAGGGACCCCAGGAGCTGTCTCTGTTTTATGTCCCCCAGGGTTGCTACATCTTCACCAACTGAAGAACTTGACTAGGGCTGGGAAGGCAGGGAATGTAGCTCAGTTTGTAAAGTACTTGCCTAGCATGCAAGAGGTCCTGGGTTCAATCCTGGCACTACACAAACCAGGCATGATTGGTGCACATTTAGAATCCCAGCACTTGGGGGATGGAGGCTGGAAAATCAGAAGTTCAAGACCAGCCTTGGCTACAGGAAGCTGAGTGGGGTGGGCAAGTGGGAGAATGAATGAAAATGCACTGGATGCTGAGCTGCACCTCCTGGTGATGTCAGCGTCTCGGGGGACAGAAAGGATGCACAGTTCCTCACTGTCACCCTCAGGGCTGCCAAGCTCCCCTGGACTTTTAGAAAACTCAACAGTGGCCAAACTCAGCTTTGTAGCTTCGACACTGAAAAGAATTTTGGGACTAGCTAGTTTATGCAGCACAGTTGGAAATTTTTTTAATAAAGGCTTAATCTCCAAGATAGGGAGAAAAAGAGGTACTCAGAGAAAACAAGAAACAAAGTGTGGTTCAGGCTTCTCAAGGAAAAGCCACAGCTCATTGTTTTTACAATGCAGCATTTGGGAGGGGTTTGAAGCTAGTGTCTTATGACTGAGAGGCTCCTGGGGGGCACCTGACTGCTGTATTTGGTAAGATCAGCTTTTGCTGTGAACAGTGAGTTTTGTTTGATAATCAGGCAATGTCTTTGGAAAGGAAGGAGGCCCCATCCAAGATCGCACACAGTGGGACTTAAGTCTGGTTCACGGACCATTGCTACCTTAACACATCTGTCTGTGGAAGGCACGTTAGCTTTGCATTAGCAGCATGGCTGCAGGCATTAGCTGCTTCAGAGTTCTGCTTCTCTGCTGGTGAGAGGCTTCTATCGGATGCCAGCAGGAGGGACACTTCTTCTCATGTCCATAATTCTCCCCTTTCAAGCCTGTCTGAGCTTTTCTCCTCTTGGGATAGCACTAAGTCTACCCACTAGAGGCAGGAGATCACACCTGGCATAGCCAAAATATCAAGGAACCTTATTTATGAGTATCCCACCTGCCCATTTGGCTTTAACTGCGCAAGAGAATTGACTAAAAGCTCTCACTAAGACATTAATAGTCAAATAAAGAGTTAATAGGACCCCTCTCTGGGAGTTAATTTAGAAAGAGTCTTATAGGATAATGGGCAATAAATGGAAAAGGAAATAATGTTTCTAGAGACTCATTTTTCTTTTAAAACATAGCAGACTTATCAAAGAGAAGCAATTGTTTCTACTATATCATTCAATCCGGTGACTCCACAAAGATGTTTTATCAAATTCAAGTTCATTTATTTTTCTCCACTGACAGATAAAATTGCGTGTGTTTCTCATGTATAACATGATGCCTAGAGGCACATACATATTGTGGAGTGATGTCTAGCTGATGCCTCCAATAGTCACCATGCTTGTGTGAGAACACAGAACTTCCACTCTGTCAGCATTACTCAACATCTACTTCTGAAACCTGGCTCAAAGCCAGGCACTTGTACAGGCATGGAAGGTGGGAAGCAGATTGAACCAGGTCCTGCCTTTGTAGGGCCTGTGATTCCCACCAGCTGGGATTCCCACCAGCCAAGGACAACCCAACTGTCTTCAGCAAGGGGGAAGCTATTCTTGCCTAGGAAATCCAGTGGTCCCTGACTAGATCATGTGATCACTGGGCTAGGGACAGCTAGGGATGCTCACACCCACATGCCCCAACCCAATCCAGAGGTATTAGGTATATAACTGTGGTATAGTGTTTGGGGGAATTATATAGGCTCAGGGATCTCTTTGAAAAAAAAAGGGGGGGATTGGATGGGATAATAGATTAGTGTGAGCTTACACTAATGATAATAGTGAGTAATAGAGTGAATACTTGTGAGCTATTATTTATAGGCAGTTTACATTGGTATAAATTCTTGTATATTGATACAAACTTAAATTATATTGAATATGTTCCTATCTCATCTACAATATTTGTATACCTAGGCAAAGTTATTTTGTCATATTGTATGCATGTATGCTTCTACCTCTGCTTAAGACATTTTGAATATTATAGATGAAAATAAATCCTAAAATTGTACCAATATACAAAAATGTTTTAAGCAGAGCTAGAAGCATGCATGCATACAATATGACAAAATAACATTTTTGTACATTGGTACAATTTTAGGATATATTTATCATATTGCAATGTGCATTTATGTTTGTCATACTTATAGTTAGACTAATAAGGTTCTTTAGATACATAGAGATTATATTCTGCACAGATAGGTAATCTTCAACCACTTCAAAGAGTTGTAGAATATGGCATTTAAATAATTTAGGATTGTGTTGACGGGAGACACGATTGCTCCTGGCAGCACTGATCTATTCCTGAGAGAATGTTGAGCACTGAAGGCACTCCACTTGGAGCTTTCTTTTCTTCTTGGAAAAACTGGCCTTTAGGCAAGGAACTGTCCATGCATTGACCACTGACAAAATGCACGATGTCCAGACAGGACAAGCAGGATACAAGAAAAATGACTGTCAAATCTTGCCAAGGCAGGATAAGATGGTTTTGTAAATTTTCTTGCCTCTGAAAATGGTCTGTCAGTTACTCTAGGCCTTAGCCAAAGTTGATTGCTCCAGCATTGCAAATGAGACTTTGGGTGATTGCCCAGGTAGTCAGTTGTCTCTGTTATCCTGCCTAACCTTTGTCCTCAGCACCCAATTGGTTCTCTGTTTTCCAAAATGGCACCTTCTTCTAAACCACTCCATAGTGCAATGGAAAAAGCTATATGCACAGGACACAGGCACAGGGACATGATACAGGCGAGTCTTAATAAACAACCCTGTTTAAAAGCCCCTTCTGAGATATTCCCACCCTCCCCTGCCTCCGACCCATGCTGAAGCTGAGAACCACGCTACTTTCTCTTCCTGGAGAACTGCATTCTCTGGGTGCATTGGTCACTTTTGGTTGCTGTGGCAAACTACCAGAGGACACTGAAAGGTGTAAGATTCACTGTGGCTCCAAGTTTCTTAGGTTTCGATCCAAGGTCACCCAGATCCGTTGTTTTAGACCTGCAACCGGCCAGAATGCCATGGTGGCGGGAGTGTGTGGAAGGAGGAGGCTTCTCAGTTCATTATAGCCAGGGAGTGGGAAGACAGAGAAGAGACCAAGGGCAAGATAAAGCCTTCGGGGTCATCCTCAATGAGTCACTTCCTCCAAAGGGGCCCCACCTTCCACAGTTTCCACCCCTCCCCCAACTGCTCTGTTCAATTACAAGTCTAGCAATGGGTCAATTGCTGATTAATTGATAAAATCTCCGCCTAAACCCCCCAGCTCTGAACATTGCACTGGTTACCTAGCTCTTAGCATTTGAATTTTTGGGGAACTTTTTTTTTTTAACTTACAGACAAAATTGCATGTGTTTCTCATTACACACACAGTGCCTTCGGCACACAGGCATTATGAGGTGCTTGGATCTGCTTAAGCCCTCTCAGCCCTGGAGTTCCCCTCTTAGTGCGCCTGCTCACGCTCTGTACATGCTCCTGCTGGTGCCCCTGTGAGGAGGGACAGACTGAGCTACTGTAGTTCCCTGGGTTGCAGGATGAGAGGGAATGCCCATCTCCTCTCCAGTGTGTGTGTGTCATTCCTTGTTTCTGAGTTCTGAGACATTATCTACCCACTGGGCCTGCCCATTCCTACACTCTCTTCCCCCCCAAACTTGCATTCTTCCATAGGAAATATAACCCTGGTGCCTAAAGAGAAAGAAGGCAGGGAGGAAAAAAGAAGGGCAATAAAAACAAGATCCCAGCTAAAGAAGTAGGGAAACTCATTACTCTGACTTCTTCCCAGACTCATTTCCCTGGGCATCTGTTTTGTGTCGTTTGTACTTTTCAACACTGAGCCTATATCTACTTTAACATCTTGCTTATATCAAGTATTGTGTGTGTGTGTGTGTGTGTGTGTGTATGTATGTATGTAAAACTGACTCCCAGTTTCCTCTATGCCCTCCTTATGGCTAACACCTACCTATCCTGCCTAAATATTGTAATTAGACCTCAAATGAAGTGCATGTGGCTGACAGGGTTGCAGGTTCCGTGTTCCCTCTCCCTAATAAGGAGATCCGAGGGATGACTTGTTTTGAATTCTCACTCTTGATGCTGCCTCTTAGGGCTGAAATGATTCTTGTTAAACAACAAAATTTTCTATGAAAGACATCTTGCTGGGAAAGGAGAGATAATGTCTGGTTGGGAAAGCATAGCTAGTTCTTATATGGAAAGTGTCAGCGGGACCCAGGCACTGTTATTACTGCTATTACCCTTCTCTAGAAGGCTTGAAGCAACTCTGCCATTTGGAAATGGACTGCACCCAGTGGGGTTCTCTTCTGCATTGCTCAGTTGGCATAGCAGACCAGGAAAAGTACCCCACTCATAAAAGTTATCACCCAGCACCTGCTTCCTGAGGCTAGCTCAGCACCTTGCCAGGTGCCAGGGTAGGAGTGGAAGGGTGAGGTCTGTGTCTGGGGACTTTGGAAAAGAGCTAGCTGTATGGCAGGTACTGGTGCCCAGTTCCTGTATATCTAAGAAGCAGTGGGCAGTGTCTGGCTTATGAAACAAAAGTCTTGGTGTGGAAATGGGCTTGGGCCTTAACAACAATCAGAGCAAATTGTAGCATTTGATAAGCACCATGGGCAGCAGTCAATGCTAGCGATCAGCAATTGGAGCTTAGAGGCCAGAAGCAAGAGGAGAGCCCCATCTTTGCTTAGGGGACATTCATCCCACCTGTCAAGTGAGCCCAGAATGCCAGGTTTGGTTCTACAAGTGTTTCCTTTCTTCTAGGCATCAGGACTTTGAAATATAATAATCCAGTCCCTCCAAATTATATGACTCAAAGAAGCACTCCGTACAAAGATCATTGTTAATGTTGCTCTTTGCTTTAGGTCAGGCAACAGTATCCTTTGTAATCTGGCTTTGGGGAAGGTTTAATTCTCCCCACCCCTTTCCAAGCTAATACATCTTTGTTGTCATAGTCTTAGCCTCTTTTCCCATCGCTGGAATAAAACACTCTGTCAATGCAACTTGAGGGAGAAGAGCTCACAGCTCAAGGGTGGAGTCATTCATGGCATGGAAGTGACGGTGCAGGAGCTTGAAACAGCTGGCCACAACACACACACAATCAAGAGACAGGGAAAGGCCCTTTCTCCATCCAGACAGTCCAGAATCCTAGCCAGGGAATGATGCTACCCACAGTAAGTGGGTCTTCCCACCTCAGTTGATGCAATCGAGATAACCCCCAAAGGTGTACCCACCAGAGAGTCTGCAGGTGATTGTAGGTTCTGTTGATGCACCAACCGCGGGAGTCATCAATTCAACAAATACCACAAAGCACACAAAAATATTTTAAAATTACTACCAGTCATCAACAAGTGTCATCATTTGCACGTGTGCCTGAACAATTCTAGGCTTTACTTTTCCACCCAAGTTAAGAAAAAACAAGCATTTAGTGTCATGTGTAGTTCTTGGTCTATGTATTCCTATTTTTTCCCTAACGTGGTCACCATACTGTTACTTTAGAGAACATGTCCAGAACTTTAGCTCTTTAGAGGCATAGTGTCAAATTACCATTTTGAAAGGTTATTTCAGCTCACATCCCCACCAGAAATGAGAGCTAATGTATTTCCTCCCCTCGCCCCTGTTCATCTGGGTGTTAACATTTCTCAAAATCACTACTAATTCAATAATATTGAAATGGTATTTCATTGTTTCAATTTGCCTTTCTTTGATTATTGATGGTGATGAACATGTTTTCTTCTGTTTATTGGGACCTGTATTGATTTTTTGGTAGCTAGCCTGCTTCCTTGTCTTTTTTCCATTGGCGTGTTTCCTCTTTTTCACTATTGGTTTGTAAGATAGTGTGGTTTTGGGGGTTTTGTTTGTTTGCTTGCTTAATCTGCTAAAGACTTTAGCTTCTCAGCATTCAATTTGCAGATATTTTCCTTTTTTCATTTGCCTTTTATGTGTGGCACATGGTTATTACAGAAGGGTTGTTTTCTTTCTATTTGTTAGCTAAAATGTTCAGTTTTCCTAGTTTTGAATTTGTTTTTATTCTTAGAAATGCTTTTCAGATTGTGATGGTCGTTGCATGTAGTGGAGCATGCCTCCAGTTCAGCACTTGGGGGCTGAGGCAGAAGAATCAAGAGTCCATTGCTATCATGGGACATATAGACAGAACCTGTCTTAAAAGTCAAAACCAAAAACCATGCATAAGACATGGTACACAGATATTAGGTCAAACATTATTCTATGTATTAAGATGAATATTAAGATCAGTAAATTTTGAGTAAGGCAGATTACTCTCTGTGTGAGTGGACATTTTCTCATTAGTTGGAGACAGTGGAAAAATAAGCTGATCTCAGGCGGGAGATGAGGCTCAGTGGGTGAAGTGCTTGCTCTGAGTCTGAGGACCTGTTCAGATCCTTGACACTGATGTAAAACCTAGCATAATGGGTGCATATCTACAACCCCAGTGTTGGGCAGGAAAGAGGTTGGGGGGCAGAGACCAGTGGATGCAGGGGAATCACTGGCAAGCCACCCTAGCGGGCCCTACGTTCAGAGAGAGAGAGCCTGTCTCAAAATAGTAAGATGGAGAGTGACCGAGGAAGAAACCCCACATTGATCACTGGCCTCCACTTCCACAAGCACAGGGGGCTCACCCACACACATGCGCACACACAAAGAAAAAGAAAAGAAGATTAATATTCCCTGAGGAAAAGAGAGTTCTGCCGGTAGGCATCTTTGGACTCGAGCTGTACCAATAGTTCTTCCTCGGATCTTCACCCTGCCAGTCTGCATGGCAGGTTTAGACCTTGCCTGCTTCTATGAGCACGTGATCCAATTCTTCAAAATAGATTCAGTCTCTCACTGCACCCCAACCCTCAAGCCCTCTCTCTGTATCAAATCCAAGTGCCATGGGATCTCTGTCTCTGTAGAATCCTGACTGATGTCCAGACCAAGGATTAGATATTTATCTATATAAGTCCTTGTGTCTATCATCTTGTATGATGGTAGTAATTGAATCCAGAGCCTTGTACATGACATCCAAGTACTCGATCTACCACTTTTATCTGCTCAGCTTTTATCTGTATCTCCTCTTAGCACTATTGTGCTTTGATTTTGAACATTTTTTTTTCCAGATCATCAAGCATTGAACATTTTCTGTTAGGGATTTTATTTTATCTTTCATGGGGTTAACTAGGTTCACTGACAACTGCCAAACTAGATGCATCTATTTTTTTTCCCATTTGAACTGAAATAATTTTTAACATGTTCCACAAAGAAATGTCATTGGAGATTTACTAGAATTCTGTTAATGCTATGTGTGTGTGTGTGTGTGTGTGTGTGTGTGTGTGTGTGTGTATAATGATATATATGTGTGTTTGTATTCATTTCTTTTCTTTCGTTGTGACAAGACACCATGACAAAAAGCAAGTTAGAGGAGAAAGAGTTTATTTTGGCTTAAAGTTCCAGAAGGATACAGTCCACTGAGGTATGGAAGGCATGTGAGTCTGGCCAGGAAGTAGAGGGGGAGACACAGAGAAGAAGTGGGCCCAACTCTAAGACCTCAAAGCCCACCCCCAGCAGCATAATTCCTCCAGCAAGGCTCTACCTTTTAAGGGCTCCATAGCCAATAGTGCCACCATCTGGAGAACAAGTGTCAAGCACATGAGCCTGTGAGGTGCATTCTGCAATTAAACCACCACACGGTTTTAGTGGAGAAAAGTAAACTCTTTACTATTCTGAGTTCTCCCACTCAGGAATATAGACTCTCTCCATTTATTTGCATCCATAATTTTTCTTAACACTCTTGTCCTTTATTCTGTGTGTGTTCTGCTTATTTTACTGGTGTGTTATGCTTTGGGTACAGTTGGATTTTTTTGGCTGTCATATTTTGCTTTTATTTTGTTCATCTACTTCATTTTGTAAACAGAGTCTTATGTATGAAATTAAACTCTCTTGCAAGTTCCAACAGTGACTATTTGAATTATAGATTTTCCCCAGAAGATGATCATTACTCTCTTTGTCCCTTTGACTATTGATTTGTTTCTTATCTAATTGTAATGGCTAGATGTCCTAGTGTGTTTTCTGTTGCTTTAATAAAACGCTGACCAAAAGAAACTTAGGGAGAAAAGAGTTTATTTGGCTTACTGTTTATAGTCCATCATTAAGGGAAGTCAGGATGGGAATACAGGCAGGAACCTGGAGGCAGGAACTGAAACAGAAGCCACGGAGGAGTGTGACTTACTCACTTGATCTCTATGGCTTGCTAACTTGCTTGCTTATACTACCCAGGCTCACCTGTCCAGGGATGACACCACGCACAGTGGCCCTGGCCCTCCCACACCCATCAAGAAGTGTTGCCTACAGGTCAGTCTGGTGGAAGCAGTGTCTCAACTCTGAGATTCCCTTTTCCAAGGTGAATCAAGTTGACAAAAACTAACAGTGACACTAGATCTTCCAGAAAACAAAGCCATGACACATGAGCTTCCGTTCTAGGCATTCACCATTGGGATGACGTTGGCTGGTACTTTATCCCAAGGAGCAGTCCCCATACAGGAAATGACTCTGAACCTGGGCTAGCACCTGTCCTCCATTGGCCCAGAGTAATGTGTCAGTCTCTAACCATTGAACTGCCAGTGTGCAGCCAAGGTCGTTCTGTGTTCTAGAGCTGAGTTCCCCTGCTCAGGCTCAGATACTCTCCTTGCTAACTATAAAGATCTGGGCAGGTTACTTGGCTTATAGTGTCTGGCTTTCTTCACCTTTTGATTTTCTTTTTCTCCAACTCTCACATCTGTTGAAACACTAGATCTTGAATCCTAGTGTTAATTCCTTTGAATAAACCTTAGCATTTCCCCCATTTGTTCTCCACATCTACCAATTCTTACTTTCTATTACTGCCATTGTTGTTATAGATTTAGAGCCAAATCAATTAAAAAAGAACTACAAAACCCGTTAGTCTGTATTTTCAAAATTGTTGACAGTTTCTTAACTTTATAAGCAAGCACATTACTTATTTAGGTTTCATCTCTTGCTTGCTGTGTTGCTTGGTCTGTTGAGGTTTCCTTTCCAGATGTTCATTTCCTTCTCCTGGGTTCTGTTAATCTCGTGTGCCCTGCAGTTCTACTTCAAGAGCACATAAGTGTAAACCCTGAATACCGCATATCTAAGAATATAATACTTTTGTATACAAAAGACACCTCCCTTCCTATACTTCTTATGGAGAATTATTTTCTCATTTCAGTCTTATAGATATCAGTCCTTTTATCTTCCAGTATTTTGTGTTCTGTAATAAAAGTCTAAAGGAGCCCTGATTTTATTTCTTCCGCACAACAACAACAAGATCTCTTTGTTCCTTTGTTTCCTTGCCAAACTGCTGGAACTACTTGTTCTTTCTTGTTGTTACTCAAGTGTTTTATTTGGATAAGTAAGTATAGGCCTATGTCGCTCACCATGTTCCAGAATGACACATGGTAAGAACCCTCAAACAGTGCTCTGCTCTCTGGAGTAACATTATCAGTTGTGACATCTGTGAGCCCACCTCATCTGCCATCACAGTGAGGACAGGGACTCTCTTGCCTCTCTTCTTCTCTCTTTGCTGCATTTTGGAAACAGTTTTGAGTGACAGTCATCTCTGTCACTGATCTATTTTTGCCTGTGTCTAGATTGCTCTTCAGTGGCACCACAGTGACAGAGAGTGCTCACTGCACAAGGGTACTCGTGCCTTTTGTCTTCTATGGGCACAGGGCCTACTACAGTTGACAGTGTCACCTGCTGACAGCATGCTGAGCCCCTCTGCCCTGACATGAATTCAATGTGTTGTTGCTTGTTTTAGGGGTGACTGCTTCTCTTTCTGACAAGAGAGTATAATTTGACCTTTGTCTGTATGAAATAATAAATGATGCATATTTATGGAAAGAGTAACCGTTGGGCCCTGTTTGGATCTAAATGACATGGTACATGTATACCAAGAAGCATCATGCTTATAGCTGGGGTGAAGTATCACCAAAACAGACTGCCAATTACAGAAGACAAGGAACAGAGGAGCAGGCTCTGGGTGAAGGGTGGAGAGGACGGTAGAAAATCTTACTCAAGGAGTTGCAGAGATGCTTCAACAATAAAAGCATACACCACTCTTGCAAACGACCTGAGTTTTTCGGCAGTTCACAAACATCTGTAATTATAGCTCCAGGGGACGACACATTCTTCTGGCCTCTGTAGGCAATTGCACTCATGTGCACATACACATTACTTAATACAAAAAAAAATCATAAGACTACAGCCTACTCACTTCTTAGCTTCACCTTTCTCATCTAAGCCCACCCCTCTTGGCAGCTAAGGCTACCACAGCAATCCCCTGTAAAACTCACTGCTTTTCTTGCTGAGAAGATGGGCGTTTCTAAATATATAGAAGAACAAATGTACACATTTATCTTTTTGTAGCATATGATACATAATTTATAATACAGAGGATTGAAAAGCACTTAGGCTGCCTCAAATATCACTCCACCATATGTAGGGACATAATTGAATGACATGCATTCTAAAAATCTGGTGTGTAAAATTCTTTGAAAACGTACTCACATGATTGTGTTAAGTCTCTCTGTTTAAAATAAGCTGAAACATTGCCTTGGATTGTTGTTGATTTTAAACTCCAAGTCTCCAAATTGTTTGAGACCAGAGACCTCAGAAGACCGTAGATCCTTGGTAACAGTTTGTTAACTGCCAGCATTGCATGTGTCTGTGGCGCCCATTGAGGACCTAGAATAGATTAGATTGAGGGCAAGGAACGAGGTTGCTGTATTTGGCAGTGCCCCTCTCTGCTCCCCAGTGATGGTTTACATTACAACAGTTCTTTAAAAAAAAAAAGATTTATTTACTAATTATGTATACAGCATTCTGCCTGCATGTATGCCCACACGCCAGAAGAGGACATCAGATCTAATTACAGATGGTTGTGAGCCACCATGTGGCTACTGGAAATTGAACTTAGGACCTTGGAAAGAGCTGCCAGGGCTCTTAACCTTTGAGCCATCTCTCCAGCCCATTAAAGCAATCCTTATCACCCCCAGAACTCCCTCTAAGGGAAACTAGCTCAGCCTCAGACCCAGCTGAAAGTTATGTGCTCATTGTTGGTCTTTTGCTCCAAATAAAATTGTTCAACAGAGAGAAGAGGGGACCCTGGTGGGAATCATGGGGTGGTACATTTGTGCTGAGAAAGGTGAGGCTGATGTAGGCAGAGCAAGTGCTTGGGGCTTCAGGCTCTAGAAGGATCAACAGCCCTGCTTAGTGTAAGCCCTCAAAGATGTCCTGCAGGATCTTCACTATCAGACTGGGGTGACTGTGGGATGGCTAGAGGGAGCAGTAAGGACAACAGGGACCTTAGAGAATAGACCACGGAAAGCTAAGGCTCTGGGAGAGCCAGGAAACTGGAATAGATCGGGGAATAGATAGCAATAGGCTGCGTGCAGGCTCTCTGTGGTCACACAGCTCTCGTGCCGTGTTAAGGCATCTGCTAGGTTCCATCCTCACTTCTCCCTTTCCGTCCTCACTTCCCCTACCACATCCGTTCTAGCAACTAACATCCCCTCAGCCCTAGCTCTTTATTCTACCTCACAGCTTCTGAGTACCCAGGGCTGCTGATTTCTGTGCCCGCCCCCCAATTCCTGGCCACCTCAAGACCATCTTTGAAGCTTCTTTTTCATTTCAGTTCTGGGGGAAACTGATTGATTTATCATTTGGATTTTAGTTTGTTTGGTTTTATTTGTTTGTTTGTGTTAGTTTATCTCATTAAATTGAATCTAACTGGCCTTGCTCAGTTCTTGTAATGTGCCACTGAAGAGTCTTTGGATTTCCCTCCTCTGTGTGGGGAGTGAACCATTGTAGCACGATTAGTAAAAACCCAGCCAACCTGAAGGTCAGAAAAGCAAAACAGTCAGCCACTGGCTCTTACCTGAGTCTGGAAATGGTGATCCTGCCTCCAGGAATCTCAGAATGGGACTGAGAGCTGTCTCCTCCCATTTTATATTCCTCTCTAGAGATGGGATTAAAGGCATGCACCACTGGGATTAAAGGCATGCACTGCCTGGTTTCTATGGCAACTAGTGTGGCTGCTGGGATTAAAGGTGTATGTCACCACTGCCTGGTCTGTAAGGGTGACCAGTGGGGCTGTTTTACTCCCTGATCTTCAGGCAAGCTTTATTTATTAAAATACAAATGAAATATCACTACATACTATGATCCAGCTAGGTTTACAGGAAGTCACAAGGCACAAAAATGGCTGCTTGGAGCCATCCTCTCAGCTGATTCTGTTGCTGAGATGGTTTTCCTTAGAGAGAGAGCTGTGGGTGTGGTAAAAACTAGTGTGATGTCTTCAGCCGTTGAAGAACATAGAGAGTACCACACGAGCACAGCTGCCTTGTTCCTTGTCTGGCTGCAAAGACAAGGGGTACAGATGCACACCAGCAAAGAATACTTGGAATGTCAGAGGGCCGACCACATCTGATATGGTTTGGATGTGGGATGTCCCCACAGACTCACATGTTGAGAACTTGGCCCCAAGCTGATGGAGCTACTTTGGAAGATTCTAGAAACCTTAGAAGTGTGGCTTAGCTAGAGAAGGTAGCTCACTGGGTGGGAGTTGTCCTTAAAGGTCATATTTTTTCTTGGCTCTGCCTGTCTGCCTCTGCTTCCTGATTGCTGCTTGGTGAACAAGCTGTTCCACCACACACTTCCTCCACCATGATGGTCTTCTCACTTGAGGCCAAATGACAGAGAACTGAACCCTCTGAAGAAATGAGCCAAAATAAGTCCTTCCTGCCCTAAGTTGTTCATGTTCAGTATTCTCTCACAGTGATAAAAAAAAAAACAGTCTGCTATTACACTACACTAGGGACTCAGACCCATACAAACCACTCTTGCTGCAAGAGATGGAGTCCTAGACAGAGATGGTCCAAAGCTGGGCAAGCATGAGGCATCCCTGAAGACTTACTCCATGGTCATGAAGGAATTTGCAGGGATGCATATCAGGCATAGTCATCAAGTTGACAGGACACCTTGAACTGAACTGCGAGAGGACCAAGCAGCAGAAACACTAATTGCTAAAACTGTTAAAGGTTTAATGGCTAAACTGTTAACAGCTGCTGGGAAGGCTTCTGCCACTAGAGCTGTAGAGCGATCGTTGTTGCTGGAGGACTGGCTTTCCTGTCCCTGTCCTGCAGATGGGTCCTGTGGCCAAGGGCTTTGAATGCACAGCTCTCACTCCAACCCTCTGCCGAGTCGGTTCTGCTGCCTCACCATAGATGTTGGGGATCAGAACCACATTTCCTCCTGCTACCAAAAAGGTCTATGTGGGGTGTGTGGAATCAACATCCCTAGTAACACATTCTACATTTTGTCCCCGTTTGCCTTTAAACTACTCTGTTTTTTCCCCCAGTTCTCTTGGAGCAGGTGATAAAATCTAGGCAGGAGCTGAGTCTGTAGTTTTCTCTCTGTTGGGAAAATTGATCTTCAGCAAGCCTCAAGGAGGGCTGGGGACATTACAGGGATGGGCCAGTAATGAACTCCCAAGTCATGCATTAATCACAGCTAGTGGACAGAAAGGTACTACCTGACATCATGAGCTACTACCTCCGGACCTGGGAATACACAGGCCCCGTCCTTGGGGTTCAAAAGGTAATTTCTAATACAGTCATAAGCAAAGTCTCATGTGTCTGCCTGGTTGGTCTTTGGGGGTTTGGGCCTTAGTGAATATACAATACCATCTGCTTTGTGCAGAGCTTGGTGTTTTGGTGCAGGGTATGGTCTGCTAGTTAGGAGCCTTGGGAGTCAGGCAACTCGGTTCTATTGTCTGACCCTATGGCTTAATAACTTGGTGACCTTACATGAATGAGTGAACACCATTGGGCCTCAGTTCTCCTACTTGCAAGTGGGAGCAATACTGGTGGCCACCTTGTAGGCTCATTGTGAAGATTTAAGGAGATAGTGTATATCTAGCTACCTTGCCCTGGAGCCTGCATCCAATGCCACTTATAATCTGTAGGTATGGATAAGTGGACCGGAGCTTTTGCCTGCTCTCTGTGTCTGAACCGTGACATCTAGGACTTGAGCCAGACACTTGTCCCTGAGAGCTTCATAGTCAGTGGATAAAATCATGACTCCCACAGCCTCTGCTTAGCTTCTAAACAGGAACAGCCACGTCAAGGTCTTCAGCTGGCAGATCCATAGAGGCAGAGTGGGCACACTGGCTGAAGCCCTCACACCCTCTCAGTATGTTCTCCATGTTCTGGTTTCTTGCTTTCATCCGTAGGTGGACCCATTATCTATAATGAAACACTCAGCATTTAGCAGTTGCACAGCTATTGTGGTCCTTGGCTGAAGGGCTCTGGTTATGAAATGTAGCATTTCCGTGAGAAAGCAAATAAGGACACCAGCAGTTCTGTTCCTGGGTTGAGAGCAAGACTGTTGAGCAGTGAGGACTCACACTCAGTGGCTCCAGCCCTCTCCATGGTTTTCCTGGGATACTTCAGTACTGCTTGTGTGGGTCACATCTTTGAAAGTTCTCAGAGCTGCCTCAGTACACAAACAGGAGTTGAAGGCTCATCTGTGATATGGAATCAGAAAACTAGAACATAAAGATGATGGAGAAGGCAGGCTAGACTTTTTTTTTTAATTGTCTAAAGAAAAGAGCTCTGTCCTAGAAGATTCCAGAGGTCTAGGGGGAGGTGCAGAATAGGATGGCAGAATATGTTTCTTCAGCACACAGAAGTATATCTGCTGTGGCCAGGAGGATGCCCACACACAGGGATGGGGATGACGGGGCCTCAGGGCAGTGCCTACAGTTTGAAAATCATGTTGGATGGTTTCTAGTTATGATCTCTGCTTCCTTTTGAGAGGGAGCAGTGGACCACCTGCTGAGTTGACAAACATGGGTTCTGAGCTTCTTTAGAGAAGCCTTCTGGTTGACCTAAGGAAGTATCCGGTGAGCCCAAACTCTTCCAGCCTAACTGAAAAGACCTTAAATAAAGTGAAGGGCTGCTTTATCCATAGTCATTAAGACACAAACAACAACAACAACAACCACAATTTAATATTTGTACTTCCTGATTTTTCTAAGCCTACTTATTTTAGGTGAACCCTATTGAATTGTGTGCTGCCTGTTTACTCAGCCACGCTGCCAGCCATCCCTCCTGAAAATGTTTATTCAGTGCTTATCAAATGGCCTCACTTATGCCAAGAGGTGGGAAGCTAAATAACTGGTTTCCAACCTGATTCTCAACCCACCTCCATTTTCAAATGTTCAGAGCTCCTTCTGGTCACATAACAACACTTGGTAGCTTGCTCTTTGCTTCTCAACTAAGAAAGCCGTGATAAAGAGTGGTTAGTGGGGCCAATGAGATGAATACCCCTCAATGGGAAGAAGAAGTAATGAAAACATCATATGGTTTTCACAACATAGGCACTTCCCTGCCATCCGGTTACCCCCATCCCTATGTGAGGGCATCCTCCAGGTCACAGTATAGACACCTGTTTACCAAAGAAACATGCTGGTATCCTGACTATCCTGTTCCTCACTTCCCCTAGGCTTCTGGCATCTTCTAAGTAGAGCTTTGATGAGCTGGTTTCAATCCCCAGGACCTACACAATGGAAGGGGAACCACAGACTTCCACAAGTCTCCTGACCTTTGCACTCATGAGTGTGGGAGGCACAGTTAAATTATAATATAATATAGTATGTATGTATTATGTATACATATTATGGGTTAGTGGGTCCATGAATTATCTAAACTCATGGGGGAATCAGAATCAAGATCTTCACTCTCCTCCCAATCTCTTCTTGTCCACCTAATTGAGTTTCCAATCTTTGCTCTGCTCAACTCTTGAAATCTTATCTGTGGCTTTTTTCTTTCCTCTAGGACTGATCTGTTGGCTTTTCAGGGTGACAGGTTGATAGAATCAAGTCATCTGTGCTAGCCAGGAAGGTAATGATGGCTTCCTGCAACTCTTCAGTGTCTTTGCTTTGACCCTGGCTCAAGGTCATCTGCTTTCAAACAGTTCTTCGCCTCTGGCTCTAATAGAGTCTGGCTTGGTTGAAGTTAGGAGTGTATTTTAGGCCAAAACTTTGAATCTGGTCAAGGTATAATTTTGCCATGTTATACATCTCTGGATAATCAGATGATTTCACACACACACACACACACACACACACACACACACACACACACGCACGCACACACACACACACACCCTTACCTATATGTATATAATCAATATTTTCCCAAAGAGGTGAGTTTGAGTGATGATAGCCACAACGACTTCTCATCTAATAAAGTCTTCCTAAAGTTAGAGGTCCTTCTGCAGCTCCCAAAGAGACCCCACACCTGCACACCTGCTCGGGATTGGCAGGAAGCCCAGCTGCCCTGCTGTCTGGGATCTGGCAGTTGTCTTTCCTTAAATAAACCAATCTAAAGGATATATTCCCAAGCAAGTAAGATGGGTATTTTTGATGGGCATCGAGCAGAGATGTAGTTTATTGGATTTTATCTTGCAACTGATTTGTTTCTGCCAGACGTTGATATGCAACCCCAACTCCGTGATTTCAGGCCCCAGGAGTATTAATGTATAAACAACCCTCCATTGCTCTGTCTGCTAGTAGGAGCCTTAATTTATCACAGAGATGGTAGAGTTGCAGTTTCTCATCTACTTGAAAAAAAAAAAAAAAAAAGCAAGAGGCAGCTGTAGGGAATATATCTTCTCTTCTCTCTTTTAAGAATTCATTCTTTGGAATAAGAGAGAAATTTATTCTAAAATATCTTCATCCCAAAGGAAATAAAAACCCTGCTTAATGGTGGAGAGTCTCCCCTGGGCTTTGATTAAGCAGAATCACAAAGCCAGGCTTCCTGTACTTGTTGTTTGTCATCAGGGCTGCTTAAACTTGGGGAAGAAAATCTTGTCCAGGCACCTATTGTGACAGGGACCTTCTGAGACACAGATGTCTGCCTGCTAGAACCCACTGCCGCCACAGGTGTGCAGGGAAGGACACACGTGTGTCCAGTGGCCTACTGACGAGTGTGCAATGAAGGCAGGAAAACATTGCCTCTGTTACTTAACCTGGATACTGTGCCTCTTCTCCTATGCTGAAAACATAACATTCTTCATGATTTTTTTTCTGATTATAAAGACAGAACCCTTCCTCATGAAAACATTTGAATGTATAACTTCATAGAGAGGATGACAAAACCTACTTATAGAGTTGTAAAGATGGCTTGGTGGGGAATAGTGCTGGTCGTGCAAGTATGAAAACCTGAGTTCAAATCCCCAGAAACTATACAAAAGCCAGACACATAGCATGAGTACCTGTAATCCCAGCTCTCCTATGGGGAGATAGGAGTTGGGGAGGGGTGAGTCCCTGGGAGCTCATGGGCCAAATAACCTGGAGCATGAGGCAGAAAACAACAAGAGCCTATCTCCAACAGGAAGAAGGAAAGGACCTCGTGCATATATATGACTGTGTACATGTGCGCACACACAATCTTCCTTGTAATCCTACCACTAAGAGTTAGCATTTGTTGCCACTCTATCTATACCTAGCCTTTTCTCTCTTAATACATTTATATTGTTTTCACAGAATTGAAATCTTCCTATACATTTTATCTGACCTGTTTCTTCACTTAATTGTATATTTCTTAGTTGTTATTAAAAATATATTCCACATCTCTGCACAAAAAGGTCATTGTAATACCATGACAACAAAGCAGTGGATAGACTTATAGCGGCAACTACCTTTTTAAATTCAAGAGAAGAGGACCCTGGAGAGATGGCTCAGTGGTGAAGTGCACTTTCTATACTTGCAGAAAACACAGGTTTGGTTTCCAGTATCCACATGGTGGCTCACCACTGCCTGTAACTCCAGTTCCAGAGGATCTAATGCCCTCTTCTGACATCATATGTTGTACACATGATTCATATGATACACATGCATACACAATACACATAAACAAAATGAAAATTATATATATATATATATTTCAAGAGAGCAGTAGACATTAAATCATTCTATAAAGGATTGTTTGATTGTAATTGAGATAAACAGTTATTCAGGGGGTTCTGAGCACCCGACCTAGTCTTGGGAAGTCAGGAAGATTTCTCCAAGCAAGTGATGTTAAGGCTGAGAGCTGAGAGCTCAGGATGGGCTGAGGCAGGAGCTGGGAGAAGCATGGCAGGGGACATGAGTTCTCTCTGGCCCAGAGCTCGGGTAGGAGGAGTAGATGGGAAAAGACAGCAGTGTGGGTGAGAGGAGGAGGAAAGAGCTGAACCAAGATAACAGCAGACATGGCAAGGACTGACCACATGAATGATTACAATTTAGGATAGGGGACTTTTTCTGAGAGAACTGATGAGCCATCAAGGGTTTTAGTCATGGGTATGGCTGGAGAGGGTGGGGAGATTGTCCTGCATGGCCGTTCTATTGTACAGAATAGTGATAGGTGGTGGGTGTGAGGAGCTGGGTCAGGAAGCCACCACTGTAGCCTAGGTGACCCTCTCAGGGGTTTGGGATGGTGCTAGATGGAGAGCACAGGTAGTCACTACCTATATGGCTCAGTCTGAGGAGCACATTGGCAAGCCTGTAGTAAGAGGCGAGCGGGCCGCATTTCTGGCGCCTGGCTAGCTTAACCCCCAAAATAATTACATAGAAACTGTATTCATTTAAACATTGCCTGGCCCATTAGTTTTAGCCTCTTATTGGCTAACTCTCACATCTTGATTTAACCCATTTTTAATAATTTGTATAGTACCATGAGGTTGTGGCTTACCATGACAGTCTCAGACAGGAGCTTCATGGCGTCTGCCACACTGCCTTCCTAGCATTCCGTTCTGTCTACTCTGCCTAACTGATTTCTGCCCTATCAAAAGGCCAAGGCAGTTTCTTTATTTACCATTAAAAACAACACAAATACAGAAAAACCTCTTACACCATAAGCCTCAGGGCCTCATTGGCTGTAGCAAAAGAAAAAGAAAAAGAAAAAGGCATGTTGGGACTGTGTCCTAGATTCTTGCCTTTTGCCTCTGCACAGAAGCACTGGATGCTAAAACGGGGAAGCCTGGGGAAGACCAGGTCTTTGGGGGAGGGGTGATGGAGAGAAGCCCTCACATTGGCTTAGTTTAACAGACTGGAATGAAGCAGGTATATTCTGAGTGAAAGGTTGAGAGTTGAAATCAGCATGAGGGCAGCAGAGTTGAAAGCAATGAGTGGTTGAAACTGTCCAGGCTAAGGTGGTCTAGAGAGTCCTAGCCTCTGCACTTTGGGAGGGGAGATAGGATGCATCTTGGCTACTCCTCCTCATCTCTGTCCGCCCAGGCGCAGCTGAAGTCAGCTGTTCATGACAGCCTTTACCATTTGACGGTGTGCGGCAGCCAGCTTCTGCCAGTGCACGGGTGCTGACTGACGTATCTTGGGGCATTTTCTGTGCCTGTTGTTTGAATTTGGCCATGTCAGAAACATTCACAAATGGGAACTGGCAAGTGCTAAGAATTAACGCTTTGAAAAGTAGCTTTTCCTTTTCACAGATAACAGATTGTTAAATATTTACCAGCATGCTGTTGTGACCAACCTCTGTATTTGTTCCTGGTGTCATTTTGTGGTTTACTTCCCTTGGAATCTGTAAAAGACAGTAAACTGTGATCATCTTGATTTATGTCTTGAAAATCTCTGATTTGCTTTTAAATCATCAGCCCTCGAGGGTAAAGAGATAGTCAGCCAGCAGCTCCTGGAGTCATGTGACCTTATCAGTCTCAGTGCGGCCATCTATTTCCCCACAACAGACACACTTAACCTAACACAGATCAGTGTGCTCTTGTAGTTTCTCTAGTTTAAGAATCTTGGGCAGTTCAATGGGGTTCTTGGCTGAGGTGGCCAGGGGCTCTTTCTTGAGGCTCTAGGGGCAAGCCCCCTTCTGTGCCCCACTACAGCGTGCTAACTGAATTCAGTTTCTTGTGACAATGGGTCCAAAGTTCCCACTGTTTGCTAGCTGGTAGGGCTGCTGCGTCTATAAACATCACATTCTCTTCTGCCAATGCCTCCTCCTCTGCTCCCAGCTGGAGATAGCCCTGGACAGCTCCCTGATCTTAGCCTGCCCCTGCAATAGTGTCCTGTACCTTTCGTAAGCTGAATAGCTTAAAGCATTGATGATTATTTTTTTTATAGTGCTGTAGGCTCGAAGTCAGAACTGGGTGTTCCCCCCAAAGCACCTATCTAGGACTCTTACTTTTTTGTTTCCAGGTCCAAGTGTTTCTGGGCTGTGGCAGCAGCACCCCAGTTTCTAGCTCAGTCTTCAGTGCTGTGGTCCTTCTATATTCCCCTCTCTCCATGCCTGAACCCACATCTTCCATTACTTGTATGGAGCCACCCTGATGACATCACCTTCCCTAATGCTATGATTAGATCTTAAATTTCTCATAATGTCCTCTCATGTGTTAAAGGCATAGTGCTTTGATGGCCAACTTGATACATCCTATAACAACCCGGCAAGAGAGTCAAATGAAGGATGGTCTAGATCAGACTATCTGTGGGTATATCTGCGGGGATCATCTTGTCTAGATCAGACTGTGAGTGTGTCTGCAGGGATCATCTTGTCTAGATCAGACTGTCTGTGAGTGTGTCTGCAAGGATCATCTTGTCTAGATCAGACTGTCTGCGGGTGTTTCTGCAAGGATTGTCTTGTCTAGATCAGACTGTCTGTGAGTGTTTCTGCAGGGATCATCTTGTCTAGATCAGACTGTCTGTGAGTGTGTCTGCAGGGATCGTCTTGTCTAGATCAGACTGTCTGGGTGCATCTGTGGGGATTGTCTTGGTTGCCTTAATTGATATGGGAAGAGCCAGCCCGAATGTGGGGAGCGTCACTCCCTGGGCCTTCTAAGAGTGGAGCAGGTGAGCTGAGCACTAAGCATGCATGCGTGCATTTCTCTCAGCTGCTGACTGTGGGTGTGATGTGAACAGCTGCCTTAAGCTCCCGCACTGACTTCCCTGCTCTGATGAACGGTAGTCAAGAGTTGTGAGGGGGACATAGTCTTCTCTCCCCTCAGCTGATTTGATTAAGTTTCTTATCCCAGCAGCAGAAAGGGATGTAGAACCTGTATCCACAAGCCTGGGGTCTTTTTCAGAAGTGGAAGGAGGTTAAGAGGCAGGGCCCAGTGGAAGGAAGTTAAGATGTGCACTCCTTTCCCTTGTTATTATTTAGTCACCAAGAAGTAAGGTATTTTTCTCTCTACTGTGTACTCCCTGGCCATAGACCCAAAGCAGCATGGCTACGTGACCAATGACCAAAACTAATGAAGCAATAAACCCAAACAAACCTACTCTTTAGAAGTTGTTTATCTCAGGGACCTTGTCCCAGCAAGGAAATGTCTCAATAATATCTGTAATAATAAGATTCTATTTCCAAATCAAGTCACATTAGCAGCTGGTTAAGATCTCAGCATATCTTTCTGAAGAGCACAACGCACCCCTTAACAGTGTTACAATAACAATTTAATCACAGGAATGGTGTCGGTGATGGCAAATGTTGATTGTCAACTTGACAGGACTTAGAGTTGCCTAGGAGACACACCTACAGGTCTATCTACATGGGAGTTTCCAGAGAGGTTTCACTGAGGAAGTAAAATCCACCTTGTCTATAGAGTTAGAACTCCCAGACTGAATAAAGTGGAAAAAGGGAACTGAGCTCCAGCATCAGCCCCTTCCTGCTTCCTGACTGTGGGACACAATGTGACCACCCACTCTATGCTCCTCTAGGCCTTTTCTACCATGACTGACTAACCACACCCTTAAACCCTGAGCCAAAGCAAACTCCTCCTTCCTTAAGCTGCTTTTGTCATGTATTTTGTCATAGCAACATGAAGACTGACGAGCTCAGAATCCCAAGAATGTGCGTATGGAGTATTGGGGGAAGGGTGTCGCCAATAGAATTCTGTCCATTTTCAAATGTGCCCGTCAGGGTCTCACTGGCTGACAAAACAGAGTCCATGCTATCCATGAGGTGACAGCCATGCACTGGTTTCTTCTTTCTCCTGTCATGAAGGTTTTGCAATTTTACATTACAGCTGTGTGTGTGTGTGTGTGTGTGGTATGGAAGGACACACATATGCTGTGGTGCTTTTGTGGAGGTCAGAGTCAGTTCTCTCCTTCTGTATGTGGCTTCCAGTGATCAAACTCAGGTCATCAAGCTGGGTGCAAAATGGCCTGCACCTACTGAGCCATCTATGCTAGTCCATCTTGAGTTTATTGTCTGCCCGACAGACCTCACTGTTTTCCTTCTTGGGGTCAGGCTCGTGAGCTGAGTAAGAGGCCGGGATGAGGCAAGCTATCATGAAGCTCACTCCTACTTTTCAGGCATGACCATCTCTGCTCCAAATCAACAGCAACGGCAAGTTTGCTGTTGCTTTTTAGTTATGTTCCTGACGTTAGAACGTGTGTAACAAACCGCTCCTCATTCTCTAGCTGCCTGGGCCATTCTGCAGCCCCCCCCCCCCGGCAGCGTGCATGCTTGCTGGAACTCCAGCCATCTTCACGGCACCTATTTTTCCATCTGCCCTCTCTTCTCATCTCCCCCGGCAAGGGGGTACCCACTTTGAGTGATGGCTGTGTTTCATCTGCAACTGACTAAAATCACATGGCAGTCAGAGACTCCCTTTTATCTCTTCCCACCTCGAAGTCCAGCAAATCCCAAAGTTAAAACACGGGTTTTTATGAAGCAAACAGGAGTCTGGTTGGAAGCTGTGGCTTACAGACATGTGGATAACTGGAGGGCCTCCCGCTGTGGGACCAGTTTGCTCTCTCCTTAGCAGCATCCTTTGGGAAATTTAATTATGTTGAGTTATCCTCTGACCTATGACCATCCACTCCCTCTTGAAAGGTTAGAGAATATCATTAGTCACTAGGAAATTTTGTTCTTGGATATGTTTCGTTCTTCTATCGCCTTCTATATTCTCAAAGGGTAACATGTCAATCACTTTTTCCCCCACCACGGCTGTTTTGTAAAACAGCTTGAGAACCCAAGCTTGGAAAATGTACTCTTTCATTACTGTGTGGCTTTCCATGCTGAACCCCTTACCCCAGGAGGCACGACAGCCCCACATGCAGAAGCTAGGGTCTTATTGCCACCAAGGCCAAACTCTAGCCAGATCTGCTACAGCCTCATAGTTCACAGCTCTGTGCTGTGGTCACTGTGTGAGGATGAGGAAGAGTTTCATTGGAGGACCTGCCACTTGGTCTTATCACCCTCTGTTCAGAGCCAAACATGTACTTGATGGGAACAAAAGCAAGGAGACTGGAGCAACAGGAGCAGGAGAAATGACTAGAAGAATAAGACCTCTGCTAATGATGTTTGTTATGCAGGACAGGGTCCCAGACAGAGCAAATGAGTATTCAGGTGAGTAGACCTCACCCTCCTCCCTCCCAGCGAGACTTGACAAAGACAGAAGTCACCACTGTGGGATGGCCGTAAAGACAATACTCCATGGGGAGTTTCTACATACACGTTGGTTGACAGAATAAATGAAGATCAAAATCTGAAATGGCAGGGTTTAGGTCTTCCCTCGCCAGGATCCCCTCATCCAGCTAAAATGTGTGCGGGGGTGGGGGGGGAGCTTTGCAGCCTCTAGGACTTCAAAGGGACTGCGGAGCCATTCACAGTGGCTGGCGAGGCCTTGGCAGAGGCTCCAAATCCCCAACACGGGATTAGTCATCTGAGCCCGTGTTCAGCCACAGAAGGAATTTAAAGCCATGTAAGAGTGTGCTTCGCTGAAGCAAATGTAAGTTGTCACGATTACAAACAGTGCATTTTAAACTGAACAGAAACCCTGGGAGGTTGCTTCGTTCCTGGGTGGGATTAGGCGAAGCAGCTGGTAATTGCAGCTTACAGGATCTTTCTCAGGCACCCATCCTCACAGTCACGATGATGCGCATCTGGCTTTTGCTTGAGTACCCCAAACAAATAACTGCATTGGAGGGGCAGTCCTGCCTCCCAGGCCTTCTGGACCCACTGATGTAATTGTAACCAGGAGATAGCTGTTCAAATGAGCAGATGCCTTGAGAGATTTAGCAAAGACCTGGCTACTGACTCATCTTGGAGCTCTCTCTGCTGCTTCAAGCTACTACCCCAGGACCTGACCAGACAGGGTTGGAAGAGAGCCAGGTAACAGATCTGTGTGTGCTTTGTAAGGCGCCTTAAGGGGACTGTTGTTCACAGGATGAGCAGCAGCTCGTCCTGATTGGCTAGCATTATTAAAAGTTTGACTATTACTGGTGGGAATAGTTTTGTGTGTGTGTGTGTGTGTGTGTGTGTGTGTGTGTGTGTGTGAGAGAGAGAGAGAGAGAGAGAGAGAGAGAGAGAGAGAGAGAGAGAGAGAGATTTGTTGACTCTGAGTGTTGAGAAATTGTTCAGACAGTAGTGTTTTTTTTTTCCATATGAGCATACATAAATTTTAATCCCAGAACTGTTGTAAAAATGTCAGGTGTGATGGTCCCCTCTTGTAATCCCAAAGCTAGGAAGACACAAACAGGCAAATCCCTACACCCTCCTGCCCAGCTAGCCTAGCCCTCTAGGTAAGCTTCAAGCCAGTAAAAGACCCTATACTGAAGAAAGGTAGATGGCATCTAAGGGATGACCCTCAGCATTGTCCTGTGGCTTCCACACACTCATACACATGTGTGTGCTATATACACATGAGCACACATATGCATAAAGAAATCCCCATATTCCCATTTAGACACCCATGTATGGTGATTATGGCATTTCCTGTAAATGGAATATATATGTTGACCAAAGACACTAGAAATCCCTTTCCCTGGGCCCTGTGTTTCTGGGATAATTCTAGCTCTAAGACAGCAGGTGGAGTACAGAATTCTCTCACGCCTGTCTTCAGCAAGATAGGATTAGAGAAAACTTCAATCCCCTGGACTCCCTTGTTCGTAGTCTTGCTCACAAAGAACTTTAACACAGACACTGATGAAAGCTGGGGCGAGTTTCAGAGACTGTGCATTGAAGTCTCCTTTCGAACCAAGTTGATGAGGCTGTTAAGGCCCTCTTCAGCTTCCTAGAGTCCTGTTAAGATTCCATCAGTGACTATGCTCCCCTCCCCACCTACACAGGCTACGCTGCCTGGCTGGTTGGATCCGGAGCTCCTGCCAAGGCCTGCCCCACATGAGGTGCTACTTTGACAGAAGTAGGGATGGGAGGAAGATGCTCACAGCTTCTGCTCTCACAGAAGCTCTAGGGACATGTGGCCTAGAACAGATGCCCACAAGGGGTCTGGGCACTGCTGTGACAAAAATAGAAGAGGTATTAATTGGTGCATTCTGAGGGGACCATGGGAGAAGAGGCTGAGAACAGGGCTCCTTGGGACCAACAGTTAGACAGGCGGCAGCAGAGTTGGCCACCTCCTGTGTCAGCTCCAGCCCCTCATGCCCAGCCCCTATGGAAGTGGGCTAGTGTCTGCATTGCTGAAAAGTGGTCCCTGGATAGGTTCCTGTGTGAATGCTGCAGCCCAGACATGAAGCACCCCATTCTCTGTGGTTTTTTTTTTTTTTTACCATGGATATATTTGCTTTTCTGCCTTGGAATGGAGATGGTTGTTTACAGGCACAGCATCAAAATATTGACTCAAAGTAACCCGTTGTTCCAGGATTGAGAGCAGGGAAAACACAACTCACTTTCTGTATTAATAAAAGCCTGTGTACTGAGTGCGCCATGGTGCCCACGTCCTTAGTATGCTAGAACAACATGGTGGAAGTCTGCTGACGGGTTTCCTCAGCAGCAGGCCATGGGCTTCCTTCTCAATGTTGTATGACACAAATGTACAGAAGCAAAGCACCAGTCTGCCAAAGGACATCAGGGTCTCATCGTCCACATCTGCTTTCACCCGAAGAAACAGAAGAAACACAACATTGATCAAAATCTGTGCTTGGAGTCTCACATGGTCTGAGGACGCAGGTGTGAAATGTTCCATCTCCCAATGCTCCTCCCTGCCTCTCTGCATTCTGTGCTGGCAAGAGATCCAGAAACACCTGGAAATGTATTTGGAATGTAGGATTCAGATTTCATTAGCGTCTGTTGGAAACAGTTGTCAGGACACCAACACTGGCATTTGGCAAGTCACTCCTGTGCCTCCATGGATGAGGAAGACTTTCAAGGAAGTGAAATTACATATCTATACAGCCCAGCGTTGCAGGAAGACATCATAATAAGAACTGTCTTAGGCAGGCTAATCCAGTGTGAAGTTCCCGTGGGCAGGTAAAAGTTGTGGGAACCATCACCTGGGAAATCCCTAACCCTCTAAACCCCAGAGCATGCAAAACTATCCTCCCTGTGTCTCTGCATACCTCCTGGGTACACGTTTAATGTGGTAATGCATTGATCAATTCTCTCTTGCTCGTGTAACTCTTGCTTCCAGCGTAACACTCAGGTCTGTGGAAAGCCCTGAATGGGAAGCTGGCGTCTGCACTGGGCAGGGCTGGGCAGCTGTTCCACAGGGAGCTCAGCTAAGAAGGGCTCTTCAGGGATAGCACCCCTCACTCCAGAGGCCCAGGGTTGGTACTTTCTGAGGACTGAGAGCCTCAATAGGCTGAGCAATAGCTCCTTGGGCAGGGCAGGACCCAGACCAAGGTAAGCCACCCTGACACCAGTAAAACCAAGTTCATATCTGTGGCATGGTCCCTCAAGTGCCCACTCCGCCTCAGTAGGACTGGCAAAGTGACCTCTGGGTAAAGCTTGTAACCAGAGCTTTGGAGACTCAAGGATTCATGAACCGAATGGGCAGTGTCCAGATATCAGACAGCAGGAATAGTGGTCTAGAGGTTGCCGGAAGCATGAATGACCTTGCCTGTGGAGAGAGGCAGATACCTTGGGGCCTGGGACATGGAAGCATTTACTACCTGATGATCAATACCCCAACTCCTGATCACTCTGACGGATACCCCCAACTTCAGGGAGGTTCTTTCTGTTCTTTTTCATTTTCCTTGAAAGAGAAAATTGGCATTGAGTTGGGAACTTTTCTCCAAATTTGCATATTTGGGAACATTTCTCTTTCTCGCTGAGATAAGCGTGTAATTCCCACAGAACACACAGGAGGACGTGCCCTGTCAGCAGTTTGTGTTGGTTTCTGGCTGCCAGGAGGGTCTTTGATGGAACTGACTCATTTTCTGTGACCTTTTAAAAAAACCTAAATCATGTAAGAGAATAGTGTCAGCAAAAATGAAGATTATAAAAGCATCAGTTAAGAACCACAAATATGGATTAGAGTAGAGATTCCACCAGCTTCTGGCCTCCATGACAGGGATTCTTCATCTTTTCCACTCACGGGCCCTTTACACCAACATTGGGGCTAGAGAGATGGCTCAGCAGTTCTGAGACCTGTTCCTGAAGAGGATCCCAGTCAACGCCCAGCACCCATGTCACATAACTTACCAACTGCCTGTAACCCCAGCTCCTGGTGACCAGATGCTTCCTTCTGGCTGCTGTGGGCTCTGCACTTGTATTCACAAAGTCACACAGAAATTACACAATTAAAAATAACAATAAGATTCATAAAAATGATGAATCAAATATTCGTTGAGTCTTCTTTTAAAACAACTCTTTGGTATGCACACAATTCACCATTTATTAACGATGAAAGAAAATTGCATACTAATGAGATGGATATCATTGTTTGCTGACCACATTATAGTCCAAAGGCATCTTATATGTTGAATGATAGAAAAATATTGTCTTTGTTTTCCCTAATTCAACCATTATATTCTGCTAAGAATAGAAAACCTTATACACATAGCAAAAACACTAAAATGCGTAACACATAGTAGGTCCAATCTGAGTGCAGGTATTTGAGGCAGTATCTGTTGGTAGTGTGTGCATACATGTGCAATACAATAGTATGCATGTTATATATTCAGGACCAAGGCTGCAGTGAAGTCATGTGGTCCAACACAGGACACTGTCAGGAACACCTCGGATTCATTAACACATCTGATTTTGGATTATTGGTCATCTTGCATTCAGAAGCCTTTCATTATTGATCAGGTCACAACCCACACTTTAAGAACCTCTTTGAGTGCCTAGAGAAATAGCTCAGTGGTTAAGAGCACTTGATCTTCTTGCAGAGGGCCTAGCTTCAGTTCCCAGCAACCCTGTTTGGCAGCTCCCATCTGCAACTATAGTTCCGGGTGATCCTAGCTGCCCTGTGGACTCTCGTAGGTGTCTGCGGAAACATGGTGCGCATGCAGACAAACCTTTTAAAGACAAGTGTCGTGTGACAAACCGTCTGAATACCGGTTCCTTCTCTCTTGTGTTATTATGCATTTTTCACTTTTGCACATCAGACTCTCATTTGCACGGTGCTAATGTTGAACTGGATGGTCCTCGGGCCCTAGTAATCAGTATTTGGTTCTAAGAAAACAAACTGGAGGCCGAGTGGGAAGATTTTCTGGAGGTCGTCCACAGCAGAGATGGATCCAGTTATACAGCCCCATAAGATCTGAAATCAGAAAGTCTCAAGCTGCTTATGCTAGTCCTGTGTAGTAGCTATATACTATATGGAGGGGCCAGTAAAGGGCTGGGCCAAGCAATAGGCTTGGTTTGTGTTAAGAAGGTATGGATGTTTCCATTCATAACTCAGAAAACACAGTGTTCGTGTGAAAGATGGGCTATTATGTTTAAGAAACGAAAGCCCAAAACTCTGAGGCAGGAGTTAAACCCGAAGTCAAAGAGACTGTATAACACCTCACCGCAATGCAGGCTCCACCTGTGCACACGGAAGGACTCCCTAACTCTTGCTTAACTTCTGGTCCCTCTTCATCACCTGCGAGGAAAGACGGTGACAGCTCCGATGCAGAAGGAAGTGAGTTCAAACAAGCAGCATGTTCAGTCACAGGGACCTAGTCTTCACCTTGAGCACCTAACCCGAACCCCACACTCCTAGAAGGGACACCATGTTTATGCCCCATGCAGGGAGATGTGAGGGAAGAACCAGAGCAGTGCGGCAGGAGTGCTGGTGGACCCCCTTGTGCCCTTGGCATGATGCCCATGTTAGTGCGTCCTCTCCAGCTGTGTGCACACACTGGTGCACTGAGAGGCAGCCGCAGACCCACTCGCCCAGACAGGGCTCTTGGAAGGGCAACTATATTTGAGCTGTAGTCCCTGGTTAAGCTATACACTACTATCCCTCCAGGGAGGCAGGTGGCAAGGGCTTCATGCTGGTGTCACATGCCACACAGGGGCACCAGATTCCCATTCTTTTTGCTGTCTAATTTTTAGCTTATTGAGTTTATTTCCTCCTCATTACTTTCCCAGGGAGATGAGTGCAAATGTCTCTGTACTCCGGAGAGGGCACCAAGCACATACCAGAGAAATGATTCCACCCAAGCCTCGACTGGTGGACCAATGAGTTTATTGGGGTTATTTATGGAAGTCAGGTAACCCAAAGGCAGATGCTTTTATCAGAACGTCCACTCTGGCATGAGTGATGACTCATGGAACTTGCATCCCTGGAGTCCCCCACGCAATGAGAAAGGAACTCCAGCCACAGTAGTTCCCTTTCTCCAGCAATTGTTCACTGCTGATAAAATGGGGGGGGGGGAGATGTGAACCTTACTTTCCAAGCTGTCTGAGTCTCAGGAGCTCTTTTCTCTCCAGGATGAAATATTTTGGTTTGGAGGACAGAAGTACACAGGATTCACTGGGCCTTAGTTTCCTCACTGGTCAAATGTAGGTAGCATCCCCTTGCCTGGGTTTGTGGCTCTCCAGTGTGTATGTTTCCTGCCCATGACAGGGTGGTCTAAAGCTTTTCCCCTCCCTCTACCCTGTCAGGCTCCTGGCCCTGTAGGACCTTTACCTCAGATAGGGAAGTCAGGGCAGGAGCCATTTCCAGCCCCCTCCAGTGATCTGATGGTAACAAGTCACCTGAATTGGCTTCCCTTTCTTCACACAAGTCAGGGAGAGTAAGTTGTATTGGTGATGGATTTACATAGAGGAGCACATTTCTCTTCAGTTTATCTCCTCAAATCCTTCTCCAGACATGGCTGATGGTTGAGCTAGTTTTAAAGAAACTGAAGGACAGAACAGGCTGAGGGAATGCTTGCTGTAATCATGTTCCCTTCCCTTGCTCCTCAGAAAAATCAATCACTCCCCTATCTTTCTTTCCTTTTCTGTCCTCCCTCGTCTCCTTCTCTCCTTCAGTCTGTTTCTCCCTAAAGGTTTTCCCGGTCATGGTTCTTCTTATACCTCCCACTTCTCACTTTTTGCCATCTTATAGCCTGCTTCTTTCTTTCAGACCCCTCTTTCCCCTTCCCCACACACATTTTGACTCATCGATCTCCATGAGCCCATTTTGTGCTGACAGCTTCGTGGAGGTGACGGGTCAAGAGTGTGAGCTAATCTGGCTGTGGCTGCTGCTGTTGCTGCTGCTGCCCACACACCAGGACTTCCTGTTCCTCTCAAGTGAGACCCATAACCTGATAGAAAGAAGGCAGTCTCCAGAGCTGAGCTTGGAACTGAGGCACGTGGAGATGTGCTTTATGAAGGAGTTTGTCTTCTAGAAGAAGTCCATTAGAAAGATTTATTCATCAGAGCAGTAAGTGCGCACTACCCCGGGAAAGCACAGTACAGGACCATGTTGTGTCCATGCATGGGGACTGAGTTGTCCCTGGCCCCTCAAGGCAAACATATGGTTAAACTCCCTCACCCAAAGTGTCAGAAACATCATCTTTGAGACAGGGTCTTACTATGTAGCCCAGGTTTGCTTTGAACTCTTGATCCTCATGCTTCAGACTCCAAAGTGCTAGAACTCTAGATGTGCTTCACCATATCTGGCTTAATATCTGCATTTTGCATCAGAAACTGGCTCAGAGCACTTGCTGAGGCTGTAGGTGTCACAGTGTCAGTGCCTTCTGCCTGCCCAGCCTGCCCGTGAAGGACAGTAGCTTGTGTGCACTGCCATGGCTGGGGTGACCCAGTGCTTGCCCAGAATGTGCTGATGCCATACCATCTCCCTATAGTTAAATGGGCTCAATAGATTTCTGTGGAGCAGCAGGTCCTAACAATGCTTTCTTTCTAGTCTAAATAGCTAAAATGAAATCATACTTTGTTTGCAATGCTCCCATATCTGGCCATTGCCAACATAGGCTGGCCCTCCTCCCAGTTAGTTGGAACTGGTGAGGCTTGCCTGCTTGGGATGTAGTGCCATTACCTGCCATCAAGCACTCCCTCCTGCTTTCTCTATGAGTCTTCAGGCAGGTATTTCTTTAGCATCTATTCCCCAGAATCAGCTGTGAACATGATCTCTGACTCCTTAGTTGTTCTGAAGCACGAGTGAAAGGGAAGGACTGTTCTTACAGTGGAGGCTGCTGCAGAGCCTTCTTCATGGCCCTACAGAGTATTCTAGAATGTCTCATAAAATTATCTTCTGGGCAGAGACTTAGCACTACCTGGGGCAGTCATATTTCATTTTTAAACCAAAATTCACAGCTGCTGTCCAGAGTAACATATTGAAGTTTTTGACAACAGGAAACCAATAAGCCTAGAGCCAGAAAGTTCTTCTGTTGGAGTTACCCTTCAAATCATGCCTGACCCGAGATGGAGCCTTATACCATGGGATCTTTCCTACAGCCGTAGCAAGAGCAGTTACTCAGTAATTGCAAAGGAGCTTATACTTGGCATTCTTGTCTCATTTCTTTTGCTCTGACGAATTCCCTGACAGAAAACAATACAGGAGAGGAATGGGTTGTTTAGCTTACAATCCTGGTAGCAGTCCATCATTTCGGGGAAGTCAAGGCAGGAACTTAAGCAACTGGTGACATCATATCCATAGTCAAGAGCAGAGAGAAAAGAATACCCCCTCCCCATTCTGCCTTCTTCTTGCTCAGCCAGCTTTCTTCACATTCTGCTCAGGGTCCAGTCTAGGGAATGGTATCACTCCCAGTGGGCTGGGTCAGTTAACAATCAAGAGAATCGCCGCAGATATGCCCATAGGCTAACCTGACCTATGCAATCCCTCATGTAGGCCCTCTTCCCAGCTAGTTCTAGGTTGTGGAAAACTGAATTTGCAAATCAAAAGCCAGTTATCACTGAACATGATTTCAGTTCTCCGTTATCACAGACATGCAAAATAAGCAGAGAGAAACTGAGTCCCTCGTACCATTCTCTAATGCAGAAGCTTGAGTGGCTTTGGGGTATCCTTGATGCCCACTCTAGGCTCTCTTTGCTGTGCATGCTTTCATTTGAGAGACAGACAGCGGACAGCATTGATGTGCTGTGTGGAGAAAAAGTGCTACCACTGAGCACAGATAAAGAAGTAGCAACGTGGAAAGTGCTGGTTGTCTGCCTGGGTGAAAACAGGATGGGAACTCCAAGCTGAGCTACCCTGTGTCTGTGTGTGTTGTATATATGGTGCTGCTGATGCAACCCAGGACCTTGCCCCTACTGGGCATGCAGTGTGCCAGTGAGTTACATGCCCAGGCCAAACCAACCTGTTTAAAATCACAGACAGAAGCCTGAGCAGGTATGGCAATATGTGCCTAAAATCCTTGTTCTCGGGAGACTGAGTCAGGAAGACCACAAGTTCAAGACAGCCTGGGCTACATAGCAAGACCTGTTTCAAAACAAAATCAAAACCTAAAGAGGACCCAGAAGCCTGTTTTTATTTGACGCATGATACTTTTGTTTAAGGTCAGGGAGTAGACTTCTTCATCCATACAGACTAGCAAGTTTCTTCTTTCTTTCTAAAGAAACTAGGGATTTCCCACCCTCTGTTGCCTAGGAGCTTTGTTTATGAAGTGCCCCTCTTTTACATCATCTCTAGAGTTGGGCTTCTATACACAAAGGCTGCAAACAAATCTGGAGTAAGCAGCATCGAGCAACAGATAGTGTGTTTCTTCAAGCTTGCTTCTTCCCACGTTTCAATTTATTACAGAACAGACTCAAAAGTAGTACCACCCCCACTTCTGTCAACACCTGCCATTATTTATGGAGACCCCTAGATCTACCCCAAGAAGCTGTAGCACAATTAATAAAAACCAAAAGACAGATATTGGGGCTCAACCTGAAGACCAGAAAAACAAACCAGCCACTGTTGTCTACCTCAATCCAAAATGGTGATCCTGCCTCCAGGAATCCTCAGAATGAGACTGACTTGAGAGCTGTCTCCTCCCATTTTATATTCCTCTCTAGTGCTGGGATTAAAAGTGTGCACCACTACCACCTGGTTTCTATGGCAAACTAGTGTGGCTACTGGGATTAAAAGCGTGTGCCATCACTGCCTGGCTTGTATGGCTGACCAGTGGGGCTGTTTTATTCTCCGATCTTCAGGAAAGCTTTATTTATTAAAATACAAATAAAATATCACTACAAAAAGCAAAGCCGTCACCTGGTTTTCTTTGGGGCCAAGAAAGTGCCATACCCAGAGAACACAACACCAGCCAAGGGCTGGCTTGCTGGGCAGAGGCGAGGGGTAGAGGCTGGCTGAACCCAGTTTGGGGCAGTAACAACCAAGTACTGCTGGCCAGAGTGTGAAGAGCTATAGAAAGCTGAGATTCATGGTGTGGGTCAAGGAAAGGTACAGAGAAAGAATGTAGAGTAGATAGTTGCAAGGCAGCCTGGCAGGCCTTGGGGATCAGCTGCCGACAGGGCTTCCCCACCAGCCCCTCTCCTATGTATTCACTGTCAGTACAAGGTCCTGTCCACAGAGTTGGGCTTGGAGGTGGCTTATGTGCTGGCAACATATGTGGCAGCCAGAAAGGATATGGTTTCCTGTTGGGCATCTTCAGCCCTGCTGAGAGGTGCCCACCTATCCTGGCGGCCTGCCGTGGCTCCTCTACCATGCTGGGCATGCACTATCCTAACCCATTGCAGGAGGCCCTGAAGTACAATGACACAAGATAAGCCCTGCCCTGTGAACTGCCTTGACCCTCTAAGCTCAGAAATGAGGCTACTGTGAGACCAGAATCAGGTGAGTGGTCCAGATTGAAGAGAGAGAGAGAGAGAGAGAGAGAGAGAGAGAGAGAGAGAGAGCGAGCTTCCTTGAACCTACCTGTGATGTTATGAGTGACCTCCAAAGGCCCCTAGAAGAGAGATGTCTTAGCTCTGGCAGTCAGCCCTTTTAGAGAAAGAGAGAGAGAGAGAGAGACAGAGAGAGAGAGAGAGAGAGACAGAGACAGAGACAGAGAGAGTGTGTGTGTCTTGCATACCTGTGTGTTTAGGCACACATGCCACAATGCACACAGAGGCCAGAGGAAGACATTGGGCATCCTCTTCTGTCAACCTCCTCGCATCTTATTCCCTTGAGAGAGGGTTTCTCCTTGAACCTGAAGCTACACTGGTACCTAGCAAGCCCCAGTAACCACCATGTGTCTGAGCCCAACAGGGCTGGCATTATAGCACATGCTTGGCCATGTTCAGGGTTTTATATAGTGCTAAGAATTCAGACTCAGGTCTTTGTGTTTGTAGAGAAAGTGCTCTTACCCACCAAGCAAAGCTCCTTGGTCCTTTCATTGGGATGGACGTTGTGATGCATCAAACACTTTGCTGGGTGCTCGTTCTGAAGGTGGCTTTGGTCTGTAGAACCTACAGGTTCATGTGCAGTGCTCCTGTGTTCTTGGCTTGACCTCAACCAAGGATTACCTGAATGATCCAGAGAGTCTGAGTGTACCCTTCCCAAGGGGTATAGAGCCTCAGTGAGGGCTTGCTTGGGACCATCCTCTTCTACTGACTAAGGGAGCCAGAGTCTCTGCCTCCCAAGAGAATCCTTGGGATTCCCATTTTCCTGTACACCAACACCTTCTCATGTGCAGGGTAGGGAGCCAGGATGGAAATGCCCTGGTCACCTTGCTTCCTCTCGTAGTCCATAAGATCTGTGTTCCTGCTGGGGAACTGTGAAGCTAATGATGGGGAGAGATGCTTACCATGGCAAGGCCAGTGTCAGCCTGTTATTTCACTGGGCCATTGAGAACAAGCCAAGAAAACCAAGGCTCGGCCTAGATAAAACCCTAGGCATTCCCCAGTCCCTGGCACAAATGCTTCTCTGAAGCTTGACAATTCTATAAACTCCATACCTGTCTCAATTGCACTGGGAAAAGATAGAGTAGGCCCATCCAAAAGCCTTGGCCTGACTCGTGTCTCCTGGCACCACAGCTGGCATCACCGTTGTTCTGTATATATACTTGGATGGCATTTCTTTCATGCTGAGCCAACTCTATCAGTAGTGGCAAATCTCACAGAGTAGAGCCTTTTGCATCAAGTAGAACAAGCTAAGCGCAAGATGGCAATGCTTCTTCAGACACAATGCCTGGCTCCAAGTCAGTTTCTCTTTTCCAGATTGACGTCCACTTCCTTTCCTTCCTCCCTAAGGAAAATCAGCCCAAGCTAGGCCCAAACTCTCTCTGCTGCTGGGTGCTCCCACAGGCACCATGGGGAGAACCTGAAGGTGAGAACCATCATGTTGCATCTAACTGGTTTGGGAACACACCTCTCTTCTCTGACCCCATGCTACTTCTGAATCGTCAGTAGGCTCCAAGCTCCAAGTAGGGAAGAGCAGCCTCCAACTGACTCCCCTCTGTGACCTGAGGCAGTGGCACAGAGCCTGGGCCAAGCTCCATGCAGGAAGGAGCTGCCTCTAACTCCCCTTGTGAGCCTAGACAGTGGCACAGAGCCTGGCATACACTGGGCTCTCAATAAGCAAATTGTTCTTCATGGACACCCATGTTCAGTCCAAGCCATGGTGATGCTTAGCTTCTGGGTGACTAGGGTCAGCAGTAAAACCTATAGTCATACTCCAAGCAGAGGCTTCAAGCCCAGAGAGCCCTGGACCCCATTCACTGCCCAAATGTCTTAGACATGTGATGTCTCTCCCAACCAACAGCACAGTGTCTAGTCCTCAGCAGGCTAATCTACTTGGGATTTATTATGCTAAGAGCCACTGTCTCTCCCGGTCTATGTCCCAGAAGTATCTGGAATTGTCAGGTTCACCTCTGTGCCACAGCCTGGTCCATCTCTCTCCATAGCTAGGGTGTCTGTGACCATGTGCAACCTGCTGCTCAATGGCAAAGAACTTACTTTTTCTTAGAGGTGTTACTGAAAGATAGGCAAAGGCTTTCTAGGTGAAATCTTATTTGAAAACCAAGCCTCCTCTTTCCAGGGAAATAGAGATCATCATTTGCTTGTATAGCCTCCTGGGCCATGGAGAAGGTGGTTTGCCTGAGAACAGAGGGTGCACATTCATTGAGATTGTAGGGAGACTCCCAAGAGGAGTTGGCCCTTGGTAATGGGAAACACGGTTGAAAAAAGGAGAGGCACGCTGCAACAAAGGATGTAAGGACCTTCAAGCTGCTCTTTTCCAAACTGGCAAACAGATGCAGGGCAAAGTGCAGCTCATTTAGAGCCAGCACATCATCTGTAGAGCCTGGGTGATGCGGAGATCCGTGCACTGGTCACTCAGAACAACGGCAAGGCCTTTAGCACATCAGCAGGACTGTGGGGTGCTACAGTGTCATGAAACAGCCTCACTTTCTGTGATGCCCCTAAGAGTAGGGGCAGATGCTCACATACGGCTTATTCTCCACCAGTATTACCCTCATCTTTCACGTGGGGAAACAGGCTCACACAGAGATACCTTCATTTACACAACATCGAAGGGCCTGCCAGTGGCAGACTGGCTCCAACAGGTGCCTCTTGCCCTTTGCTTGCTGGATGGGGGTGGGTGCTGGATGGCAGCAATATTTCATCTGTCCAGTGTGCTCTGCTCAGTGCTGTCCCCAACTTTGCTTCGTTGGATCCTCATGACACTGCTTCCATCTTTCTCCTGAATTGCTTTGGATGCTGTGTGTAATTTGCTTTGCCAGAAGGAGGAAGGTACATGTACCATACCACCACGCCTTCCCCCCAGAACCACTTAGAAAGAGCTCATAGCACTAACAGAGTTTGTTTTATTTATGCATGCTTGTATTTCAGGCATACATTGTGTGCATGCATGCAGAGGCCAGGGCCCAACTTCTGGTGTCATACCCAGGAATCTTTCTCAACTCATTAAAAAAAAAATTTTTTTTTTTTTTAAAATCAGGATCCCTCATTGGCTTAGGCTGGCTGGCCAGTGAGCTCCAGGAGCCTGGTGTCTCTACCTTCCCAGTGCTGGGATTACAAGGACATGCTACCCTCACCCCAGATTTTTTACTTGGTTTCTTAGGATCAAACTCAGCTCTACATGCTTGTGAGGATGTTACCAACTGAGCTATCTCTTAGCTTCCTGAGTCTCAAACTTAATAGCTCTAGAGAATTGAACTTTGATAGCTATATTAAGATATAACTTTAAGATATAATTTAAGATATAATTCATTTATTTGTGCAACTCAATGACTTTTAAAAATATTTTTACAGAACAATTCGGTCACTGCTACAGGCTAATTTTAAAAGTTTCTGTTACCCCCACCCCCACCAAAGAAACTTCAAGCCCCTTTCTTCTCCAGCCCAACTCACAGCCTGAGGCAACTGCTCCGCCACCTCTTGTCTCCATGGTTTGCCTCTCCAGGCACTTCATCTGTGAGTCAGACAGCAGGGGCTCCTGTGTCTGGCTTTCCACAAGCCCCAAATCTGACTTTCTCTCACATTGCTCGAGTCAGCTCTTTGTTCCTTTGTAGTGCTGAAACATGTCCCTCCGTATCTGCAACACTTTAATGGCTTTTCACCTGGTTGGTTTTCCTTCGTGGGCTGTTGTGTCCCCTTCTTTGGATGGAAAAAGGAACTGAATCTTAAAGAAGTCATAAGCTGCCCCAGGCTAGCCCCAGGCTAGCGGCTTCTGTTTGATTCATTCCACATATGGATTTGGCATCTTCTGCGTGTCGGCTGCCAGGCCCTGAGCAAGGTGCACTTGGCCCATCCACTGTGGGACACTCGTGCATTAGGAGGCAGAAGAGCAGCGAGTACGCAGATCGAAATGAGGAATGCTAGGTGGTGATTGGTGATACCAGGGGACATTAGGAAAATCATGTGAGGGGCCAGCCAGATGGCTAAGTGGGCAAAGATGCTTGCTAGACCAGACTGAGTTAGATTCCCAGAGCCACAACAGAGGCAGAGAGAGAACCAACTGCACAGGCTTGTCCTTTGACCTCTGTACGCATGCCGTGTGTGCTCTCTCAGATAATAATGATAAAAATAATAGTAGTAATAATAATGTGGGAACTGTAACAAAAAATGCAAAATTTTTTTTAGCATTTTCATTCTACTTAAACCTTTCTCAAAATTATCACCCAGCATCAAATGCTTAAAGAATTATCCAGGTGAAGTGGCATACTTCTGTCATCCTAATACTCAGAAAGCTGAGACAGGAGGATTGCGTTAAGTGCAAGGCCCGCCTGCACTACCAGCTTAAGACCCTGTTGCGAAAAGAATGTTCAGATTTGAGAATCCTTTAGCCTGTGTTGTTTGGGGATGCAGTCACAACTACAAAATGTCTCATGGATGAATTAGTTTCTGTTCACACTTTTTTGGGGGGGCAGTAATGCAAGACCCTCTAGCTTCCATGTCCCTCCTATCCCCACCCCTGCCTGGCAAGACAGCTTCCTTCCCACTGTGCCAATCCAGGTCAGTGCCGAGGCCTCAGGAGCCTCAAGCTGAATGGAATCAGTGTGTGTGAGCAAATTACCCCAGTTATCTGGCCATGTAGAAGGCTGCAGCACTGCCTTTCATGAAAAATTAAAACCTTGTCCTGATCTGATGGAGAGAAATGGATGAGGCAACTTGGGGGGGGGGGCTACTCAGCTATTGTGCATCAGGCAGATGATAAACTACACGTTTTCCTGACTCCGGGGATCAATGGAGGATGTTAAAGAGAAAAACCACAGAAGAAATTAAGATTAAATTTGCAAGCCCATAATATTGGGCCTGCATCCTAACAACAGCAGCAAAATGAGAACTGTTCCTAAAAAATGCATTATTTATCCCTGCCTGTTATCACAGTGACAGGCGCTCCTCCCAGAGGCTTGAACCCGAGCGGGTTACAGAGGGAGACCAGAGACAGACAACCAGCTCACGGATACAGTTAGAATTTCAGATGAGCTGTGGAGGCTGCGGTTTTAGGCTGTTGCATGGACCATCGTGCCATAAATTGTGAGGGCGAAGGCAGCTGAGTGAGACTCAGTCCAAATGGGGCCACAATGTGCTCTGTACACAGCATACATTTTATTAAGAGGGGAAAAACAGGGGTTGGCTATGCAGCTCATCCCCCACGTCTTTCATTAGTAGAATCTTAGCGAAGCATCGTAAGTGATTTGGGGTTCAACAGGGACCTTGCACAGAAGCGCATAATTCATTTCCTAATGAAATCCGCTCATCGTAATGTGTACCAGAGAGGAAGTGAGAAAGAGAAAACTGGCCCACTGGTGTCCATGGCTGAGCGTCTGTCTCCGATGCCGTCGCCATGGAAGTCACACAGACCAGGCAATGAACAGTTTCGAGTAATTGAAGTATAAAATGATATGAAATGCCCCCAGCTCGAAGTGTCCTTTAGTACCCATGAACAGTTATCAATTATCTGGGCAAATTTCTCTCTGAAGTCTCCGGGAAACTGGCATTTCTCATGGGAGGAAAAACAGAGAGAACGAATTTTACAGAGTTTTAAAGGTAACGTTTGAAATGGGGCTTAAGGACAAGTTGCTCTCCAGGCCAATTAGAATTTCAGCTGGTTGCTATCTGGGAGAAGAGGCAACAGCAGAATGCTCAAGGGTCATTTGTCCCCTGGGTCTCTCCTGAGGGGAATTGTGCTGGGGCTCTCCTGGGAGGAGGTGTCAGAAATCACTCAGTGTAGTTAGAGTTCCAATCCCGGTGGTCTCTCAGCCTCAGTTTTCTTCTCTTCACGTGTGAATGTAATAAAGCTGTCCCCCAACAGGTCTGTTAAAAAGATGCCGTGAGATGCACGGAAATTGTTAAAGACGGAATAAGGAGCATAACGTGCCTGCCCTGCATAATGGCAGGCTATTGGAAAGGACTAGAAGAAACAGAATTTGTTAGATGAAAGGATGGGGCTAGGGAGATGGATCATTGGCTAATATGCTTCTGCACAGTGTGAGGACTGAGCTTAGATCCCCGGGATCCATGTAAATGTCAGGTACCTGTAATTCAAGCCTGGGAAGGCAGAGACAAGATCCCCAGAGCAAGCTGGCTATGGACACTAGCCACACTGGTGAGCCCTAGGTTTGATTGAGAGAACCTGCCTCATTGGATAAGGTGGAAGAAGGGCAGAGGATTATCTATCTGATGCCAGCCTTGGGCCTCCACATGTATGTGCATATGCACACACATGCACTCACATGTATTCACATATATTTGTGTGTGTGCGCACACGCGTGTGCACACACACCAAAAAGCAAGAGAATGAGAAAGAAAGTGATAGAATAGTTTATTGGTTGTTTATGAGAATTTGATTCCCTCTCCTTAGAATTAGAGCCATATTTTCAAAGACCATCTGATAAAACTAGATACTATCAGCAGGTCTGAGGAATATGTTTAAAACCCTCTCCTTCCCATTTTCTCTCTTTCCTCCTTTCCTTTTTCTCGCAATCCCCTCCTCCCAGTGTTCTTTCCTTCATTCCCTCCTTTTATCATTTGAGCAGGTAGTTTCAACCTTAAATAAGGAGAGTGGGCAAGCACGTACAATGGTGCTCTTGGCTCCTTGAGTAGAACGCAATGGCTGAAAAGGCACAAAGCTTTCAAAACTGAAATGATTGACTGAGCACATTTTGTGGGCCAGGCACAGCCCCAGGGGTCAAAACACAGTTGGGGAAGGCATCCTGGTGGGGTAACCTTCAGGGGTCAGTTAGTTTATGTAGATCTGCCTGATCTTAAGATTCTCTAACCTCAGCCCTAGGGACTGAGAATCCGTTAATCCGTGATCCTGGCTAAACTTGGTCCTTGACCCTGTTCAGTCATTCTCCAGGTTTTTATCATGAGGTACAAGAGACAATTTGGGCATCAACCTTCCAGTTACAAGTTATATCTGTATAGCGACCTACAGCCTGCTCAACAGATGGCCCAGCAAGTGAGGTCCATAGAAAGGACAGTCTCTGACCTCTAAACAGGTGAATTGCAGTAGAAAGGGATGTGGTGGGCACTGTCATGGGATTGCTCACACATGGGTGAGGATACTCTGTTTTCTGCAGGAAAGTTTACCAAGGAATTGGTCGCGTGACAAAGATTTCACAGGATAATTTGCTCCTCCCCAACCTCTCCCTAGCCAGCTTTTCCATGTCAGTCATGAATATTTATGTCTTGTCTACTTGAAATGTTTAGAAGAGGAAATAACAAACTTTGCTCTGTCTTAAATTTTTTCTAAGACGTGAAAGCACTGGTTTAAGGTAACAGGAAGGTCCTGCTAAACTGAGGCCTTAGGCAGTGTTCAGAGGCTGCATGGCAGTTGCTGGGGAGGTGTAAGCAAACACCTTTTCAGCCTGGGTAGGGTGCTGGCGGCAGAACAAAGAAGTGAATCCACCCAAGCCCAGCTCCATGAACTAGACCTGGAGGGGTTACTTGCAGAAGAGCAGGTGACTCAAAAGAAGCTGGATCTCTGCAAAGTCCACCCCAGCATGGGTAGGGACCCAGAAAAGTTGTGTCCCTGGAATTCCCTGCACAGCTCCCCAGCTCCATACTCTTTCCCCAGCAATTGTTTATCATTTTGTTGACTTTGGAGAGGGACTTGTGAATCTTGTGAGTTTCTTGTACTTCCTGAGGCTTTTAAGTTTCCTTAGTTTCCAGAACCTTATGACCTGCTGCCTGCCTCAGGTTTGCTACACATAAGACAGCTCAGTTCTGATTCAAACCCTGGTGTGGCGGGATGCACTTCTAGGTTGGCATTCTGCGGCCCCAGAAGAGGCTCATTTGAGAGTTCAGGAATTTGAAATCAGTCTGGCAATATAGTGAAAGCCCATCTCAAAACAGGTTTTAAAAAACCAGGATGCTATAAGACATAAGTGAGGGAAGGTAGGTGCCCAAGCTGTAGTAACTGGCTCTCTGATTCTAGTGTGGTTTTGTAACCAAGCTTAAAGGAATCAGCCTCATGCAGATAATAGATGCTTCCAGAGGTTTGGCTTACTTCCATTTGGTTTTCCCCGACTCACCAAGCATTTCCTCTGGGTTTTGCCATCTCTGCTCTGTCCCTCAGTAGTCTCCTCACACCCTCCTGCTGGCCTTGGGTCCCTTTCTTTGCCTCTCCAGCTGTCCTTTTCTCTCCTCCTCCTCTTGTACTTGCCTCCTGCATGGTCATGCGCACTCTCACCGCACCACCTGCCACCTCCTCAGAGGGCCCTCCACCTCCACACGGACTTTTTTCAGCTCTGCTGTTTGGAGTTTCTAGAAAGCGGGGCTCTGCACACACATGCTGGCAGGGTGGCTCGCGCACCAACGCAGACTCATTCCCAAGCAAATTCTCTGAAGCGAGGGGAAGCTGATTATGCGGGACCACTCCAAATTCAATCTGCTGGTTATGTTATCACTGGAGCCCGTGATGGAAGCACTGCCCGATAATTCAGACTTGCCTATTACTTATTCTTTATCTAGAGGAAATAAAGAGAAACAATTACCTTGGTGTGACATTCTGCCATCTCTACAAAGCCACCTTGCACCCGAGACTTCGCCAGCAGCTGAAATAACGAGTTAAATGCTAAATATTTCATGGAGAAGAGAGTGGAGGGGCTATTGAAAATAAATTTAAAAGACCTTCATGTATTCTGGTCATATATCCCTGCATAAAACTTCTCCACAGATAAAATGGCTTTATGACAGGTGGGGCTGTGGGGAGGCAGAGTGAAGGAGGTGGGGAAAAGAATCCTGAAGAATCCTGCGACCTCAGGGTGACATGGCAGAGGGGGGCACGGCTGTAACGGCATCTTGGAAATAATTGAGGTTGGGCTGTTACTGCAGAGCCCTTCTCAGTGATGAATTTTAAATTATGAATGACATCTTGTTATGGCCCCTTCACACCCACCTGTTGGCAGATTGCTGGGAAAACAAATGCAGATGTCATCAGGGTGGACAAACTTCTCAGGGACTCAGCCTGGAGCTTAGGCTTGGTGCTTAGCTTGAGAAATGAGTCACGTGACTCTTAGACTCTTCCAGATATAAATGTCCAATACGCTGTCTCCTGGGTCCAACCAGGGCTGGTGCAAGGCTTATGAGCCCTTAAACATGAATGTATTCCCTTTCATTTTCTTACCATTGAGGACAGGCTAAGGAGGATGCTAGGGCCATAAGATGACTTCATCTGAGCTGGGCAGTGCTGGCTCACACCTTTAATCCCAGCACTTGGGAGGTAGAAGCAGGCAAATCTCTGTGAGTTCGAGGCCAGCCTGGTCTACAAGAGCTAGTTCTAGGACAGACTCCAAAGCTACAGTGAAACTCTGTCTCAAAAAACCAAAATAATAATAGTAGTAATAGTATTAATAATAGTAATAATAATAAAGAAGATGACTTTAGCTGTTCAAGGGGTGCTGGGACAGATGCTCTTCCTATGGGTGTTGGAAACACTGTGAGTAAGGGAGTACCAGAAACTAAAATGACAGGACTTAGGCTGGGGAAATAGTTCCATGAACAAAGCGTTTTCTACACAAGTATGAGAATCAAAGTTTTTATACCCAGAACTCATGTGAAATCTAGGCAGGTATGACAGCTACCTGCAATCCCAGCATTCAGGAGGCAGAGACAGGGGAATCCCTGGGACAAGCTGGCTAGCTAGATTAGTCTATATGTGAGTTCTGGGTTCTGTTGACAGACCTTGCTTCAATAAAGTGGCAAGTAAGCAAAGAGGATACCCAAAGTCAACTTCATGTACATGTAAACACGCATGCATGCATGCATACCCACATATACATGTTACCTACACAGGAACCTACACGTGTGCAAACTTTAACATAAAATACAAGACTAGTTCAGTTAGAGAGTTAGTCAAAGCTACAGAGGAACTGCTGATGTTTACCACCTTTAAAGGAAATTGCTAAGAAAGGAGAAAGATAATTTAGCTGTAATCATGGGTATGCCAGCTCTTCCCACTGACCCTGGTGCTCACGGTTTTCACTCACTGCAACAAGCATTCTTGGCAATTAGATGTGATTGCCTTATTAATGCCAGGGCCAGGGAGCAGAAAATGAAGGGCCTTCATTGCAAATAGCTACCTAATGTTGCACTGCCTGCCTATAAGTCAGAGAAGCTGTGGGCCTCTGCCCATCCCTGCTCACAGACTGCCTTTGATGACAGCTGCAGAATAGAAGTGTTGACACAGATGAGCAAACCCTGACATTTTCTGCTGGCCTCTGCACTTTTCCACTGCATGGGTGGAGCTGGGACACTCCTCCATATAAGCCAAAGATGCAATAGCCTGCCCATTCCGCGGGAGTCTGAGCCTGCCCTCAGAGGATGCTGTGTGCTCCACTGGGCTCTCAGTGAGAGTGTGAGAGTCTCCTCTTCGTCCTTTCCCTTGGGTGCTGTGAGTTGAGTTGCTGGACATGGGTCAGGAAGATGATTTGGGGACCAAAATCTGGGCCATGGGAGTATAGTGCAACTGTCTGAGACCCTATTTACCAGGAGCCACCTGTACATAAGATGCCACAGCAGGTGCCACATTCCCTTGTCCTCAACATTCCCTGGAGATGAGGACCAGCTCTTTGCAGTTCACAGACTCTCGGATGGGAAGACACTATGGTAGAAATTGCTGTAAGACCTACCATCTACTTTCTTTGCTGAGGTGGGGGAGGGACATACCAGCCCTGAGACAAAATTTCTCTTAAGTATTCTTACTCTCTCCTTTGATTAAGAACATACAGGATATTTCATTTAAACATGTCTAGGGAAGAGCATTGCTCCAGAAACTGAGGTCTGGCCTCACTTAAGTCTTGACTCCATAACCACTTGGCGGCCACACCAAGGCTGCCAAGGTGGCGTTACCCTATGCACTGCTGAGCAGTGCCAAGTGTAGACTCACAGGGGCCATAGGAGGGACATGCTGCATGCAACAGGGAACCACCGTGTCCAGGTGTAACCAAAGGCTCAAACCTTGCTCTGTTCTGCTAACGCTTTGCAGATGGAGCAGTGTGGAACTACCTACCTGGAAGACTGTCAAGTGCTGACAGGTTCTGACGCATCACCTCTATGGATTTTTTTTCTTCTTTTCAAATCAGAGTCTTTCAGATAGTCTCTGAAAACTGGAGCCAGAGCACTAGATGAGAGCATGTTGGGCAGACAAGGTTATCTTCTCTTAAGAGGAAATCGACAGCCACCCCTACAGGGAGAAGTGTCTAAAGCAACAGGGAGAGGGGGGCCTATCAGAAGCTGATCAGGAGAGTGCACTCTGCAGAAGTCACGTGGTGTTCACTGAGAAAGAGAGGTCTTGGGTAGGAACTCCCCTGCCATGGCTCTTGGGAATTTTCTTTTGAACAGGGTAGGGCATTGATATATGGAGTCTTACATGGATGACTGATCTAGAGTGCACTATGTAGACCATGCCTCAAACTCATAAAGAATCGCCTACCCCTATCTCCCAAGAGCTGGGGTTAAAGGCATCTGCCCTCATACCAAGCTTCTCTACCATAGCCCATTAGCGTGGGTCCACACAAGGGCAACCATGCAGAAGGCAAGACAGCAACAGGCTGGGTCAGGGCCAGGGCAAGACAGCAACAGGCTGGGTCAGGGCCAGGGCAAGACAGCAACAAGATGGTCAGAGCCAGTGCAATGGGGCCACAGGAAAATCCCATCCCTAGTCCCCAGCTTCTTTGTGTTCTTCTATATGGATTGGAATCTGATACAATGACCAAGATCTGCCTACTCTTGAGCCAGCATGTTCATAGCCTTCCATCACTGGCCTGTTAGCTGGTTCTAAAAGTTGAGGGCAGGAACTGGAGAGATGGTTCAGTAATTAGAGCATTTGCTGTGCTTGTAAAGGACCTGGGTCTGGTTCTTAGCACCTGCATGGTGACTCACAACCTTCTGTAAAACCAGTTCCAGAGGATCCAATACCCTCCTCTGGGGTATGTGTAGTGCACAGATGTATATTCGGACAAAACACCCATATACATAAAAATAAAATCTTAAAAGTCAAGGACAGTTCAGGACCTGAAACTAAATGCATTACAGTCAGATTTCCAAGGTTATCCCTAGGAATTGTTGACTTCTGGTCAATCAAATCAAATGTTGGTATTCTCTACCCTTTTCTGGGCATCCAGCCCTGGTTCTCCTCACTACACTGCCCCAGAAGCCCTCAGACTATCTCTTTGGTCATCACTTGTCTTATTTTCCTGGAGTCCTCTCTTCTAGAACCTCTGTCAAGTCTGTTCCAATCTAGAATGTTCTTTTGAGTTGTTCTATCCTTTCCAAGTTAGCTTGTTTTTTGTTTGTTTGTTTATGCTTTTCATTTTCTGGAGCACATCCTCGTTACTTCAAAAAACAAAAAGTAGAACAGTAGCAACAACAACAAAACATGCTTAGGGGATCAAGTGTCTGTCACTCAAATGTCCAAAACTGTTCTTGTTCTGTCTTCACACCTTACTGACTGGACAAAGAATTCCAGTGTTCTTCCTAGTCACAATCAACAACACCTGCCTGCCCATGGTACATGCTGCATGCTTATGTCACAGCCCACTCATGCCCCTTGCAGTGCCAGAATACAGGTCTTTTTACTGCATACAGTAATTTTGGTGCCAAACTCCTTCCCTTGTGTGGTTTCCAAAGTCACTGTGGATGAGGACAGAAGAGAGAGTGTGGGAAAGGCCCCTGGCTTTTAACTGGCCCAGCTCAGGAGTGATTCCTCATTCCTACTCCTGTCCCTACTTCTCTGCACAGGTCACATGGCCCCATGTAAATACAGATGGGGTGGAAAGTGTGTCTCTAGGAAGAGAAAAGGACATTCCCATACTGTTAAATATGTCATCTTTAAGCAAGCAATGTCACTGATGGAAAGCCCAATGCTGGGGCTGGGGGGTGATCTGTCAGTACAGGGCTTACTGTGTAAGCATGAGGACCTGAGTTCTGATCCCCAGCACCCACATAAGAGGAGCACACAGCAGCATGTGTCTGTAACCCCAGCACTGGGGATGGGAGCGAAACAGGTGGGGGCCTGGGAGCTCACTGGTCAGCCAGACTAAACAATTGGTGAGCGCCAGGTTTAGTGAGAGACTGTGTCTCAAAAAATGAAGTAGATGGCCATCAAGGAAGACACCCAATATTAGCCTCTGGTCCCCAGAGGCCTCCACATACATGTACAGAAGGCCTCATTTGCATATACACAGACCTACATCGTCACAAAACTTGAGAGCTGAATGTGAGTGTGGGGTGTGTGTGTGTGTGTGTGTGTGTTCTACACTGACTCTTGTTCCTTATGGGAAGTCCATTGGGTTTATTTGAAATTTATTAGAGTCACCCATGTCTTGACGTCTTAGGCTGTCTGTAACAGGATACTGTGAACAATAGAAATCTCTTCCACCGGCTGGCACTTTATTGGCTAAAGGTGATTACTTTCAAGTCTGATGGCCTGAGTTCAACTCATGGAACCCACATGGTGAAAGAAAACTGACTTCATGTTGTCCTCTACGTGTGTGTACTCACATGCACATGCACACACACACACACACACACACACACCCTAAATTAACTGTAAAGAAAGACATTTGCTTATCTTGGAGGCTAAAGGAGGTGCTGACAGATTCCTTGTCTGGTATAGATGGACCTCCCATTTGTGTCTTCATCTGGGGGAAGGGTTGAAGTGTATCTCTGGGGCATTGTGAATAAAAGCATTGATCCCATTCATGAAGGTTCCGCCCCACCCAGAACACTGCAGCCCGCCACCCCTCCATGGTCCCATTCACGAGGACTCCGCCCCACCCAGAACACTGCAGCCCCGCCACCCCTCCATCTTCTTTAAGGCCTGTGAGAGTAAGAACAGTGATTCACCCCTTACCCTCCATGCTGTTTCCAGGCATGAGGATATGGCAGCTGAGGCCCTTGCCTCTAAGACAGAAACTCAATAATCAAGAAAAGTGATGTTAAATGCAATATTTTACAAATTAAAATTAATGTAAAAAGTCCGTGGTGAACAGACTAATTAATACCCTTGGTGTTGTGAAGTTCTATAAGGATGTATCCGGCTTTAAGGCTTTAGTGGTCTTTCCATGTGTTTTCCACAGCCTAGCTGTACTTACCTGTCCTTGTAAGAGAGGTAGGGGTGGGGAGAGGGGAGGGAAGGGGAGGGAAGATTCTCTCTCATTGGCTTTCTCTTTCTGGAATTTTTAATTTATTTTAAAACTACCCTGGAGTTGAAGTTCCTCTCACAGTTTCCCCCCAAAGCTTATGCCTCCCAATATATTTTATTCTTCATTCTTGAATGCCTTTGGCTTTGATGCTCAATCTGAGTATTGAACGTTTTAGGTCAAAAATCCATGCTCGGAAAGCATAATATTAAGTGAGATCATTCAAATTAAAAAAGAAATGAACATGTCCACCTTCATATGCAAGTCCCCAGGCTATAAAGCATGCATGTATCTATGGAAACAGGGGTAAGAGTGGTTAAGGTCTAAAAGTCTAGAAAGGAGACCAAGATTGGGGACACAGGTAAATGTCCCAAGGGACATAAAAAAGGAAAATCACACAAACACACTTTGTTAAGACATTTCATAACAGCATCTAACATATTATTATATGCTGGTTTAGAGAAAGAAAAGAATTCATGCTTTGGCTGGGGAGAAGGCTCAGCAGGTAGGGCACTTGTCAACCAAAGCTGATGCCAGTGTTTAATCTCCAGGACCCTGAATGGGAAAGGAAGCTAACCAACTCCTGAAAGTTATCCTCTGACCTCCACTCCTTTGCTGTGACACACACACCAGTGTAATTAAAAACAATTCATGCTTATTTCCGAGCACATACTTATCATTCATATTCTTGGTATTTTGGAATGGCAATTTTCTTACTTTTTCTCTTTTTATTGTCTTTTGGGGCTGTGGGGTTGAGATGGGGGTGGGGGTTTCTCTTGTAGCCCCAGTTGGCCTTGAACTTATGATGTAGCTGAAGATGACTGTGACTCCTGACCCTCCTGGAAGAACTTCCTATGTGTTGGGACCACGGGTGTGCACCACCATATCTATCTTGAGTTAATGCTTTCTTGGCATCAGCTAAAGCCCCAAGTTAACAATATGTAGTTTTCAGTTTGATTTTTCTTTTTAATTTCAGCTCTTTTTGGATATGTGGGTTGCTTCTGTGGTATTCAGTTGTGTTTTAATGTTTTGTTGACTCACTTGCTTTCAGTCCCTCTGTGACCTTACTCTAGGCATTTTATGTGACGGGTCCTGTGATTCTTAGCTGTCCATTCATGCATAGGAACGTGGAGTGTTCAAAGGCTGGCTGGAAGCGCTCAGCGCTCTCTCCAGGGCGGGACTTGGCTGCTGGCAGTTTTCCTCTGTAGGATGAAGGCTCTGAGGTGGACGCTGTCTGGGCTTCCACTGTGCAGTACCCTGCCACAGTAAGAAGGAGTCCAACTTCCACATGAGCCACTTCCTCTCACAGTTCATTCTACTTTTTTAAGGGGTATATGTGTGTGTGTGTGTGTGTGTGTGTGTGTGTGTGTGTGTGTGTGTGTGTTCGTTCTGGATGTGTATTTGTGTACATGAGTACAGTGCCTACAGAGGCCAGATGAGGGCACCAGATGCTTTGGAGCTGGAATAGCAGGTGGTTGTGCACCACCTAATGTGGGTGCTGTGAGCCAAACTCAGCTCCTGTTCAAGATCAGTAAGCACTCTGAACTGCTGAGCCATCTCTCCAGCCACCTCATTTTACTTTTTAAGGAAAGAACCCTCCAACTCCTTTTTCCTACATCAGGGAGTCTTCCATATTCAAGTCTTGGCTTTTCCCATGCTCCTAGGGGAGGTGCGAATCCAGAGGCAGCTCCCTCTGCATATGTTCTTGGCTGTGGGCTGTGAACTGAGGCATCTTTGGCCCCATGTCCTGGAAATATCTTTAAGTCCCTTGCTCTAAAGAGGCTTCTCCCGTTCTCTTTGCTGTTGTGATTTCTTTTAAAAGTCACTCTTTTAAGTCTTGGAAGGAGGCCGAAAGCCAGGTGTCATCTAAGCAACTGCATCTTTCTTTTAATTTTGAGAGACCTGCTTTCTGCTTGCTCGTCCCTCCCCACTTCTGGAACCAACATCTAAGACCACACCATACATGTTCACATCAGGAACATTGACCCTTTTTTCCCTTTCCTGTATCCTTCAGCAACCCCACACAGCTCCACTTTTTACATCGAGATGTCAAATCCATCCACATTTCTCTACCTTACCATGATGGTCCAGCCTCTCTCACTTCCCATCGGTCCCTGGTCTTCCATTCTCACCCTCTTCTAGCCTGTCCTTCTCAGAGAGAGTGACCAGACCCAAAGGTGCTTAATCTTACCTGTCTTTTCCGAACTAGACCCTATTGCCCATCAGCAGCATCCAAACTCCATCTGGCTTCCTGGTCACCTGGTCCCACACTGCCTTCCTTACCTTGTTCCCTATGGCTTCTGCATTTGACGAGGTTTCAGGGAACCTCTGCCTTCACGTCTCAGTGCCTGTGTTCACCTTGAACTGCTGCTTCCTCCGGATCTCTTTTCAAATCCTGCTTAGATTTGGGGGTTCTGGACTAAATGCTCACTCCGCCAGGGAGGTTTCTCAATTCCCAGCCGTAGCAAGGAGCTTTGCCCCTACATACACTTCCTGCCCCCTCTTGGTGTATCTGTCACGCAGCTTGGAGGCAATTCTGTCCTGCATCTTGGTAGTGGTAATAGGGTGGTGTCCATTTCCCCTCTGAGCTGTGGGATCCCAGAGGTAAGGTTGGTCATGACTGGTCCATCTCCTGTAGCCCTTCAGCAGACACATGACACAGGGAGAGGCTGACCCATGCCTGGCTGATGAAGAATCACACATTTCAACCCTGGACCTTTGGCTGGGGTGTAGCTTGGTGAGCAACTAACCCAGTGCCTGGATGGGAGGGCAGCTGTCATGAAGCTAATGTCCCTCAGGGTACAGAAGGCTGTTCTATGCCGTAGCAGGCAGCTGTCATCATTCCTTCCAGAAGCTTGTGGTGAGTGTTAACTAGAAAACAGGCAGCCATGTGGCTACTGCCTCCCTGTTGTGTGACTTTTCCTGGAGATCTATGAACAAAGAACAAACATCTGTTCACCCCATATAAGACACCAAGAAATGACAGACCCAAGAAATGACTCCACTCCTGCCTCGCTTGGAGAACCAATAGTGTAGTGGGGTTACTTGCAGGAGAATGACTTGTAGGCAGCTGCATCCCACCCTACATTGCCCTCCAGCATGGGTGGTGACTCAGAGCAGCTGCATCCCTGTATGCCTAGCTTGCAGGCAGCTCTGCTGCAGCGCCTCCCCTTTCCAGCAACTGATTACTGCTTATGTAGCCTGGGGCCTTGTAAGTCTTGTAACTCTGAGCTTCCTGAGTCTGCTGGGTTGTACCAATGTCTCTTCTCTACACGAGAGAATGTCTCAACTTGGAAGAAATAATCACGTGATGCTCTTTCTATCCTAAGGCACAGCCAGTGGTGACATCGCTTAGTAGGACTGAACCACCATACGCTAGCCAGGTTGCCCTCTTTACCCATTCCAGATAGTAGTCCCTGTCATTCCAAGACAGTCCCCCAAATCTGGTCTGACCCATCAAGATGAAGTTTTGGGGGAAGCAGGAGAGCCATGTTCTCAGCAGCAGCACAGGGCTTTAATGCTGTCAAAGGTGCTCTGTGGTATGTAAGGGGCTGACGCCCCAGTGCCACCATGGCCGATGCCCTGGTGCTATGTGGCAGAAGCTTTTATTTCCATCCTTCCAACATGTGTGGCTGCTAAGAAGCTGTGAAGGGAGGCCTCAGGGTCTGCCCGGCCTCACACCTTTCTGTTCCTGAGATGTTTCTGCCCTTGACAGGACAGGAAAATTAGTCCATAAATTATAAGCCTAGAAGGAACCTGCCAGGCACCTCCTATGTGGTGTTGCGGTTGTCGCCTATGAGCGTCCCATTCTGAAGGCAATTAATCTAATTGCTTTTGTTATTTCCGAAAACAAATTAAGCCACCCAAGTATTTCCAGGTATGAAAAAGAAGGTCTGTAATATATAAGACACATGTCTGGGTATTCAGCTCACAGTCAGCAGTCTGAGCAGACAACCACAAAGCCATTGGAGGGACACTAGGACCTCTACTAGGTGAGCAGCTGCTTAAGTGGCATGGAGTCTGGGTGTCTACAGGACCCTGGAGCCATTGGACTCCTTCTCCCCTTTGTCTCTCTGGCCAGAAAGGCCTGTCTGTGGATTCTGTCCCCTGCTACCTGCTTTCACCACTGCCCTAGGGCAGGGCCTCCTTCAGTGGTCAAAATTAGTAGAACAACCACCCCACACACAAAATGAGCTCTTTGCCCCGAAACCAGTCACCCTCCCTCAGCCACAATGGGGACTGTAAGAGGCAAGAGTGCCGCGAATCAGAGCTGGGCTTCCTGTACACTGGAGCACGCGCCTCTGTCTACAGCCTGGCTTCCTGTACTCGAGCTTCGGAGACCTCTCCGCTTTGTCCTGGGGTTTGGTTGCTATTTTAGATGCTGGGCACAGAATCTGGGGATTGCTCTATGCCCAGCAGGCCCTCTCCATGAAGGTACTCCCCAGCCCCTCTCCTGCTTTCACTGTGTGCTTTACACTCCTGTACCCCTCCCCCTCTCTTCTCTCTCTCTCTCTCTCTCTCCCACTCTCCCCCTCTCTTCTCTCTCTCTCTCTCTCCCACTCTCCCCCTCTCTTCTCTCTCTCTCTCTCTCCCACTCTCCCCCTCTCTTCTCTTTCCCCCTCCTCTCTCTCTCTGTATGCTTGCTCCTTGTTTTCTAGACCAAGTATGCTAGCTTAGTGGTGTCGTCATCTGTCCATATCATAGCAGAAAGAGCTTGGCGTTTGCAGCTTGGTGCTTGCTCTTGGCATCAGTATTAGGCTTCAGGTTTCTCCCGCATCAGCTGACACTGCATTGTGCCCATTGAACTCACCATTGTCCTATAAGTAACCAGAGTTGAAAGGCACCTCACCTTGTTTATCTACCGACCTGCCATGTGCAAAGACTGTATCCCACACGATGAGTTTAGGAAGCCCCAGATGGATAGAAGGCTAAAGAGAAAGAAGTGAGCAGCTAAGGATTATGGGTAAATATTGTCCCAAGGAAGTTCCACTTAAAATTAAAAACTACTTGGTGTAGAGAGGTGGGGGCATTGGCTCAGTCAGGACCTCTGTTGTCTATCTGGCCCCATGGGAAGTGCAGGGAGAAGAAGGTGGCGAGGAGCTGCTCTGAGAGTGGGGAGCACTGTAGAGGCAGGGCCTTGTCATACCTCCATCTGCTCAGAATGAAGGAGCACCACAAATCAGCCGTGCTCCTGTTCCATACCAAGAAACACACAAATCCTGCATACCCCCACATCAAGCTCTCAAAGTGTGGTTGACATGGTCTCACAAGGTCTGGTCTCCAGGACATACAGGCCTTGTCATGACAAGCTCCACTACGTACCCATGGGAAGAGCTTGATAATCTTGATATCCAGTTTATCAATATTTTCCTAGCACTATGTTGGAACACTGCAAGAGAGCGGAGCCAGGAGGTATGTTTCATTTTGAGGACCCAGTAGTTTCCCTAAAAGGGGACCCAGGGTACCTGCCTTGGAATCTCAGGGCTGGGGAGCATCTCTTGTTCCCATCCTGCTGCTCAGAGGCCCTGGGCTTCTTGCTCCCGGAAGCTTATCTGGCTGTGGGAGAGGGTGCCGTGCCAGCCTGAGGACTGAGGGCAGCAGAACGGAGCTGCCATCCGTCTCATCCCCTTTACTTTCCCAGGCCTGAGACTTGGCCTCTTGGAAATCATCCAGGGGCTCAGCTGCCTTCTGCTGTGATCTCAGCATCCTTAGCCTCCAGTCTTTGATCGACATTTCCTGCCTCTAATGAAACACAACCTGCTCCCCATGCCATCAACAAAGTGTGGTGCATCTTCAGCCAGCCACGGAATTACTCGGGAAAACCGAGTGCCTCTTGGAATTTATTTTGGTCACATGTATCTGTGTGCCACTTTGTCAGACTCAGGATTTAGGCTTCTTTAGGATCACACCTTAGATTGTGCCAACCTTCCCTTCATGCCTACAGCACACTGCCACCCAGGCCAGAAGACACACAGGAGTCCCTCCTGTACCCACAGTTTATCCGGCTCTCGGAATACTCTGCCTCCTCCTGTGGGTGAACCCCAGGGGCAGAAGCTTGAGTGAGGTGGGGAAGGGTGACTTCCCCATGCCTGCCTGGAGCAGGCACTAGCTCTGGGCTGGCCCCTCTGGTCATGCTGAGTTTGGGGTACTGGTAAAGTTCCCCCCCTTTGGTGAAAAACAGTTATTTCCTTCAGATAACTTGGGCTTAGTAAACTGGAGCCTCCTTTGGTTAGGGCATTTGGTGCTGGGTGGAGCATACTTTCATACTATTTAACCGGGAAAATCAACATGTGCTTAGCAAGAGTGGTTTTGTCATGGAAAAACGTGGCAACATTCCAGTAAGTCATCCAGATACCTTCACTGTTCCCCTCCCTCTGCACACGGTAGATTCCAACTGGGACCACAAGGTGGGCACTGAGCTGAATATGTTATATGTGGGTGGCGAGAGGAGTGCGCAGCCAAATGATCTAGAGATTTAAAGGGAATCCTTCTGTGACCTAAATCTGGGTGGGACAAAGCAAGCAAAACCCCAGCTTGAGACCTCTTCCCTCCTCTAGGGGAAATGACAGCACACAAAGCAATCTGGCACCCATTGCCAGATCCTGAACAGTAACCACCATATTAGTTCCCCAGCCCTACATAGCCCTATTAACATCCTTTGCCAGGTGACATGAACACCTGGTCAGCTTGTCTGGAGGGATCTCTTAGGTGTGGAAAAATGGTGGGCTAGGATTGGGGTGTGTCATTAAGCATACAGAGATTCTATGATTGTTCAGCTGGAACTAAGTTCAATACAGATGTGGGCTGCTTGGCATGTAAATCAAGAACACCCTGCCGCAAACTGGTACTCCAGGCGAAGAGTTGATCCTTGGCCTTACCAACCTCTACTTACCTTTCTTGGCCCTTCCAATTCTCTAAGCTGCTCACCTAACTCTCTTCTGTTTTCCTGTTTGCTGAGTCAGACATCCAGCCCATGGGATGGTGTCACCTACATACATACAGGGTGTGCCTTCTTCTTTCTTCAGGCAATTCTTTCTTTAAAAAAAAAGTGCAGTGTATTTGTTTATGTATTGTTTAGGGTTTCTGTCACTTTGATGAAACACCATGACCAAAGAGCAAGTTGAGAAAGAAAGAGTTTATTTGGCTTACACTTCCACATTGAAGTTCATCATCACAGGAAGTCAGGACAGGAGCTCAAGCAGGGCCAGAACCTAGAGGCAGGAGCTGATGCAGAGGCCATGGTGGGGAGCTGCCTACTGGCTTGCTCAATCTGCTTTCTTAGAGAACCCAGCCCAGGGATGGCACCACCCACCATGGGTTGGGCCCTCCCCCATTGATCACTAGTTGAGAAAACGCCTTTCAGCTTGATCTCATGGAGGAATTTCTTCAACTGAGACTCCTTCCTCTCTGATGACTCTAGCTTGTGTCAAGTTGACACAAAACCAGCAAATAGTTATATTTTTGGATGTGTGTGTGTGTGTGTGTGTGTGTCTGTCTGTCTGTCTGTCTGTCTGTCTCTCTGTCTGTGTGCTTGAATGCTTGAACATGCCAGAGTGTGCATCTGGAAGACAGAGGACAACTTGTTGGAGTCTGTTCTCTCCTTCCACCAAGGGTTTCATGTTGTCAGGCTTGGTACCCTTACCTGCTACATCATCACAACAGGCATTTCTAAGCCCGATCAGGATGATAATCAAAATTACCCATCATGCCATTCATGCAGGCTTTGTGCTCATTCCCTCTCCTCACTCCCTCTTTGGAAAGGGCATCTTCTGTTCGTGTATCCAGATATGCTAGCGTCAAGCTCCTAGACATTGGCTATGGGGATTTTAATCCTAATGGTGTCGTGGAAAACTCGGGTCAGTGTTTATGTGAAAGCATTGTACCAGGAGACTGAGGAATCCGAACAAGGGGAGAGAGGACAAGTGCTCTGAGTGGCGGACTTTTCCTAGATACTAAAAAGAAAAGCAGACATGGGTGCTGAGCACAAATGAATGGTCCGTGACTATGAGACTGTGTTGACACACGTTATACATGGTGGTGATGTGGAGATGTATCTCAATTGGCAGAGTGCTCACCTACCAAGTACAAAGCCCTGGGTTAATCCCAGAGCTACATAAATTGAACACTGTGTTACCCACCTGTGGTCTTAGAACCTGGGAGATGGATACAAGAAGGTCAGAAGTTCAAGGTTATCCTGAGTGACATAGTGAATTCAAGGCTAGCCTGTGCTATTTAAGACCCTCTCATATAAACAAACAACAGATACAAAAATGATGGTGGAGAGGTTTTATTCATATGGTCAAGCCTGTCACAAGGGAGAAAGACCCTGGACTCAATTATAAGTCCAACAAGGACATGTAGGAATTTGTAGCCAATGGGCAGGGAAAGGGTAAAAGTTACTGCAAGGTCCTTGGTCAGCACTGGGGAGTAGGGAACTGACTGGTCAAGAGTGGGGAAGAGAAGCCTTACTGGATTGCAAGCCTGGGTTTCTGGATAAATTGGCTTGGTGGAATTCTCTTAAACTCAAGATAGCAAACCAGGGTCAAGTCCCATGGAGACTAGGGCTCCAAGAAGTTCAGCTAAATTTCAGTCAGGTCTTTGTCAGCATGTATCTGTGAAGTGAACCATGACCTGAGAAGCCTAGTGTACCCTCCGCGAGATGCTGGAAGAGCCACACCCACAGATGAGATGAAGATGAGGTCCTCATCTAGATTAAAGGCAGTTCAGTTTCTAAGGTCTAAAACAGCCCTCCTGCCCCACGTGGCATTTGTCAGCCAGGCTTTGGGAAGAAGTTCAATTAAGACTTTGGGTGCTAGAGATCCCAGGAGCACTGAGGATCTCAAATCACTGTTCCTGTCTCTGAGATTCACAGCTTGTCCCAGCTCAAGTCCGGATTGTCTTGTCAGTCACTTATCCCCTCAGGTTACAGAAAGCCCCACTCAGATTGGCCCAAATGATTGGAGAATCATTCTCATGTATTGCCTAGCCCTAGCGATGGTAGGGTCTAAAGCTTGGAGCTGTCGTGATCAAGAACCTGGTCGGTTCCACTCTGCCATCCTCTATAGAATGGCATAACCCTCCACATGACCCCTGCATTCCCAGTCAGCACACAAACATGTCAAATCCTTCTCTGGTAGACTCACACTTCATTATCCACAAGAGGATTCTTGCCCTGTCCTGAAGCCATCCTTGGTGTGGCAATGAGTTTTTGGGAGTGTCTTTGGCAAACTGCATGGGGTAAAATGTCAGGGTAGGGTCAACAATGTGTCCTTTACTCTTGCTCCTCTAAGCCCACTTGAGTGGAGTAGAAGTCAGGGCCACAGAATTTGCTACTGATAAGCTAAAAGATGAGCAAGATGTTTCTTGCATCTTTGAGTGAGAGGAAGGGGAAGTCTATTCACCAGAGGTTCTGGACACATTCCCTAGAAGTTCCCTTAGGGCCTCAGGGAAGGGGCACTACATTCCTAGGCTTTGCCCCCTCAAAGGCTGTGTACACCAAAAATGCTTTTCTTGAGTACCTGGCCTACCCTCAAGCCTGGCCAGCTTCCGCTCTGAAAAGGTTCCATCTGCCATCATAGCATCAGGGACAGGGGGAGATATCACAGAACAGATATATGCCCCTGGCATGCTTCCTTGGTAAGGTTGCAGCCTCAATGATCTGTGTTAGCTTTCGCCATCCCTCTCCTCACCTCTCTGGCTAGTTCCCATGGTTGACTAGAACAGCTTGAATGGTCTTTGGAAGCAGATGGCCTGCTTGTCATCTGAAACCCTTGTTTCTTTCTCTTGTCTCGACTGGCAGAGACAGTATGTGTCTGAAAGAGCCCATCCACTGAACCTGGCTAGGCCTAGAACTTGCCTCAGCTTCCTAAAGGCCAGAAGGTTCCAAGATGTGGTTGTAAAAATGTGTAAGCCTTTTCTTCCTTGAGCCCCCTAGGGGTGTGTGTGTGTGTGTGTGTGTGTGTGTGTGTGTGTGTGTGTGTGTGTTGCAGTGGGTTAGGTTCTCAACATGTCTGAGGTTTATTGTCCAGGCCAGTCAAATGGCATAAGTCATATAAATAGTATGAAATACTTAGATAGGGGTAGTGAATATGGAGTGAGCCCCAGACCCCTCCTCGAGAGTAATAAGTGACTGGAATGTTCTGTACTTTGATGAGAATTACTTTGGTAGTTTGGAGGGTTTTGCTAAGCTTGGGCAGGGGGCAGATAAAAATCTTCATTCTTTATTCACCCCAGTATGTTTCTGGTTACAAACATTGATGAGTTCAAACTGAGATTACATGGGGGTAAGGTGACAGCAAAGGAAAAATTTGAAAACCTAGTATATAGTTAGGCAGTGAATGAAGTCCCTTGTAAGAGACTGAAAGGCTGGGGACACCCCACCATTCCTGAAGACCCACTTCTAAAGGCAATCAATCTGTTATGACAAGCGAGGATGGATGACAGGTCCCAATATTGAGACATGGGATTGAAACCCACACTAGTTATGGAATTCTTCTTCTAGATTAGATATGTTAATAGCAGAGTAGCATGGACAGATGGAATTTGAGTAAGTAATTTGTGTGAGCAGTCTACAATTCACTGGAGGGTTTTGTTCCCAGTAGTTTATCACAAGGTAGTCACTTGGTTCTTTGGAAACAAAAATTAATTTTTCTCCACACCACAATACCCATGAATGTGTTTTGACTTTTGCATTAGTGTCCCAAATTTATTTACCCTTTAATGTTGCAAAAAATAATTTGAATGTTGGATTAATCAGAGGCCTTTATTATAGCTAAAAGAGCATCATGGGAGATAATCATCTTAATTTCTTTTTCTTTCCTGTGATAAAATACATAGACCAAAGCTGCTTAGGATCACGGTAAGGAGGTCACAGCAGCAGAAACGGGGACAGCTCGTCACATTGAACACGCAATCAAGAAGCAAAGAATACCTGTGCTCGGCTCACTTATTCCTTTTTATACAACCTAGGATCCCAGCCCATGGAATGGTGCCGCCCACAGTAAGTGGGTCCTTCCCACCTCAGTTAGCCTTGCCAAGTGAATACCCCACAGGTATGCCCAGAGGAGCATCTCCTATGTTATTCCAGATCTCGTCCAAGTGAGATGAGACGGCAGCGAGATGAACTACAAGGATGGTAGGAAGGAACTTCTGAGGGAGGAAGAAGTTAACCTCACCACGTGTAAGACTGGGAAAGGGTCTGAGAGAGAGTTGGGTTCACGCCCTTACTTAACAAATAAGGAAAGTAGCATTCCGAGAGAGTATTTGACTCAAGGCTATACAGCCAGTGAGGTATGACTAGAACCCAGACCCACTCTGACCAGGGAATAAGGTCTATGAGGTTTCTAAAGAGACTATCAAATATATTCAAGCAGCGTTGTGCTTCACGGAAAGTCTGTTTCCCCAGGTTCCTCATAACATGTGCCCTGTTCTTCATTTTATAAATGGAGGTGAGGGTCAGGACTGGGGGCAGAGCCCTAGTATCTACAAGCAGAAATAAGAGGCAGAAGAACAGCAAGGCCAGACTAATGAAGATGGAGATGTGGGGGAGCTGGATCTGAGGCAGTGTAGAATGTGTAGTCCAGACAAGGAGGCTCACTGAGATGGAGTCAGGCAAGTGCTGTAGCCATGGGTTGTTGCTGCCCTTGTTGGAGAAACACCATAGAAGGCCAAGGCTCCTTGGCAGGAATGGGGCAAGTGACGACTTCCTTCTTTGTTACTGTTTTCAGTGCTGTGACAAAATTGCTGACAGAAGGAAGCCAGATGGAAGAGGAGGCATTTGCACTGGGGGATGATGTAAGACAGTCAGTTATTGACAGTGGCAGTACATACGTGATGGCTTGGGTCATAGCAAAGTATTTTTTAACCTATATCTTAGTAAATTAGGAAGCAGAGAGCTCGGGCAACATGAGGAGCAGGCTATAACCCTCACTCTCTTTCCCAGCGACCTATTTATTCTATCTAGCCTACTGTAAATTGAACAACTTTCTAAACAGTACCACATCTGGAGATCAAGTGTTCAAACACATAAGACTACAGGGAACGTTTTTGTATTCAAGTCATAACATTCTACCCCTGGCCCCCATAGACTCGTGGCCAGCTAACATTGTAAGATGTATTCAGTCCAACTTCAAAAGTCCCAATACTCCTAACAGTTTCAACACTGTTCAAAAATCCAAAGTTCAAAATCTCTTCTGAGACTCAAGGCAAACTCAAAGCTGTGAGCTCTGTAAAATTTAAAAAAATAGTTTATATGCTGCTAGTACACAGTGCTGCAGAATAAACATACCCATCCCACAGGGAAGAAAGAGGGCGCGAGGAAAGACTGAACCAACATGAGTCCTAAACCCAGTGGGTCAAAACCTAACTCCTAGAGCTCCGTGTCTAGCCCCTGTAGTAATAACAGCAGCGTCTGTGCCCCCAGGGCATGGGCAGCTCCACGCCTGCAGCTTTGCTGCCCACTGCAAACATGATATCTCTCCTAGGCTGGCTCCACTCAGTGCCTGCAGCTTTCCCCAGCAGACACTCAGCTCCTGGCATTTCTTTGCCTTATGGTTTCTATTGAAACTTAGGCCTCATGTTCATACACTGGCCTCTCGGGGTCACTCTTCAGGAAATCCCATCCTTCTAAATACTGCCTGACCTCAGCGACTTTGTTCTGGAACCTGATGTGAACCTCTACGACCCTGTAACTCTTGCATTCTGAATGTCTGGGGAAAGAGCCTGCACACACTTCCCTAGGTGGGGAGCTCAAGCCGGCTCCTGGTCAGGGTCTTTGTTCAGGCATCCTCTTTTCAAGTGACAGTTTTTACAAATGAGTGTGTTGTTACTCCCTAGAACTCTCAGTGGATGAGGTCTTGCACTTAAGATACTTTTCTTATTATCCTGGGGCAAAGTGCGAGATTTCTCTTTATGTCGTCAATCTGCTTAACAATTACAGTGACTTTCTCTGCACCCAACTTGTCTGAAGCTTTAAATACGCTCAGGCTCCTGTCTTTAATAAACTCTATATTTTCTTCATATTTGTGTTCCACTTTTCTCTGTTTTCCGCTCCCTCCCTCCCCTCCTCCCTCTCTCCTTCCTTCCCTCCCCCCCCATCTGTTGTGTGTACATCTAAATACCACGAGCAGTAACCACACCACAGGCTAAATGCTATGCTGGTTTAAATTACTCCACCAAAGAAATAAGTGTTGTCTATCATTTTTAGAATACAACCAACTTATTTGCCAGAAGGTAATATGAATGGTTTCTAGCACAATCCCTGATATATGCCTTGTCATCTCTGAAACCTCATGAGCACAGACTCTCTTCTCCGCATTTCTACTGTCATTCTAGCCTCCTGAATTCCCCTCAGAATGGTTCACTACACTCTCACGTTTGTCCTACAAACCAGTTCTAAATACCTACAAATCACAGGGTTAGGTTTCTTGTAGCAACAACCTCACTCCTGATACTAATTCTTTAAATTAGTTACTTTTATCACTTCTGTGCCAAATACCTGATAAAAGTAACCTGAGAAGGGAGAGGTTTATTTTATACTTGAAGGGGACCCAGTCCTTCTTGGTAAGGAAGGCATAGCAGACAGAGATCTACTCATTGTGGGACTCCATCTATGGCAGCGGGAGCTTGGGGTACATCTTTCTGGGTCTCAGTGGATCAGGAAGAGCTCAGGCTAGGATCAAAGGCAGGCTGTAACCCTCATGGCCTGTCTCCCAGTGACTTACCTTTTTCCACCTGGTACCCACTAAAGGTTTCACGACATCCCCAAACAGCACCAATAGTTGAGGAACAAATGCTCAAACGCATCAACCTGTGGGACACATTTTACTTTCAAAACATAGCAACTTCTTCCTTCAACAAATGGGAGGATGGTTATCCAAAGGCACAGAGCTCATGATTCAAGTGTACGACACTCAGAGACATTAAAGCTGAATAGGAAATGAAAGTCAGAGCATTTCACTCCACAGATCTCACACCGGCATCCAGTCTAATCATCACCACTCTGGGCTCAGGATGACCTGTGGCCAGAGAGGCAGCCTTGAACAATGGAGCCTCACAGGACTCTCTTCTCTGTGTTGTCTTCCTTCACCTCAGACTACAAACTGTTTGAGGACATAAACTGTCTTTTGGTTTTCTTGTTTTTAAATTCTCCAGACTCCCCAGCAGCTGTTTGGTAATATCCATTGAATGAAGTTACTCAATTTTAAGTGGATTTCTGACAGCAAAAATATTTGAAAAAATAACACTATATAAAATTGGCACTTGAAATTTAAGGCAAATGTCTCTTTAAAATCTATAATTTAGAGACCTAATCCTAATCATGACTCTTTGTATGGGAGCCTGTCTGCATTCGGGCTTTTTTCCTGAGGCAAGGGGGCTGTTTGGCAGCTTCCCTACCCACCTTGTCCCAGGTCCATGGAGACAGTAGCTACTCTTGGGGACAGTCTGGGGTCTGCCTTGTTCTTCATTTTCAGCTCCATAGTAAATGCACAAGCTCTTTGCTTTAGCCACCCAGATTCTTACCTGCACCCCCCCAAAAATAGAGGCAATGATGTGATCCCTGTGGTTTCTGGAAAACTCGCCCCATGTACCCACACTTTGGATGCAGATGGGGTTTTCTGAAGGAGGGAAGGGGCCATGAGCCTGTCTCAGAGGCAGAGATTCGAGCGTCATCCTGTCAGCGTCATCCTGCCCTCCAAAGGCCCTGGAGCTGGGTGTCTCATTTCCCCCAGGCCTCTCCCCTTCCCTCTAGAACATGGCATAGGAACCTATCATTTATCTCTAGCACCCTAGGGCTATCTAGCATGTCGCCTGTCCTCTTGGGAGGCTGACCAAGTCACTGGGGTTCAAATAATCTAATAGCACCTTCCCTTTCCAACCTCTTAGGATTTCATAACCAGACCCCTTTTAACAACAACAGTGATGGAACCCTCATGTCTGTGAGGGCCCTGTTGTTGGCATGCAGGTGACTGTCCTCTAGTGTAGTCCCTTAAAGCCATGTCATCCCCATTTCACAGATGAGGCATAGGCTCAGAGAGGGACTGGCCTGATGAAAGCTGAGGGGTTAGAAATCCACCCCCATTTGAGGGGAACTCCCAGGAGGGAGCCTGCTCCCTGTTCCTGACACACAAGGCATGCCATGAAACTGGGCCAAGTCCATGACTAACTTCACTTAGGAATGAAGACAAGAGGGGTGATGGGAGGGGCTGACTTAGCCCCCCCAAAGACGGCAATAACATCCCTGGTTCCTCCTGGGTGTGATTGACTAGGCTTGCAAAACCCACAGCTGAGATTTCAAGGCTTCCATTACTATTTTGTTAAGGACAAAATCATTCTTTTTTATTAATACATAAATAACTTTTTTTTTCTCAAGCAAGTCCCAAGAAATGAAACATAGATGGTGATAATGTTGAAAATGTTTACCTATTTCCTCTCTGAGGACATCAGATTAGTCCTTTCTGTGAGTGGAATGTGTAATCTGAGGGAAGACAATATCACCCTTTTGATCTTGCAATACATTTTTCATATCTTTGCCACAAAAGCTGATTATTATCGTGACATTTTTAAACAATGACTGTCCCTCGTGCAGAATGGGAAAGGAGAGCTGAGCTCAATGTATAGATAGATGGATGGATGCTTATTGAAGGCCAGGCTGTGCAGATGAGTTTTCCTGGTGTGGTGTTCACCAGGGCAACATCGTGATTAACCCCTTCCTTCATTCCAGGGTGTGATTCTGTGCACTAATTGGAATCCATGCTCAGCTGTACGTATTTGGCCTCTTTTCTCTCTTGATTAATAGTCCCATCCACTCCTTCCAGGGTCAACGTGGCCCCTTTTCTTCCAGAACAGGAGAGAATCCTTGATTAAATGACAGAAGCAGATTGGGCCAGAAAAATACAGGGGAGACTTCCACACACCGAGTCAGGGTACAGACTTGGTGCTGAGAACCTTTTGTCTAGGAGGCCATCTGAGAGACAGGCTCAGCTGCCTGAGCTGGCTAACGTGGAAAATGGCATTTCTGGAAAGTTCCTGTATGGAGTTTACTAGCTCCCCTTAGGACTTTACCACACTGCAACAGTGAGAGGCGGGGGGTGTTGTACTGAAGGAGGGCAATTCAGAAATGGGCAAAGGACAGAGATTTCTAACATGTCTAATGTGATTTTATGTGTTGGGAGAATGGAGCAAACCCATGTACCTTTCTATGTGAGGACTGGTGCTATTGCTGAGTGCCACACAATGCCAGACTAGGAGTCAGCAACGTGTGAGGTGGAAAGCCACCAGCAAAGAAGAGGTTAACATTCCAGGAACTGTTCCGCTTTCCACCGCATGCAGCACTGGGCACATCTTGCAGTGTGGTTAAAAATTCCCCTGAAGTCACAGGGAGCAAACAGATAAATCATGAATGAATTTGAAATTATATTTCCTTCTCTCAGCTTTCTTCCTGCCCTCACCTGCCACATCCACCTACTGACCCCAGAAACAATGTTATAGAAAAATTATAGGTTGTAAATTCCATCCAGAGCATTTGGCTCCATCCTTGCTAAGAGTTTGGGGAAGAGACTCTCCAGTATTATTTAATGAGGTTATGGGTAGAGATTGGAAGAGCAAAAGCCAGACACACCAGAGTGCCTGTGGAGTTGAACACAAGAACACAGGTGTCCTAGACAGTGGACAGATGTCACCAGGTGTACGGGCTTCTTGTGCCTTCAACCTTTCTCTTTCTAGAATAAAATACTTGACAAAAGCAACATAAGGGAAGAAGAATTTATGTGGCTCACAGTCTGGGGGTGCGATAGATCATGTCAGAAAGCCATGGCAGTAGGAACATGACAAGGTTGGTCACCTTGCATCTGCAAGGAGATTAATACTGACACTCAGCTCACTTTCTCCTCTTCACTCAGTCTGGGCCACCAGTCACGCATGGTGCCACCCATACCGGGGAGAGGGGATCTTCTCACTTCTGTTAAACCTTCCCGGAAACCTTCACAGACACCTAGGGGTGTGCTTCAACCAAGGTTCTAAATCTCACCAAGTGGACAGTCACAGAGCCTCTCCTCCCATCATGTGTTAGGCACCTTGGCATCTTGTCCTCTATGTCAGATCAAAGTTTTCACAGAGCAATACATAGGTTTACGTTGCTAATGTCACTCTCCCGAGAAACACACTCCACAGCCCATGACCAGCGAATGGCTCACTGGTAACAGGACCCAGGCAGGCATCCTAGTACCTGAGGGAGATAGGCACGGTAACTGATGGCCCCTCCGTGGGCCTCTGCAAGCACACAGAGGCATCCATGGGGTCTGTGCTGGAACCTCCCTAGCACACAGAGCAGGAATAACCCAGGTTCCCCCTGAGCAGGAGACCCCTGGGTTTCTCTGCCAAGGAACCCCAACCTCAGGCTATGGGAGGGGCTACCAAACTGGGAGCCTCTTTGTTCTATGTCCCAGTTCTTTGCTTTTTGACAGGTGTAATCTTTTTCAAGACCTTAAAAACTAAGCCTTGAGCCAAAATAGGTCTAGAAGCCCTGATGGGTCAGCTACCTGATACCAGCCCTTCTCTATGGATTTCCTTTAAATAATAAAAAAAGATGATTTTTCATCTTCCTCCTCCTCCTCCTCCTCCTCATCATCATCATTATGTGTGTGAGTGTACATAGTAAGTTCCTGCAAAGGACAGATGGTGGCATCAGGTCCCCTGGCACTGCAGTCACAGGTGGTTGCTAGCTGCCAGATTTGGATGCAGGGAACCAAAGTCCTACCTGTTGTAAAAGCAGCAGATGCCTTTAACCTCTGAGCCGCCTCCAGCACCTCCTTCATTTTCCATACTGGAGGATCACTCCTCTTTTGCACGCACCTCTCGGAGACCTCCTCACCTCTGCCCCATCTGCTGTGCACCTGGCCCTTGCTAAAAAGGCACGCAGTATATGTGAAGAAATAGTCAGTGAAACACACACACACACACTTAGAAAGCAGTTCTTTCTTCCCCTGCCACGTCAACAACAGCAGTTATAATACATTACCTTTTCCAGAGATCCAGGTGTCTAAAATCCTCCCACCCATTCTTCCAGGATAAGCATTTTGTGTCCATTGTTTTCTTGAGAGATTAAAAAAAACATCAGTATAAGTCTAGTGTTTTTTTAAAGTGATGTGTTTAACTTTTCTCTATAGCGGGAAAACTAGGAAGCACCAAAGCAAGGTGCCTGGGAAGGTGGGGTGTTAAGAGGGAGGAGATCAAAATGTGGGGGTGTCACTGGCTATCCTAGCTCCCTATCCTTTTATCCCACCTGGATCATACACGTCTCGCAGCAGGGGAGCTGTCATCTCAGCGCCTTTCCCTCTGTCATCCGTAGAGCCTGTCACCTGTGCATCCATCTAACCAGTACATGTTGAGTGAGGCCTCTTCCCTGCAAAGCCCTTGCTATGAGTGGGATACAAGGTGTGTGAGACACATCCCCACCCTCCACATTTATGGGGAGATTGTATGCCTATTTCATAAATTATGTAAGAATATGCCTTGAATTCACAGAAATATGTGTTTGCTCCATTCCTTGGGATGTCTGTCGCATCCCAGCATTGCGGAATGAGCAGGTGTCACTTCACTGGGCTCTGCCTCCCATAGCCACCATGTGTGTGGGAAAACACTCAACATTCACACTGCCTTTTTCAAGAATACAACACATGCTCATTAAGTCATCGTCACATTACATGATAGACCTCTTGGCCTTCTGCCTCCTGGCTCACTGTGGGTATGCATCTGGGGACCAGAATCTCCCCAGACAGCTGCTGTTCAGTTCTCTGCCTTTTATGAGTTTACAGCTTAAGAGTCCACATGTGAATGAGGTCGTACAGTAATGACCTCTGCTGTCTATGAAATCTGCTGTCTGTGGCTGTCCCATTTCAGGAGACAGCACATCCTCCAGGTTGCCATAACATGGTACATAGTGGAGAGGTTGCCAGCAGGGAGCAAGATCAAGGCCAGCCTGGGATACCAAGTGAGAGCCAGTCTCAAACCCAAACCAGTCAAATGCCAAGTCAGCAGAGCTCGAATTACGGTAAGAATGTGAAGGGACAAGGTTCAGCTCTCTAGCACCCAATGGGGTCAATAGATAGAGAAGCAGAATAAGAAAGAAAAAGCCTATGGACAAGCCATGCTGGGGGATGACCAGTTCTTGCCTTTCCATGACCTTCTTGCCCCGTGTTCTAAGGAAGGCCTTTTGTATAGTATCTCAAAAGAAGGTTGTATGGGTCCTAGAAAGTGAATGTCTTCTGTTTTAAAGTGACCTCTTCTTCTGAGGGGTGGAGAGAGAGAGAGAGAGAGAGAGAGAGAGAGAGAGAGAGAGAGAGAGAGAGAGTTTTCTAGTTCACAAAATTTCCAGTGGATCTAGGAAAGACACAAATAATCACCATTTCTGTGTTGATTAGAATCACTGTGTGTGCTTTCAATGTGGTCAACCTCCTTCCAGAATTGACCTTGGCCTGTGGCTTGGGCCCAGACGACCGTAGAGGATGTGTTGTTTGCAAGATAACTTCAGTGTATTGTTAGTCTATCAAAAACAAACCTCATGAGGTAGCCAGTCCTTGCTAAGGACAAGGAGAAGGTTATGAGAGTTAGGGGACAGGAAGGATGTATGTGATCTTTCAAGGACAAGGCTCTGTGGCCTGAGGTTGGGGTCCCTTGGGAATCCTCTCCCAGGGCACTCAGGTGAAATGGACCACAACCAGAGGAATGCCCCCACTGAAGAGTGAGGTCTCACCATTTGACAAATGGCTGGTGTGTTCAGGCATCCTTCTGCCACCTGTGCGAACTGCTGACAGTATAGATTCTGAGCAATGGTTTTATCCTGGCAGATCTGCCAGTGTGTATGTGTGTGGGGGTTGGGGGAGAATAACCTAGTACCCTTGTAGACGGAGCCTGACCAGGGCTTTCTTGCCAAGTTTCATTTTTCAAAGCTCTGCAACTTTACTTAGATGTATGTGGGTTTTGCTTTGTAATCAGATTCCCACCAAGCATCTATCATTAAACCTTTGTTTTTATAATACATGCTTTATTGTAAAACCAATTTCAACAGTGTTGCAGATGCAATGCAATTTTCATGTCTTAGTTGGATTGTCTTTTATTTCTTTGGTTTTTGTTTTTGAGGGTTTTTTTTTCTCTCTTTTTTGGTTGCTAGGGTACTAAACACTTGAGAAAGTAGCTCGGTAGTATCTATAATACAGAGGTTTTCTGAGGAAGAGATTGCATTAGCCCCATGTTATGTATTTGGGCAGATTGTATCCATCATGGCTCGGCAGGATAAATACATTAAAATGCACTGATTGGGGAAGAAATGAGATACTTTTATTGCTGACAATGGTTTACGCTTCTCTTCTGACGGATGCTGTGCTACTGGCATCACTCATACTTGTCCAACGTAGCGGTTTCCATTTCTTAAGGGAGACAAAATGCCACAGGAAGGCTAGGAAAATAGTTCAGTTGGTGAAGTGTTTACCTCAAAAGTATGAGGGCCTAACATAGATCTCCAGAGCCTATGTAAAAAGGCAAGTGTTGTATGACTTTCTTATCTTTCCAGAGGAAGGCAGAGACAAGAGACTCCCTAGGGCTCTCTCTGGCCAGCCAGCCTATCCTATTTGGGAATTCCAAACCAGCAAGAGACCTTGTGTAGGCAACATGTCTGCTGCTTGCGGTAGTTCTGTCATGGCTAGTTGTTCCACCCGCCCCCTCTTTCACATTGGTCCCTGAGCCTTGGCACAGCAGGGGTGTGATACAGATGTTCCATTTGTAGCTGAGCAGTCCCCCGACAACTGTTCTTGGTGCCTGTGGGTTTCTGCATTAGCTGTATCAAAAACAACAGCAACAACAAAAACATACCTTCTCTGAGGTCTGAGAGCTGCACTGATCTACTGCTAAGGAGATACGAATTTAGAAAGTGGTTTTATACAATGTCCCTTTAGTAAATTAAGTAGTAAGTTTATCACTGCGACCTGTGAACTCTTGAATAATGGGTTTGGGACCAGATTAAAGTATAAGGCATGTGTTTCCTCCTGTGTAGAAGTCCTTAAATTCAAACAGAGGAGTTGTTTAACTTCATAGCATTCATGCCACTCTCGTACCCATGGGCATACCTTGCCATGCTGGTGGCTGCTGTAGTTCGTGGGGTTCACAGCTGGGTAAGAAGACTATTGATGACTTTTTCCCCAGAAGCCTGCAGAGCACTTTCCAGTATGATGAAAGCTAGCCAGTAGAGAGGAAGCTTCCTGGCCACCCTAACTTATTTTCTCCAGGTCTTTATACACGTTTTTAAAGGGATATAAGGGAGCTAGAGATGGCACATTGTATTGCAGATACAAAGCAATTTTCATGCATTAAAGTGCTTGGAACACAAATATTAGGACTGGAGTGGGCATGGAGGCTCCGTGTGTCTGGTCCTGGAAGATAGAGGGATCCCCAAAGCAAGCTGGCTAGTGAATTCTGGGTGAATTGAAAGACTGCCTCAATGAATAAGGTAGAACAATGAGACTAATCCAACCATGAATATCTATATAAACACATATGTGCCCACAAACCTATGAACATACGTGTGCAATATACCTATATGTATACACACACATACAGAGAGAGAGAGAGAGAGAGAGAGAGAGAGAGAGAGAGAGAGAGGGAGAGAGGGAGGAGAGATCTCCCCTGTTCCTCAAAACATGCAAGACAAGACATACATGCATGCAGGCTATGCCTCAGAGGTGAGATGCCTAGCAGCCCCCTTCAGGCTCTGTCTGCTCACCCTGCCTTCTCTTCTTGGAATAGCAAGAGATGAAACCAAGGATAACACTTAGCGTGTGTCCCTCATAGACTAGGGTGGGCTGCGACTCCCATTGAACTCTAGGTGGTCTGTCCATCCCCTTCTTCAAGTTGGCGGCTGTGGCTGGCCAGCAGTCAGGGCCAGTCCTGGCATCTAACCTACAGCAGACACATAGTCTTGAGATGATGTAACAGAGCCCCTCCGCCCCATCATGAGACCCATCTGCCTAGGTGCAGTGAGGCCATTCCCAGTGATGTGCTCCACTGTCTGGGGGCAAGAACACTCATCCTAAAGTCCATCCACTTAGACTATAAAGCAGTCCTGTGCACTCAGCTACCACCCTATACAAGCCGTGGGGCATGGCAGGGATGACAAGCTGCAGGCTTCTAGAGAAGATGGCACTGGTAAGCCCTTTATGAGTAACGCTTGCTCATCTCACCTTTTTTTGTTTCTGGTTTTGTTATTGTTTTTGTTTGTTTGGTTGGTTGGTTTTTCAAGACAGGATTTCTCTGTATAACAGCCCTAGCTGTCCTGGAACTAGCTCTTGTGGAACAGACTGGCCTCAGTCTCACAGAGATCCACCTGCCTCTGCCTCCCGAGTGCTGGGATTAAAGGTGTGTGCCGCCACCACCCATCCTTATCTCAGCTTCTATATCCTGTCCCTGCCTTCACACTCCCTGGGCTGTCGTGGGGTGGAGAAGTGTGCCTAGGGGACAGAGCAGAACACAGTGTGGTGAGGTCTGGATTTCAAAACAGACCAGTTTGTTTATTCATCACCCACTCACCCATCTACCCTTTTTCCGTGTATGAGGGAGTGTGTGAGTCGGGAAGCGGGGCTGGAGGTCAACACTGAGTGTCATTGTCCATGTGGTATTGCCCTTTTCCTTTCCTGTTTATTCATTTTGAGGCAGGGTCTCTCCCTGGTGCAGAGCTCCTCAATTACAGTAGGCTGGCTCACCAGGAAACCTCAGGGACCTGCCTATCTCTACCTCCCCAGTGCTGGGGTTATATATCTGTTCCTCCTTGATCTGGTTTTTATGTGGGTCCTGGTGATCCAATGCAGGTCTTCACGCTTGTGCAGCAAGGACTCTGACCGCCGATCTATCTCCCTCAGCTTCGTCCGTTCATTTCTGAGCATGCATGTGCTCAGACAACAACACTGACCCTGGTTCACAATGCACTGTTTGCGTTACCCCACTCAATCATCCCTGTGAGCCTCAATTACCTCAAAGATGCTCCTGGGAGGATTAACTGGCCACAGAACAGAGGAAACCTGGGACAAAGAATTTCACTATTGTGTCTGTCTTTGCGATGTAGTCTGAGGGCTGCAAAGGTGTAATCCTACGATCTCTCTGGGCAGGAATAGGATGGCCACGCCCTACTCAGTGACCTGGAGTCTCCTCAAAGATTACTGAGTGTATTCCCCACTTTCTCAGAGAAAGATAGTAGAGACCTTTCTATAGCAGAGGAACTCGGAAGATTCCAAGAAGTACAACTTTTCCATTCTCCCGTCATAACAGCTGTCTCGGAGGTGCTCACCTCCCAAGCTGGGGAACTTGAGTCTGGGTGGGTTATAGTAGCACACACTGCAATCCCAGTGCCGGGGAGGCAGAGGCAGGTGAGTCCCTAAAGTCACTGTCCAGCCAGCCTGGCCTACTGGGTGAATTCAGGGGCTGTAAGAGACCTTGTTTAGTCTAAACAAATGACAAAGTAGGGAGACACACACACACCTATTTCCCAGCCCTCTGAATTCTTCCCAAAATAGATTCCTACAAGATGTAAACTCTTATTAAAACCAGCTAACCAAACCCTTCCATCCCAGCTGTGGAGATCCTGGGAACCAGAGTCATTGCTTGATCTATAACTTAGTACCCACAGCACATCCACAATCAGACGATGGGTTCTGAAGCCGGACTGCCTGGGTTCAAGTCCTGGCACTGCTACTTACAAGCCAAGTGATCTAAGATTGATTGCTTAGCCTCCCTGAGCCCTGACTCCCTCATTTTAAAAAAGTAGACCTACTTCCTAAGGTACTCCTGAAGCTTAACTGAGTTAATGTGAGGCCTTTCGGTGCGAGGGCTCAGGAAAGCACGGGGTGTGCTGGCTGTTGTTCCTCTTTCAGGAGGAATTTCCATTTAAATGAGAAATGTCTACAGAAATTGCCTGCACAGAAATCTCTCAGCTCAAGAAAATTTCCCAGGGCTGCAGATCCCCCCCGGCTAAGTGTTCCTCTGTTGTTTTCTTCTCCTTCAGCAACACACAGACACAAAAAAAAGTTGTCATAAAAAAAAATCCAGTTCTTTGGTTTGGTACTTGAGAGAGATGAACAGCAGATGAGGCAAGAAAAACCCGCATCGCCTTGGACGAGCTTCTGGGGATTCAGCTAGGCCAGAAGGACACCCAGCAGTGCAGGTGGACTTCTTCCATTTCCAAGGCCATGGGAACAGGTGCCCATCCCAATATACTGTCAGGTTCAGTGAGAGTCTGACTTCTGGCTCCCACACTGCAGTTCTAGCCACAGCTCTCAGTTCCAAGGCTTTAACATACTTACAGGCTACCACACACACACACACACACACACACACACACACACACACACACACACACACACACGGTCACCCAGATGTATACTGGTGTGAAGCCCTACCTCCTGTAAGTCCTACGTGCTATGTCTTCCTTTGATCCTGACCACTGCTGTGTGATCTCCACACAGAGCCAGGGCCCGCCTTCCATACCCCCATAGCCCAGAATGTGGCACGGACGCTCCTCCTTGTCTCCTCAACCTGGCAGGTATTCCTGAATGAAAGGAATCCATTGCATTTGCACTTGGAGTGGCAAACGCAAGGCTCAGATGCAAGGCAGGTACCTCGCAGGCCAGACAGACCCTCTCTCTTCCCCTTGGCCACAACCACTCTGGGTATTTTACAACTCTATCACCTTGGTGAATAGTTACAGAGAAACGGATAAGTCCAGGACTTCTGCTTCCATTTGACAGCTCTTCTCCCAGCAGTTACCCAGGGGCCTTGGAGAAGTCCCTTCTGGCCACTCTCTCCTCTGTGTGGTTTCTCTGTGCCCAGTTATGTGACCACAGACCCTGACCAAATCCTAGTCCAGAGAGATGTCAGCATCTCTGAGCTACGCATGTGTTTCTGACCCCTGCTCAGCCCTGTTAGCCCCTGGCTGCCCTTGGCATTCGTAGACTTTCCCATTGCATGCAGCGGGCACTCGGAGGAACTTTTGAGTAACGCTGGCACCCACCAGTGCAGGTGGGGTTAATCAGTGTGTATAGACACTGCCTGCCTTGAGCCTCGCCCCTCCAGGAATTTGCAGATACTGTGAAAAGGGTCCATTCTGCAGGTCGCTGAAGCCCAGAGCTTTCATTTCCCCTCCCTCTCTCCGTTGCCCTCCTCTGTTCCTTCATGCTGCTCTAGCTAAAGGGCCACATCTACCTGGGGATACCTGAAACACAGGGCTCGTCCACTTTGCACATTGGCACTGTCTGGCTCTCCCCTCAGCCGTGGATACCCAGCCCGTTGATGGATCCAATCTGAAAAGGCGTCTACGGAATGCTGCATCAAGTGGGCTGTGGTGGCACGGAGATGACAGACGTGTCGTGTTCCCGAGGATGCAGGGCTGGGCCTAGCACAGTCTTGTAGTGGAGTCAATGGTGTTCTTCTGAGGCAGCTGCTCTTACATCCAGTGTTAAGCCACTGTTATTTAAACTTCATGATGGGGGAGCATGCCAGCCCATCCACTAGCAGCCTATAAATTACATCGATGGCTCGTGCACTTTGTCTAACCCCAATTCTCTTGAATTATGAAAGACAGACAAGACTGGTGAGGGTTTTCAGGATTTCCCTGGGAAGATAGCTATGAAGTGGTGGCTAAAGTCCCCAGTCTGTCACCACTGCCTCTAAGGCACAGGCCTTGCTAAGCCTTAGGGTTCTGAAAAAGCTGTCACTAGGGATTTCAGGTTCACCCTCAGGCAGTCTTTTTTTTCATGGGGAGCCCCGACCGTGTACCATGGCACAGATGGACCCTATAGCCAGTCAGCATTCAAAGTCTCCCCTGGTGGACACTTGCATGATGGCTTTAGCTTTGTGTCCTGCATGTTTTCCCTGGGGCACAGGGATGTCAGAGGCTGGCATTTATGTTGGTGAAGAAAGTGGATGTGGCCCTTAGCATGAATAATTCTTGGAAGGCAGTTGATAAGTTGGTGTTCCAAAGCCACTTGTATAGTTGCTGATAAAAACAGAAGTCCCCTCACTGATCTGAGTTGAACTTGATCTAGACCTGGAAAAAGGAAACTGGATTGTAACTCTGAATGTGAGTGTGTGTGTGTAGGTTTGTGTGTGATGAGCATGTGTGTACAGATACATATAGAAGTCAGAGGACAAGTTCAGTTTCACAGGTTCCTTACAGTGGGCTGGAATCTGCCAAGTAGATGAGGGTGGCTATCCAATGAGCCTCAGAGAGCTCTCTCTCTCTGTGCGTGTGTGTGTGTGCACGTGTGTGTGCATGCGTGTGTGTGTGTGTGAAGTGGATTACAAGCACACACCTGGCTTTGTGTATGTGTGATTTTTGAGATTTATTTCGTTTTATTTTATGTGTACAAATGTTTGCCTGTATGTCTGTGTATCATGTTCATTCCTGGTACCCACAAGGCCAGAAAAGGGCATCAGATCCTTTGGACTTGGAGTTACAGATAGTTGTGAACCACTATGTGGGTGCTAGGAACAGAGCCCAGGACTTCTGCGAGTGGTACTCTTAACCACTGAGCCCCCTCTTCTGACAATGCCTAGCTCTTTGTACATGGTTCTAAGGTCTAGAACTTGCATCCTCAAGCTTCTAAGGCAGGCGCTTTACCAATTCAACTATCTCCCCATCCCCCAAATTTTAAATTAACATGGATACAGGTGACCACAGTGTCTCCCCAATAAAGGCCAGGTTGAACCCCTAGAGCAGAAATGCTGGGGATCAATTACTATGGAATCCTTCCACTCAAGGCAAAATCCAATTTGCCTTCCATTTCATTTTCTCTGAATTCATGCATTTGCCAGTACTTAAAAGCCCCTGCAGCAAAAATGAATTATGCAGTGATACTGAGGAAGAGAGACCCAAACAGCGCCCAGTGGGAAAGCCGGCATCTGGGAATCAGGCAGCTGTTCTTACAGGCTAGAAAGAAAGCTGACTTGGGGTCACTGGACCCCCCAGTGGGTTGTGCCTGTCTGTCCTCTCAGGTGCTTTTCAGGGCTTCCAGTTGCTTTACTGTATCTTGGCCCTGGGCTCCAGCTAGTGACCCACCCATTGCTTGTGACTTTTGTCCCAAGTTAGGTCATGGCTACACTTAGCCTTTCTGACTCTGCCAAAGGAGCAGCCAGGACTCTGCATCCTCATAATACATCTACCACAGTGGGTGACAAGGAGCTAAGGACAAGGCAGAGCCTCAGGAACCACTGTGGCTCACATAAAGAGATGTCCCAGGGACCAAAGAAGAGGAAGCCATATTCAGGGGTATACCCAACTCCTCATCTCCCAGTAACTGCCTGTTTGCCTGGAGGCCACCACTAAAATGTGTTGTCTGGAAGGGAGGAATTGCCTTCTCGGTGTAACTAGTCAATTAGACATCTGGATGTGACTTAGTCAGTTGATTACCTGAACTAGTGGCAGCTGTGGCTTTTAAAGACGTTTGCTCTTAAGGGGATCTGAATACGGAAAACCCTGCTTTTGTACCTTTGAGTCAAATTTCAGGGGTCCCCCAAACCCAACATTTATGGAGAAACAGGATATTCAGAGGCCCTGCCCTCAGAGTTCCAAGCCCCCCCCCCCCCCGTGTTGGTGGAGCTATCCACAAGATCCTTGAGCTTTGTTCCTCTGTCTCTGGGGTGAGGGCAGTAATGTGCTTACCTCAGTGTCATTGTGAGGAGACTGAGCTTGCCTAGGGGTCAGCAGCACACTGCTTCCCAGGTGCTACCATGGCAACTGTGAACCCCAAGGACTGGAAGCACCTGACTTGTCCCCTAAGTGTGAAGAACAAACACCAGGAGTGATCTGGGCTTGGTGGCACAGGCCTGTGACCCCAGCACTTGAGAGGCTAAGGCAGGAGGATTACAAGGTCCAGGTCGGCCTGAGATACATTGTAAAATCATGTCTCAGGAAAGATGAAGCGCACACATGTGCACGCGCACGCACACACACAGGGACACACAGGAATGCCACCCGCGGCACATCCGTGACAATCATCCCACAGCTATGCTTTGTGTGGGGGTCCGAGCAGCATAGACCTCACTGGCAAGGTGGGCGCTGAGCCCAGTGTGCTCCCAGGTCACCAAGTAAGACAGCAAGGCCTGTGGAGGATGGAAAGTGTAGAGGAAGCTTGACGCTCCAGCTGTGCCAACAGAGCAACAGAAACCACTAAACAGGCACCCAGAGGAGGAAGAAAAGCATCTGGCTTGGGTGGGGACAGATGAGCGAAATGTTGGCTCCTGCTACTTTATGATCGCTTTTTCCTGGTGGCACTTAATTGAAGTGTCTTCTCACATCTCCTGCGTGAGCAAAGACTAAACAGCCACTCTTCCACGCTCATCTGTGAAACGTGAGGTCCTCACACATGAACGCAGGGCACAAATAACAGTTTCCGCACTGCAGCTATTCGAGATAAAAAAAAAAAATCTCACCATCTGTTCCAAGAAAGAAAAAGAAAAGATCTGTTGAAAATTACCACATTTCCAGCGGGGTTGGAGGTTGGGGGGTGGGGTGTAGCTGACGCTAAAATCGTTTTCTAAAGGCAGTCCCATGTACGCAATAGATCACTGTGCCTATCTGACTTTGTCAAATGTGAGCTGCAGGAATCTGTGCCCAAATGTGATCACGTGCATTTTTCTTTCCCTAGTGACAATCAGGGTGCTTCTCTCAAGCATGGACTTTGGAAATTTCCCGAACATGCATTATATACTGGAGGAAGACAGGTGCATTTGTGCCAAGGCATGCATGCAAAGGACAACTTCAGATGTCACAGTCTTTTCCTGTTACTTTGTCTGAGACTGTTCTTGCTCACTGCTTGTCACACAGGCTAGCTGGCCAGCAGGCTTCTGGTGATCGGTGGTGATTCTCCTGGCTCTGCCTACCATCTCCCAGTAGGAGTAAATTGAAATTACAAATGCCTGGACTACTGTATCCCGCTTTTACAGGGGTTCTGAGGATTTGAATTTATGTCATAAGGCTTGTGTTGCAAACCCTTTACCCAGAGAGCTATCTCCTCAGCCCCACTATGTACTATTTTGCCATGACTGACTAAGGGCAGTCTTCAGCAAAGTCAGAAGCCATAGTGACCTGGGATGGCAGTTTAGCCACATGGGGTGCTGAGCAAAGCCCTTCCTCACCCTGTGCCTTGACTTCTTCACCTGTTATGTGTACTAGTGAAAACATGACCTCAGATGAGGCCATCACAGCTCCTTGCACATAAGACAGCTGCCCTGATGAGAACACGTGGGTGGTGCAATAGATGGTGAGGGGAGCCCAGGGATGCCCACATCACTGGATCTTGCCAAGCTAAAAAGAAATGGTACTCCTCAGCCTTCCTGCTGCAAGCCTGTGTCTCCCTGGGGCCTCTTAGCTCACGTAGCTGCTCACCAAGAAGTAATGACTAATCACACCACCTGAGAACAACGTCTAGTAAGGGAGCTGGATGTGCTGAGACACACAGCTAGTAAGGTTAGGGACAGCCCTGGGCCCACAATCCAAGGAGGGGACATGGGCATGTGGACATAGCTTTTACAGCTCTATGCTGAAATAGGAGACGTAGTGTTTGATTTGGACTGTCAAACTGACCAGATTAGAAAGGCGCTGAGGGAACTGGTGGAGCCCATATCTGGGTGTTTCTGCAGTAGTGTTTCCAAGGACAATTAAATTGTGGGGACTCCGATTTGATGAGTGGATTCATCAGTCAACGAATTCTTAATATGATGGAATTGCTGGAAGGTGGTAAAAAGTAGACAGGGGGCCAAGTTGAAGGAACTGTGCAGTAAGGGCACATCTTTGGAACTACACCTCACCCTGGTACCTCCTTATATTCCCCTTGTCTACTGCCTGTCTGTCAAAAAGTGAAGAACAGCCTCCACCACATGCTCCCACCATGATGTTATGCCCAAGCACATGAGACCAAATGACTCTGAGCTGAATATCCTAAAACTCTCTGAGTCAAAATAAATGTTCCCTCCTTGTTATCACTTCTGCTGGGTGTCTGGTCACAGCAATAGAAAAGTATCAACTACAGGAACCTTTGTAAAGGGTTTGGGAGAAACCTGGGCTGTGGGAAAGATGTTACCAGAAAAGACAATGTGAGGGCTTCTATCTGTTGAAGAATGTGCTTGGGGGTGGCACTCAGACCAGACATTCCTGGACATTCTGAGGAGGGAACACCCATGCACAGATCCAAAAGTCAACATTGTAAGTGTTCTGAGATAGGCATGGAATTTGGAGCATATATTGCCAGACTCTGCCTGTGCGCAAGGGCCTTGGGGTCTTGGTAGGGCTCACATCGTCCAGATACCTCCTGAAGAGGGGTGGATAGGCAAAGATTCTTCTTGGGAGAAATGATAATTGTAGCAATTATCAGTTTTATGTTCTAGGGTCTTAGCCGCGCTTGAGTTTATAAAGCAATACAGTCTTGTAGCATCCACGAACAGATTTGCTGGGGTTCTTGATTCACCCATAACGGCGCCCAGCCTGCCATCTGCTCCCATGGAAAATGATCTATGTTTTATGATCTCTCGCAGTATTTGTTTAAAGAAGATTGTCTTTTTTCTCTTTCTTCGAAACCCAAACGTAGGGCTGTGGAAAGGGCTCAGTCAGTAAATCCTTGCTGCACAGGCGTGAGGACCTGAGCTTGGATCCCCAGCACCCATGTCAAAAACCAAATGTGGGGGCTGGAGAGAGGAGTGAGAGGTTAGAGCACTGGCTGCTCTTCCAGAGGACCTAGCTTCAGTTCTCGTGTCAGCCCGCATGACCGCTCCCGACTGTCTGTAGCTCCAGTTCTGGAGGATGTGATGTCCTCGCCAGGCTTCTGTGGGCAACTGCTGCACACATGGTGACAACGTATATGCAGGGGAATGCTCATGCACAGAAAATTAAAAGAATTAAATATAAAGATTTTTTTAAAAGGCCAACAGTAATGAAATGGCATGTGCCTGTAATCCTAGCACGGAGGTGACAGCAGGGTCACTGGAACTTGCTGGGCAGCTGGTTAGCCAAATCGGTAAGCTCTGGGTTCCGTGAAAGAACTTAATTGCAAAATACAAGATAGAGAACAGCGAGAAAGATATCCAGCATCAACAAACTCTAACCTCCACATGCACACATACAGACAAATGCACACCTCTCTCTTTCTTCCCCATACACACACACACACTGTTCTGGCAGAGAAAACCAATGTTTGACTGCCAGTGTGACTTACAGCCACCCATTCTCAATTTGTCCTTGAAAAGTCAGTCCACTCCTACCTAGCTGGTCTCTCAGAGGTTCCCATGTGGAGCTCCCTAGTCACTAGAGGGGATGCAATTTTTTCTCAATCCCCTCAAAGATCTCTGGGACTATGGGGCAATGATTGAGATAGTGTACCCCAAGACTGGCCATATATCAGTGTCAGGGTGGAGAGGACCCAGGAGGCTGGGCCTGTGTTCCATAGACTGCACTCATTGGGGCAGTAAGCTTAGGGCACGCATGCTCAACCCCAGCCATCAGATGGGTAACAGCAAGAGGTCCTGTATCCACAGGTGAGGCAGGCTGGTGATTGGCCCTGGAGAGGCCCTCTGGTACAGCTTTCCTCAGTCCTCCTAACCACGCTCGGCAGCCTGGTAGGCGCCCTTCCCATGCAGACCACAGAAAAGTCAGTGTGGGTCTGTCTTTATATTTTGCTTTTTCCTCCTTTCGCCCCTCAGTTTTCAGAAAACAGTTCTTGCATGCTTAGCATGTCTCCAGTGCTGTAAGGAGCTAGGGCCGTAGCAGCCATGCAGACACGGCTCCACCCTCCCTATGCTCTGCTCTGACCAATGAACAGCTACAGCTGCAGATGGGTGCCGTGCACAGGAGGAAAAGGGTTAGGACTGGTGAGGGGTATCTAAATGGGAAACCAGCAAAGGGACTGTGCAAAGGAGTGTGGGAGAGATCATAACAGAGAACCATATTCAAAAGCTTGATTCAGTGGTGCAGCATTGCTGTAAGCAATGAAATCAGGTTGGAATAGGGTTCAAGAGGCAGAAACAGAATAGAGCTTCTCCTAATGCTAGAGGGGTTCCCCAGGACAGTGACAAGTCTGTGGCCCTCACACGATAGACTGAAGCCGTAGAGCAGTTAGCCTGAAGGAACCAGAACCACTGACATACCCAGGTCTGACCACATCTGGGCCAGAGAACAGTGTCCTAGAAGTGTTTGACAGAAGCCTGATGCTCTCCCCATCCTGTTGGGAAAGTTCTAGAGGGTTATCTATGTACACTGCTTTGAAGGAACAGAAAGAACCAGGTACTTCCCTACAGAAGTTCCACCAACAGCAGAAAGTCTGAAGATTGAGCCCAATTTGGAGACTTTGGATAAGCAGGTGCTTTCCCTTTCCAGGTGGCATTCCGTAAATGCTGCCATTTCTTCTTCAAAGCAAATGGAAGAACGGAGACTCCCTTAGCCCTTTCTTACACCCGGAAGAATGAGCTCCAATGGGAACGAAGTTGAATTCCACGTTTAGATTCCACCATCTCTGTTTAGGTTTTAATTATCGTGTACTCACACAAAAGGTGCTGTGCACAAGACAGTCTGCAAAGGGAGGCTGAGGATGGGCAGGAGCCACAGTGGCCCATATGGAGCAAAATGATATTGTCATGAGTATATTTAGACATAGCAGTTTTCTGATGAGCTAAATCTGGGAATGTATTGTTCAAAAACACCAGATTTGATGTAATGAGCTGGGTTCACATTTCATAAGGTAAACAAAATACCTGCTGTCACTTTGAAGCAGGTGTGGTGGTGTGTGTAACTTCATGAAAAACAAAGGAACGCGGGGCGGGGGGGGTAGTGTGTGAAATATGAAGGCGGTGTCAGCCTCGGGTCACTTATACGATGCAGCCTGGTCTAGTAAATGGATTAGTCCTGCTGGCTCTGATAGCCTGAGTGAGGCTATGTTGCTTGAGAGAAGGGATGGCATGAAATGTGGGGCCCGAGTGACTTACAGAAAGTCACAACACAGAGACCTTTGTGTTTCCTTCTTCCCGTTTCTACCAGGGTTGAAAAAGACATACAGCTCCATGGAAATTGTCTTTGTTTGTTGTTTTTAATGTATAGGCACTGGAAAATGGGTTAGTCAGTAAGTGGTTGCTGAGCAAGCATAGCGACCTGAGTTTGGACCCCTGGCAACCACAGACAATGGTGCAGTGGTCCATGCTTGTAACCTCAGCACTGGGAGGGAGAGACAGGAGGATCCTTGGGGCTTGCTGGTCCACCAGTTTAACCAAACTGTTAAGCTCTAAGCTCTTCAATGAGAGACCCCACCTCCAAAAAGACATGGTAGAGAAGCAGTTGAAAAAGACACCAGTATGGCCTCCAGGCATGGACACTCATGTACACACAAGCTCCTATATACAAAAATGTTGTAAGTAAATAAGTAAATTCACCATGCTGTATGGTATTGGTTTTGCTGAACATATTTTTACTGACTCTGGTTGAGAACAGATTAGGATTTCTTCTCTTAATTTTGATGAAAAGAGGTAGATTTAAAACATGCATGGACACATACTTCCTCATGCACCGGCATCGTATCTCAAGGAAGCTGCACAAGATGAGATTTGATAAACACAGCTCTGACTCCATGCAAGCGTAAATCTACTTAGCATCTCTTCTGGCCCTCTGTCTAGATAAGCACAGCTATACAATTATCAACGAAGAGAAAGTGTTGGGGCTGAAAGGGATGTCATGCTATCAATTTTCAGCCTTGTGGGTCTTTTGTTGTTGTTGTTATGAGAGAGAGGGAGAGGTGGGGGTACGGATCTTATTGCCCCATAGTGCAGAAGCACAGCTGTCCTCAGGCAGTAGTTTGTCAAGTTATTGCCACCTCAGATCATGAGATGAGACTATTGTAGGAAGACACCCCTTCATCTCTCCTGGAGGAGATGTCTGGTCCTGCTGCTGGTGTGCACATCTGGGGAACGCAAGGCATGAGATTCCCCTGGTCCCATATGACAGAGGAAAGGCAGATCACTGTCCCCCACCACCCCAGCTCCTCCATCAAGGGAAGGACACCAGCAGCTGAGTCATGACTAGCTGCATCGCCTCCTACTGTCAGGCAGAGGTGCGGCAAGGTTTCTCTCCATGATCACTCACCTGCCTGAGCCCCTTCCACTCTGGACTGACATCCCTGCAAAAAAGAAGCTGGGCTCCCCAAGGAGACTGAGCCGACGGCTGTGTGTAGATCAGCGTGCTCGGTGAGGGCGGCAAGCAGTGGGCTCCAGTGCCGGTGCCTTAGCTGGAAGTCAGATCTGGGTTCTCTAACTTTGCCAGCCACCTCTACAGCCTGAAATAAGTGACTTAATTTCGGTAGTCCTGTCTGTCACCGCCGCTCACTTCAGGCCCTCCTGCTCAGGTGATCATCTTGTTCTGCCCTGTGTTGATGGATTTTCTACGCATGGCCTTCTTCGATGTCTTCACTAGACATTTTTTCTCATTGTAACAGTCCGCAGTGGGCCATGCTGGCTTCCTGGCTCTCACTATTCCCTTTACACTGAATATGTCTTCAGCAACTCCCTTCTCCCCCTTGGACTTTGCCAGGGGCTTTCTCTATGAGCGCACAAGACAGAGTAAGGGGGCTGGTGTCCTCGGGAACAGCCTTCCACAGCCAAAACCATGAGTTGGTAGAAAAGCACCATGAGTTGGTGAGAAAGTACCAGCTCCACGGGCATCAGCCCTGGTGCAACATACTCCACCTGCACCTCCACAAAGGCCTGCCCAAGAAGCCCATTGGCCATGGCAGTAACCTGCTCACCAGTGTTACCTTTGATGGCTAATTTCTATCCCTCGTTTCATGTCCCCAGCCCCCTGCTTGTGCTTTCTGGGACCAACTCCCAAGTAGTTTACTACCTGCACTCGTATCCTATTGGGCAGTCAGTGTGGCAGTGTTAGCCTAAAATCCTAGCACTCGCAAGTCTGAGGCAGGATGACAGACAGTATGAGGTTAGCCTGGGCTATGTCTCAAGACCTTGTCAAGCTTGCTTATACCCTGCTGACACTCAAATTCTGATTAACTCACTAATTCTTGAGGGTGACCTTGAGCCAGGCCACATTGGTAGGCCCAGCTGCTTCCTTTTTCTATCTATCTCTCGGGTAGGACTGACCTTGTAGGCTAGAAGGGATGAGTGAGCTGCAGCAGTCTCCAGGATACTTGCCTCTTCTACGTGGTCCCACGGTAAAGGGGTAAGAGAAGGGTGTAGGGTCTGGTTCTTATGAGATGGCTAAGAATCTATCTCTAGTTACCTTCTCTTTCCTCTTCTCAGCTCTGCCAGGGGTACAAGCCACTCGCTGCCCTAGTACAGTATCCCGTAGAGGTAGCCCAGCCCCATGCAGGACCCTTGGCCTGTCCAACCAGTATAAGTGACGGGACGAGACCAGCTTCAACTGCTTTCTGTATGAAGTTGATGTCTCGAGCCAAACTTGGCAGCATTAGACAGCTTTGTCACCCAGCTAGCTGGAAGGGCTCAGCGCAGCTATATGCTACATTGGGTTGATGGAGCAGGACTCCATGTGGGGTTGATTGAGTAGAAATGCATGTGGGCTACTGAGGCAGAGGTCAGTAGATATCAATACCCTCTAGGAGAAGATGCCTTGCAGCCCAAACTCTCTTCAACTGTGAGTCTGGAAAGACAACTTACAGGGGCCCTGGGCTGTCTACCATTGGAAAAATAGGGAGCTCTTATTTCCGTGTGCCTTGCCTGGCTGCTGAGCCCTTTTTCCTCAGTAGTTTACAGGAGTTAGCCCATGAGCTAGTGTAAGCCATGTATCAAGAACCCTTTCCTCTTTCCTGCCCAGCCGGGCCTGGTATTTGTTCTTCCAAGACCCACACTTCAGGATAGGGTTCTCCCCTTCCTCTCTGTCACCCTTCCCAGCATGGGTCCCATCCATGGTGCACCTCTCTCCTAGAACTATTGACCTATAGCATGACTCAACAGTCACGCCTACCTACTGCCAATAAAGGCCGCATCCAGCTCCTGCCAGGGAAGTAGAAAGAGCGGTTCCCAAGGGAATGAGTTCTGGCTCCAGGATGCACGCTTGGGCTGAGTTGAGTGTCCTAAACATGCAGACCCTTGTGTCTCTCCCCTTGGGCGCAGCCTTCCACTTACATCTCGGGATATGAAAACCAACAGACACAGGCCTGCCTCATGCCGCTGTACTGTCTCTGCCATCGTGGGTAGCGGGGCTAGGATCTGGAGCACTCTCCCTCTGTGTCCTGACTGAGGGGCACAGAGAACCTTTGAAATAAAGGGATATTCCCAAGATGCCCCTACAGTCAGCCTTTCCAGTGTGGAGAAAGAGGACTGAGAAGATGTTGATTTTACCTGTCAACCTGGCAGTCCTGGACCACTTGACCTTACTGGAGGAAAAGACAGGTGACCTTCGCCCTAATAACAGTAGAATAAAATGTCACATGGGCTTAGAGAAGACTATCAGCAGTGTGACAGGCCTCAGGTAATGGAGGCACACACTCTGCCGTGTGCCTCCACAGGTTTCCTCTGAAGTAATAGTGGTAGCGGGTACAGTAAGAGCCAACATGGCATCACATGTTCATGGCTTGTTATTGTCGCTGGCCTCACCATGCTGGGCAGAGAAATGAAGGGAGTGTGAGACTCTGGAGCTCCGGAGCATCCCTGCTTCTCGTGACCCTGTTGTGTGGATGTAAATTATATCTCACAAAAGCTCATTCTCAGCCTGCAGCCAGATACGTCCTGACTCCCCCAGACTTTCTCAAAGGGAGTGCTAACTAGCTAGCAGAATGATGGGCTCCTGCTCACCCTCTAAATCTTTTATTTCATTTGCATGTGTGTTGTCCTCATTACCATGTCCTTTCTGTGAGGTGTGAGCCCCAGCATCAGGCCAGGCAGGGCTGTCTATTTGCAGTTCAGCCCTCACTGGCATCTTAACTCAAGCAAACTCCTTCCATGTCCCTCACTCATCCCTGCCTGGGATCCTATGAATATGGAGGTTGTGCAGTTTTCACCCCAGCTCCTCTTATCCCATGTCCATTTGTCTGCAGCACCTCAGGGATCTGCACATGTGTCCCTGGATATAGGCCTTCATGGATTCTTTCCTGTGAACACTGTCTGGTGTTGTTCCTTCCACCTAAATGACCCACCCTCCATCTGATCAACACGTCTCACTCCATAGGCACAGTCTCAAAAAGGTTTTTTCTGTTTTAAATTTACAGTTATTTATTTTGTGTATGTGTGTGCATATCTGTGCGTGCACACACATACACATATGAAGGTCATAGAACAACTTGGAGGGCTCCGTTCTTTCATTTCACCATGCAGGTCCCAGGTATTGAATCCAGCTTGTCAGCCTTAGTGGCAAATGCCTTTGCCCATCGAGCCACCTCATAGCTCCTGCAAAGAGTTTTTAAATCTATACACAAAGAATTTTTCCTAACATCCTAGAGGGAAAATAAAATCCATTTATGGCTTTTTGTCTGTAAGCACTGAATGCCAGAAGATAATGGATCAGTGGTTGGAGAATTTCAAGGTCAAAAGATTATAATCCATGAATTTTGTGCCCCATCTGAATGTTGTTTGTGTGTGAAGGCAGAAGAAAGGCTCTTGCAGAATGTACAGACACTCAGGAGCCCAGCTTCCTGCTTTTTCTTATTTGAAAAATAGTGTTCCTCTCACATGCCACACAATTAATAAATGAACCAAACAACTCAGGAAGAAAAACTGTCTTAGAAGAATGACCATGAGAGTTGAAATCAGTCAGTAATGAAATTAAGCATATGTAGTTAAGGAGGTATGTAATAATTTGGTAACTATCAATTCAAAACAGGTGTAGGGAAGGAGACAAAAGAAGAAAAGGAGGGAGAGAGGGAAAGAGGGAGGGAGGGAAGAAAGAAAGAAAGAAAGGAAAGAAGGAAGGAAGCTACCTTGGCCCTATGATGCTGAAGACATAACAATATCAGAAAAAGATGCATTAGTCACAGGTACAGTAAAAAGTTAAAAGGAAAAAATTTCTAATGAAAAAGCAAAGACTCTCAAATTCACCAAAGAATCCAACTACACTGTTCCTTCCAGAACATGTGACTCCCAGCTGGAGCAGCTGCCCAGAAGTCTTCTGTGGTTTCCAAGCCCATTCATCTAACCGCTACTTTGTAGGCAGAGTTTTTCCCTCCCGACTGCCCACTCCCCAGCCACCACACAGCCTTTAAATGCCCAGCCGCTAGTTTAGGTTTGTCACTAACTAGCTCTTAATACCTGAATTAACCCATATTTCTGATCTAAGTTCTATCATGGCTTGTTACCTCATTGTTTGCACACCCTGCCTCCTTTGCTCAAGACTTCTCAGATTCCACCCTTCTTCCTCTCAGCATCCTCCTAGTCTGGCTCTCCCGCCTACTCTCTTTCTGCCCTGTTATAGACCAGTCAGCTCTTTATCAACCAATGAGAGTAATACATATTTATGGTGTACAAAGACTGTTCCACAGCTACTTAGTTACTAAAGCTGAACTCTTAATTTTTCAGTATCACCAACTCTCTATCCAGGATTAAACAAAACACTTCCTTAACCAGTTTCATGTCTCAGTGAAAGAAACAGCTGCTAATCTATTTATATAAATCAAAGAAAGGTGCAGGAAGATCCCTGGTCCCTTCTGTGTCCTGTAACACTCTATTCCAATGTACTTCTGTCCAACTGTGTATTCCTTGTCTGTCAAAAAAAAATCCACTTTCTCCATCTCCATTGCCTCTGTTCCAATCCTAGATACAGTTTCATTGATCAGAATCCTGGCAGCTTCCTAGCCAACCACCCTACATTCCTTCTTATTCCCCTGGAATCTATTTCCCTCTGAGGCACGGTGCATCTGGGATAATGCTAATCAAGAGTATGTGAGTAAATATTTGACAATCAGCTCCCCAGGGGAAAAACTCTGGTTGAGAACAGATGCCCATTTCCATGGTGTGAGCTCCATCAGGCAGTATCTGCTGGCCATCAGGGAGCACAGAGGTGAGAAGATATGCACTCTTGTGAGCAATGGACTGCAGCATGTGATCACCTCACACAGGAGAAAAACCGGACACGGGGGTGGAACCTTTTTAAAGCCAGCTCTAGTGGAATGGAGACAAGAGGATCTCTGGATCTCACTGGACAGCCATCTTAGCTGCATTAGCTAGCCCAGGGCTAATGACAATGCCCTTTCTCAAAAACAAAAACAAAAAACAAAAAAAAAAACAAGGTAGGTAGATTGACCTCTGGCCTCCAAGCACACCTACATATGACCAAAACCACACATGAACACACACACATACACACACATACACACACACACACACACACACACACACACACACACACACACACACACACACACACGGCTAGTGTTCTAACTAGGTAGCAGAACAAGCCCTCCACTTAAAGCATTTAATGACTTCTTGTTCCTTCTAGATCAAATGTTCAAATCCCCCTAAATGAAGCTACTAAGCCTGACCCCTCTAGTCTCTCCCACTTCTCCTGCCACCATGCTCTTTGATTGTCTGTGTTTGGCCAACCTTTGACAGTAGGCTCCTTCCTGCCGCCATCTTCCTTCATCGCGATGATCCCAGTGACTTCCCTGTCCTCAAGCTAATTAACAACATCCTTCTCCCTTAGAGAGTCAGTGCTCAGCTCTACCAAACTTCATGATGTCACCCCACTATGAACCTATCTAGCATTTAGTCTCTCACAGTACTAACCCTATGCCTCCACTGTAGTAGCCTTGCGTCTGCGAACTCTCTGATTAATGTCTACCTTTTACACGGTGCTGATTTCTATGCAGGTAAGCATCATATTTGTTTTATGAAGTTTGCTGGATTCCCTAGTGCCTGATACCGGCACTGTACAAAATTCTCAATAAATTTTTGATGAACAAGAGAACAGAAAGACACATACTTAAAGCCAAATGGCCAAAAGGGTTTCAGGAGGGTTTAAGATTTAGCAAAAATCTAATAGTCAAAAACCCAAAGAAAACAAAGGTAGCAGTTTTAGAGACAAAGTGGAAGTCAAGTAAATTTAAGGTTAAAACACTGAATGAGAAATATAAAGGATATCATTTCACGGTGGTAAAAATCTATAAAGAGAATACAGTGGTCCGGGAGGTTTGGGTACCAGCCGTTACTGCTCTAATAGAAGGGAAGCTGAGAGCACACTTGACGTGGGAGAGGCTAACATGTCAGCAGGACTGATGGAAAGGCCATCAGCCAACAGATGGCACAGCCTGAGACAATGCTGTCTGACTAAACATTTTCTTCCCCAAATGCAAGAAATGGAGAGATGGTTTTCAAACAGTGCTGAGACAGATGATCAAGCATTAACAACAATAATGCTATGGCTCCATGAGCCAGGTAGATACAAGGAGACTTCTAAAACGTTTGTCGCCAAACACCTCAGAGCCACCCTCACAGGAAACAGACTCTGGAGTCAAGAAAGTCTAGGAAATATCAGTGCCAAGCAAAATCAAACAGATTTAGTTTTTCATTTCCGCATTTCAGTTTCAAGGGGCAAAGGTGGGGCCTGTGCAAGTCAGGGAAGCACTGTAACACTCACCTAGAGTCTCCAAAAAAGGTGGGGCCTGTGCAAGTCAGGGAAGCACTGTAACACTCACCTAGAGTCTCCAAACTTGATTTTTGTCTTTAAAATTTGAGAAAGGGTCTTGCCAAGTTACTCGGGCTGCTATATCTACATGTCTTCCTACAAGCCTTGAATTCACTCTGTAGGTCAGGCAGATCTTGAACTCACAATCCTCCTGTCTCAGCCTCTGAGGGCTAGGGTTGAAGGCCTGTGCCACCAAGCCTAGCTAAATAGATTCCTTTCAGGGAGGGGGGGACTTGAAAACAGTACTGCAGTGCACGCCACAGCCCCAAGAGTGACTGATACTGCTCCAGCTGTCCCTGCGATACTCAATCAGGAGACACCTTGTGAGACCATGGCTCATTCTACAGGAGTCAATGAAGAAACGAGGACTTTAAACATTAGCAAAAGGATGAAAATTATCTCAAATAAATATGAGTTGGTATTTGGGAGCTTCTTTTCGGAGAAGAAAGCTCTGATAAAGCAAACAAAGGGAAGGCAAAATGAGGGAAACGTGATATATTCAGAAAGAACTGAAATCCTTAGTGAACAGCATAAGAAAGCTGGAAACAGGAGGGAAAAGCAGCTGGAGCGAGGAAAAGCACATATACAGGAGGGCTGCTAGAAGCAGGAGAGACGGCTCAGTGGTTAAGAGTGCTTGCTGCTCTTCTAGAGGACCTGGGTTTGGTTTCCAGCACCCATGCCAGGTAGCTCACATCCTCCGACTCCAGGAAATCTGATGCCCTCTTCTGACCTCTGCAGGCACCCATACATGGACACATACACATATACACAGAGGCATATAAATGTAAATAAGTATGTCTAGAGAAACTTTTAATAATCAACAAAATGACAAAAATGGAAGAGAATGTGAATAAAAATATGAACAGGGCACACACATACAAACGTGTGTGTGCACACACGCACACACATACACACAAGTGCACACACATACATACACATACACATGTGCATGCACACACACTCACATGCACACGCACATGCACACACATACACACACACCCATCCTACATGATCATTAAATACTAGAAAGATGTCGCTATCAGAAAAAGTGAATTAAGATAGTGCATCATAAATTCTGGGCTATGGAACAGACAATGTTCTGTTTTAGTTTTAGCTCTGGTCTTTTGTTTTAAACAGAGTTCATGGTATGTAGGCATACCTCAAACATAGTTGAAGCTGGCACTGAACTGATCCTTCTGCCTCCACCCCCCAAGTGCTGGGATTTCAGGTGTGCACTCTCATGCTGGGCTCTGGAATAGGGGCTTTTTAATGATAAATTCAGCTTGGTTGATGGTGAAGGGAAACAGGAATATTCAAATGTAGCCAATGAGAATATCAAACAGCACCTACTGTGGCCAGTCCTTTGACAGTACCTATTTATCAGATCTCCTTTTAAAAATGCCTTTGACTCAGTAATTCTGCTTCAGGAAATTTATTGTGGGCGAAACCCTCAGAGATCACCCAAAGAGTTATGTTGGTGATGTTTGCCACAGCCTTATTTCTAATAGCAGAGATATTGGAAGTCTCCAAATGCCAAGCTGTGATTGACTGAAGAAATTATGATGAGTTTATTTGACCATTAAAAATTTCAACTTGTGGAAATAGTCACAAAAAAGAATATTAAGTTGAAAACAATTATGTAGAACCACTTTCTGATTCCAGTTTTATAGAAGTACATATGTAACTGGAAAAGATGAGAATGAAATCTACTCAGATGCTGAGTTATTCTCCCTGGGAAACATTCCGTTTATTTTCTCACCTTTCCCCACAGCATCTAATCCATCAGCCAAGTCTTATCAACTTGACTTCCAGCACACACCCCGAATCTTGTCTACTTCCCTCCATCCCCACGACTCTGCCCCAGTCAGAGCTGCTATCATCTTTCATCTTGACAAATGTAAAAAGTGCTCATGGGCCTCCCTCCCTCTTCTTTTTGCTCTATTCTGATTCCATCTCCATGCAGCAGCTGGAGTAATCCATTTCCAATGGAAATCAGATGGCATTAGCTTCTGCTTGAATCCCTCCAGGGCCTTCCCATCAGGCATCCAATAAAACAACAGAACCTTCCCCAGCCATGGCTACCCTCTGGGCTGACCTCTTTTCTACCCACCCCACTTCTGCTGAATTCTCTCCTTCACACCCCTCTTTGGTCTTGTCACTAGCTTGTCCCTCTGCCTTGGTTACACACTCTCTTCTTTACTCAGCTTATGTCACCTCCTAGTTGCCCAAAGTCATCTTTTTTCATTAGACTTTATGACCACCTGATTTTTTCTTATATATTGATGTGTCTCTTTGTGTATTGTCTAAATTTCTGCCCATTAGAATGTAAAATTCATCACAACTTTTGGGGTTTACTTAGTACTCTGCACAGTGCAATGAGGGCTTACTGAATGAATCAATGCATCAGAAAATGGAACCAAGGTTGTGTCATTGAAACTGGGAAAAGTAAATCTTGACAAGTAACTTGGCCGCTTATCTTCAAACCTCAGATATGGTGCTCCAGTAAATCCCCAGACTTAAATGGGCACTTTCTTCTGTGCCTGGGCGCCCGGCTGCCCTCTAGTGGGTGATTCCTCCCCAGTGTAGCCCACCAGACCAGAAAATGACATTAATGTAGACAGGCAGGTGGAATGGATTGTGCGGTGTCCCCTGTTTCAGGAACAAATAGAACTGTTGAGCCTTTTTGGGTCTCTGGGGAACCTCGCTAGGTTTTGGTGAATTCCAATGAGCTCTAATTTAAAACATGCAAGATTTCAGCTCATGGAAAAAAAACACCTTGAGTTTTCTTTGCATTATCACCCTAGGAATTTCTCTTCCCCTCCCTGACAGGTGGCGAGGACATAGTGGTGCCAGGTGGCTTTTAATGAGGTAGAACCCACGAGGCAGACTCCACTCTCTATGAACTTAGTGGATCTGGACCATAACTACATACAGCAAGGCTCGGCAGCACACCACCAGCTGCCACGCTTGATGCGGTGAACGGGTCTATGGGACGGATCCCTAGAAGATGTTGCTCCATCCTGTTTCCATAGGGCACACTGTGTCAGGGAAATTCAAGGCTTCTATGTAAAAATCGATCATTTGTCTAGTGAGGGGGCATAGCTAGTCACCCAGGGTCCCCTCTCTCAGTGGTTTATACTTGACATTGGAATGCAAGATCCGGAAGGGACATGGAGCTGCCTAATTTATTCTCCAATCAGTCACTGGTACCTTGAACTGCAATGATCAGATGCTCAATCAATTGCTAAATAAGTTAGTAAATGAGTTGTATTGCCCTCCACTGAATGAGCACTTAATATAGGGTCCATTAGTCTTTACAGTAATTCAAATTTTTTTTATTCTCAGTAGTTTGATATGGATAGAGTATTTAACTACATTAAAGACATCATATTCATAAGCAATTTTGGCTATTTTTAATTATTTAAGAACTTCATGCACTGTATTTTGATCATATTCATCCTCCACCCCATCTACTCCCAGATCCAGCCCCCAATTCCATACTCACCTAACTTTGTATTTTCATGGATTTTTTTTAAAACATAATTCTTTATTGACTCTTTGGAAATTTCACATATGCACCCCAATCCCGCTCACATCTCAGTCTTTCCATATCAGTCCCTCACCCCTGTAGTATACCGCTGCCAAAATTAATTAAAAACAAAACAAAAACCCCACCTTACTCCATCTTTCCAACCCCTCTTCATTCAAGCGAGTGGCATCGGGAATTGTGGTGCTTCATGCAGTGTGCCCCTTTTGTCCAGTCAGCCCCACACGCAAAATGTTCATTGCAGTGAGTTATTGGTTTGGTTCAAGGCCTCTGGCACAGCATCATCACTGGGCCCACATCGAAACTCCTCTCGGATAGCCTGCTGCTGCCCTGAGTCATGGAGATTCTGCCGTTATCCTTCTGCAGGCCCAGTCCTTTTGCACATTCCAGGAGGTCAAAGATGGCGCAGCTGTTAGGGTGAGCCAATCCAAGGCCCAGGATGTGGGTCTGGGTGGTATCTGAGCTGGTCAGTCTGGGCCACTGGGACCTTCCCACTCAGCCACGCCTGTGGTGAGGGGTAGGTCCATCTCTCCCGAGTTCTGGGGTCAGCTCTCCCATGGCATGGCGAGCGGGAGCTAGCACCAGCTCTCCTGCTACAGTATCCAGCAAGGGGCAGGGCCAGCTATCCTGGAGCCAGTGAGGAACAGGGCTGGGTCAGCATGGCCCTCAGATTTCAACATGCACGGTTCCTATGACCCCCTTGTAACACGAGCCATGGACATCAGCCCATCCCTCAGCTGCTGTTGGGCCAGGAACCCAGATTATGATCCATGGCACCATCCTAGCCCTGTGTGGCTGTGAAGGTCCTTTGGATTAGCATGGTCCTCATGGCAATGAGGCCCTCAGACACCAACATGATGACAGGTGGTAGCCCAGACCGCTGGTATCAGCATTGCCTTCGATGGTATCAGAAGCCATGCCACGGTGAGGATGTTTTTCAGAGTACAGTGTGTACCAGGTCACTCCAAAATCCAACAACTTAAAATGGCCACTCTCATCTCATCCCTTACAATCTTACCAATAGTGCTTGGTCAGGGATCAGCTGAGTGCGTGGTTCTTTGGCTTCAGATGGCAGGACTAGAGTGTCAGTAGTGACAATGGTGTTCCACTGATGGCCAAGCTATAACTGAGGGTCCTCCCCAGGGACTCACATTGTCTAGCATTTTGGCAGAGTCAGCTCCAAGACTGGACCCACAGCCTTTTGCCCCTGACCTTTCTTATTCTTTTAAAAAAAATCTTTTTTTTTCATTACATATACCAATCCAAGTTCCTACTCCCTCTCCAGTGTCTCCTCTTTATGACTTCTGAGTTCCTTAGCCTCTGAGGGCACATAGTCCTCTATAGTTTCAAGTAGGTAACCAAGGCCAAACCAGATTTCAGAGGCGAATCAGACTCTTCCTCTCAGAGAACATGGTACCTTCTTTACTCTGCCACAAATCTAATGCTGATACCTTAGCCATTTAGAAGAATGATGGGTAGAAATGAAGACTTTGTGAGAAAGAGGAGATTCCTGGTGGCTGCTGCGGCGGTGATGTACTAGTATCCCGTATTTGACTTGGGGCTTTGTGCTCCAGAAGGCATCCCACATCTTCCCTCTGATTGCGTGCACTTTTTTCCTGCCAGAGAATCTTAGAAGAAGTTTGATTACTCTCTACTACTTTGCAGGAATCGGGGTGGGGAGGAGGCTTATACTTGTGACTGAAACTCCCGTCTTTACACAGAGCCCTTCTCCTTGGCTGGTTCCTCTCTAATTTTGCCAAGCTAGAGTTATTCACAGCCGGAAACACATCTCTATAGGTGATCATGGGTGCATCCCTCAACAAATAGTCGCCAGATAGCACGAATGATGTTGTCGCCTCTAATCTACCAGATGGATTCATGTTGAAAGAACCCATCAGGAAATCGAGGAAGGAAGACACCAATGAGCCGGGTGGTCACTTTAGAAAGCTCCATTTTACCCTTTTATTCTGTTGAGTTTGTCTAGGGCAGCAATTTCCCCCAGTTCTCTTGCTAGTTCATGAATATACATCTCTAACCAAACTCTGGCTTGGCCACTCTTCTCCCAGGTCCTGCTGAGATAGTGCTGATGAACTACAGACTTTATATTCATTGTCATGGCAACAGATATCACTGTCCTAGGGCCACTCCTTTAACCCTTTGCAAATGCCACTTCCTTATTAAGTCCCACTCCTAGGAGAGGGTGGACTGTATGCAGAAGCAGTGAGACCTCATTCCCACAGGGCCCCTCCAACTGGAACAAGACTAGGTTTCAGAAAGGGCTGATGGGGCTCCCTGCACACATAGGCAGCAGGTGGAACAAAGACAATTAACTCAATTGGTTTTTCTCCAGTTGTTGCTTTTCTTGTAAAGTTTGCCCCTAGTGTGAAAATCTCACTTCCAGCTTGCAATCTATGCCCAAGTGGTTCTCCATCTAGAGACAGAAAAATTGCTTGGACAAGGAAAAATGCACCTTGCATTTCCAAAGTGTTTTATGTGTCTTGTGGCTACCCAGTCTCTCTCAATTGTGAGTGTTTGTTTACAGCTCACGTTTCAGATGCTCATGGTATGCAGTGTGAGTCTGTAGCCAATGACTTGCCGTTAATCAATAATTTCAGAGATGTGAAAACAAGAATGTGTGAACCATGGTTCAGACCCAATCACCCTGAGACAAAGGAGAAGAGACTTTATCCTCTGTCTGAGTTGCATCTTGATGTGGAGTGTGCCGGTGGATTCTGGGAAGTCACTGGGTCATGGTGCTCTCATGCAGGGAGTAGAAAGCTCACAGGCAATAGATGCCTAACTCACCAGTATCAGTCCTTGCTACGCTGGATTACCTGGAAGGTCTAGAACCCAAATGGCCTAAAAGTCCTGCAGACATTTGAACCTGGGCATTCCCAATTAAGACAGAGACACTGTGTTGCTTTTCCTGAAGAGGTCTGTGAAAATGCCTGTGCACCCCAGATAGACCTAGAAAGTGATTCCATTAAGCCCAGTTTGGTGAACCAGCGAGTTGGGGGCGGGGATTACATGTGGCACCACAGTGACTAAAAGACTGCCTATCACCAAAGTCGCTCTCACCAAGCATGGCCGACACCTCGAGAAAGCTGCATGCCCAGACTTCCCCATACAGTTGGCAGAGGGCCTCTCCAACAGAGTCCCCTTTCCCCCATAAGGTGTTCATCGCTCATGTAACCCACAGGAGGCTCCCCATCCCTCCATGAGGGGATGTTTCAATCTAGAGGAAGTAACTGGAAAAAAAAAGTGCCTGATTCTGGGGAAGTTTCTAGAACATGAATGAGTGAACTTAGACCCTGGCTGTCTCCTCTCTGCCATGCAACTATTGTCACATCTTACACTGTTCCTCTTAATCCCAGAGATGTTGGCCATGATCAGAGGATCTGGTACCACTCTGTCCTAGGGTAGAGTCCTCCTTCTGCCTTTTCTCTTGTATGGATGGGAGAAATACATTGAGAATAATACAACCTACTTTGGGGGGGGAGGGTTGGTGGGTTGGTAATGTAAAATGAGGTTATGCCCGTGGGGCACTTGGCTAAGAGTTGGGACCACACCTGTACCATCGTCGTCTTTATCCTCAGTGTCACCTGCATTCCCCCTTTACAGGGTGACTAGCCATAAAATCTCTATCAAGGATTAAGTAGGTGACTTCTCATTCCTAATGGCTCTGTGGGTGATGGCCTTCTTAAGAGCAGATTTTTCTCTGGTGTAGGCCACTGACTTAATTGTATCCTTGTCCAGGTGGGGCACACATCAGAGATTTTCCATGAAGTTATAGGATGCTTAGGACTTGGTTCTTCTTAAACCACACATGCAACCCTTGAGAGCCCTCCTCCCCCATTAAGACCAAAAAGAAAGTTGAAGCCCTCTGTGTATGTCATCCTCAGTGGTATGTTTCAAAATTAGAGATAAAACACAAGGCAGTTGATTCAAATGATGGCATCTGTATTTTGTGCAGGTGGAGATGGTACCTCCAGATCTCAGTCTGTCCCTTGTGAATGAGAAACAAGATGAAGGCAGAGTGTCCCCAACATTGTGTGACACTTCAGGCTAGCCTTGGCCAGAGACTTGAGTAATGACAGGGAAAGGAATGTCCTTGAAGAAAGGTGACATCTTGAGTTAGGGAGGCCACCTCTGCCAGGAGTTTGGCATGGGCTGCTACTGCAGAAAGTGAGGAGACCCTCTGGATGTTAGTCTCTTCCACTGTTTGGCATCCTGATACTCAGGGCCTCGGCTATGTGGCCGCCACCATACTTAGCAGAACACTGACTGGCGTCACAGTGCACAGGACTCAAGCATTGGTGTGTTCTTGGGTGTCCTCACTGTGGATGGTTAGAGCCTGACTCCATCACTGCTGCCCCTCTTCTTGAGATCTGAGCAGGGTGTCCAGGGTCCTTGGACATTACCTACTTGGATCCAGCCAGGCAGGTGCCAGTAAGGAGCCCTGGGACAAGTTGTGGGGTCACAGCCCAGACTGGACACATGATGCTTCTGTCGTGACACACAGCAGATTGCATTTCAAAGGACCAAAAGTCCTGCCTATTCCTCACACTAGCTGGGATCCCATTCATATTCATTTGTGGTTTTTCAGAGACCAAGGGTGGGAGAACAGTGGTGGTACTGAGATAAATTCAAATCTGTCCACTCAAACCTCTTTCTCAAAAGGGACCCACGCCCAAAGTGGCACTCCTGGAGTTACTCGGGCTATTTATGACCTCATGCCTTTGATTTTTTTTCTCAATGTTGTGTGGCCAAATAGCTGCGCAGAAGCAATTTACAAAAGGAAGTTTGCTTAGGCTCATAGTTTGGAGGAACACAGTCCATCACCAAGGGGAAGGTATGGTGCCAGGCACTCAGAGATGGCAGGAGCACGGGCACACTGTTTATTTGCATCTCAGCAGACCAGGAAGCAGGCTGGACAGGAAGTAGGGCCAGGTTACAAGCCCCAAGGTTCCTGTTCGTCACCCCCCTTATCTTAGTTATTTAGTTAGGGTTCCTTTTGCTGTGAAGAGACACCATGGCCACAGAAACTCTTATAAAGAAAAACATTTAATTGAGTGGCTCTCAGTTCAGAGGTTCAGTCCATTATCATGGTGGGACATGGTGGTGTACAGGCAGATATGGTGCTGGAGAAGTAGCTGAGAGTGCTATATCTTGCAGGCAACAGGAAGTAGTATAAGACACTGGATAGTATCTTGAGCATATCTGAGACCTCAAAGGCAGCTTCCACAGTGACACACTTCCTCCAACAAGGCCACACCTCCTAATAGTACCTCTCCCTTTCTGGGCCATTTTCTTTCAAACCACCACACATTGCCAATAACCCATTTCTTCCAGGGACACTCCACTTCCTAAAGGCTCTCTGACCTCTCAAATCAGTATCATCAGCTGAAGTGGCCAGGTTTTCAAACACCTGAGCCTGTGAGGGACATTTTACATTCAAGTCCTAATACCTTACAAATAAATTGTACTTGTTTTTAGGGGCCTTGGACTACCCCTCTGCCCCGCTTGCTCTCACCTCCTGTGAAGATTCTGTTGCCCTCTGCACGGTACTGGCACCCACAGGACAACACATGCTTATAGGGTGGGAGGAAAATTGCTGTTATGGGGAAAGTTTTCATATTGAGTGAATTCAACTCGCCCTGAGATTGGGCATCTGAGAGCCAGCAATGCCAACATGACAAGACACTCAGGAACAGAGATTATTTCAAGGCTTGAAACCTCTGGGTGCTCTTTCTAGAACACACTTTACCTTCTGGTAGGAGCAAACCATCTAAGCTAAAGAAAGGGCATGGAGGTTCATCCAATGTCTTGTTAATACAGGAAGGAGGTGGCTCCAAGCCTGGAGCTAGGGACTAACAAGACTAAAGTTCACTTCTAGCCAGAGATAGCTCCTCCCCAACCCCTCCATTACCATTTTACCACCTTCATTCACTTCCCATTCCTTCACTTGACCTACTCTGTTAGGAAGCAAAAAGCTCATGTCAATCATCCCTAACCCACAGTCCACCTCTGCATCCTCAGCTTCTAATTGGCTGTAGAGCTGCATCATAAGGAATCTGAGCTGTTAGTATCATGCCTAATGATTGCTGCTTGGACACCAGCTTTAGAACATGATCCAATTACAGCACATCTAGTCTGCAGGCAGCACTGCCCACCTGCCCCGAGCCCTCATTAGACAGGTAACCTGGGCCCCAGGTTTGTTGTCAACATGGGGTTTAGAGGGCAGGGAATGTGTCTCCTGCCCTCACACCTATGGACTCCAGCTCTGTCTTGCTCCTCCTGTGTGTCCTGCCACTGTGGGGACAGCCTCCCTTTTCCTCTGAGAATATTACTAGTCAGGGAAGGTAGGAACTGTGGAAGAAGGCAAGCCAGAGTCAGGTCCTCTTCCCTTACACAGAAGATGAGTAGAGAAAGGTCAGCAGGGATAATAATATCCCTAGGGCCCTTAGCGCTCAGATGGGGGGGGGCATGGGAGCTCTAGAAGCCCTGGAGTCATTCTACTTCCCTCCCGCCCCAGTTTCACACACCATTTTTCCATGTTCTGTCCCAACTTTGAGGCCCACTTTCCCTACCGCCTCCTATGAACCAGGAGAAGCACTTTGTCATTACCTCAGGCCATGAGTATTATGATTTTCTGTGGGTCCCCGGCAGCTTGCTGCATGGTCGAGACCATGCGGGCAGGTCCCCAATGGTTCCAGCCATGTGGCAGCAGCAGCAGGCAGCAGTGGGCTGGGGGGGGAGGGACTGAGAGCAGCCAGTCCCAGGCAGAGACGGCTGCCGGGCCGCCGGGCCCCCGAGCCCCAGGCAGGGAGACACGTGGTGGGCAGGCAAGAGACAGACGGGCACACCATGTAAAGTTGAACATTTATTAGGTGGGTGATGGAGGGAGAAGGGGAGAAGAAGAGAGAGAGAGAGAAGAGAGGAGAAAGAGAGGGGGAGAGAGGAGAAAAGGGCAGCTGCCTCTCTGAGAGGGGGGACAGAGAGAGAGAGAGAGAGAGAGTGGGGGTCTGAGGCTGGAAGCTGGAAGGGAGTGGGCGTGGCTTGTCTCTTAAAGAGACAGGACAGAACATTACAGTGAGGGTATTGTTGAGATAGTCATGGTCCTAAGACAGTTTGAGTCCATCTCTCTGAAACCACTGTACTCCAGATCCTTGAGTGAGCCACAAGAAAAGTACCCACTGTGTGCAAACAGAGCCCTCAGGGTTGTTGGCTCAGCAAGTAGACTATTTTTGCACAAAGCAGATAGTTTCCCTTCATCCAGTCCAATCTAACTCCCTGCCAAGGTGTGTAGGTGGGCAAGAGGGGCATAAGATGGATTTTATCCCCCACTTGGTCTTTTGTGCAAGGCATGAACTACTCAGCTATATACACCAGTCATGATTTGGCATAGCTTTTGAGGGCAGGATCTATGTCTGCTGTTTTTTCTGCTATATCCTCGGAACCTATGGGTGCCTAGCCCACCCATGGTTGGAAGGCAAAATTATTCAATGAATAAATTGGTTAATTCATGTTTTAATTTAGAATTCAGATTCAAAGCTTCAGAGAATGACCCACAAGGACTACTGAAAGCACTGAATTGCTAACAGTGGGGGTTCAGATGTCACAGGAGTCTTGGGAGATCCGCTGGGCCTTAATCACACCCAGTGGAAATATGTTGATTAGTTTTCTGCTGAACCAATTGGAGTCACATTCAAACCACTTTCCCTCATGTTCTTTTGTCATCTTAGCACAGGACAGTTGTTAAGCTGCAGGTGGGAGGGTTTGTGATCTGGCTTAACAGACTTAAAACCTGGGATGGCCTGGGTGTTGTGGGCCAGAGTCTAGCTGCCTTCGTCTAGAGCTGGGACAGACTATTCCCATAGCTTGACAATATCTCCCAGGACAAGTTGTGATCTTCAACCAAAGTATAACTTTTTAATCACATTAAGTCACATACTTAAAAGGTTATATACTAAACAATATGTGATAAAATGATTTCAAAATTGTTAACAAATGAGCAGTTAGCCCTAAATAAGGTGTCTACATCACCTCCTCCAAGACTCAGAGTACATAGTGGAAGAAGAGGTGGGTTGGTTGTAAAAGCCAGAGGGTAGGAAGGAGTGTTGAGACACCTGTCTTCCAGACATGGTGTATGGGGCATGTAGCACCCATAAACCCACAGCAATGGTGATAACCTGCACAAGACTGGGCCAGGGAACAATCCATCCTGAATGGAGGAGGGGCTTATGAGGCTCCACCCCTCTCAGAGAAGCTATAGATAGTTAAGGGTTGCTGGCAGAGTTGGGAAGGGGCTCATGTTCTTTAGTGATGTAGTCATTAGCAAGTTGTCCTCATTCAGTAACCCACCTTTTCATGTTCATGCAAGCAACTCTAATTAAATGTAGCTTGACAGTAGCTCCCCAAAAATGAAGACATAAAAGTAGGAGGGGACTTGGGAAAAAGTGGTCCAATGGGAGGGGGAAGGGAATAAGAGGATAATGGAGGTGATAGGATCAGAGTCCATAATAAATATTATATATATGTATATATATATAATTGTGAAAGAATAAATGAATTTATAAAAAGCAAATAAAATATGGAGATCAAAAACTATTAGCAAAATAACCTGTGCAGATATTCCTTAGTAGGCAAGCATTTATAAAAGCCAGGCAAAATGAACACTGGGCAACTGAGAGCCCATAGGTCACCGCCTATGTCTAATCTATATCAATATCTAGTTACTTAGACTAGATAATCTCAACAGTCTCCAAAATGATCACAATCTGCTATAGATAATGGTCTTTCTATATTTTGTTTGGTTCTTATGAATAGATATCTGTCTAGTTATTCATTTACCTAGAGACCAGTCTCATGCAGCTCACATTGGTCTTGAACGCCCTATGTAGCCAAAGATGACCTTAAACTTCTGATCTTCTTGAATCAACTTATAAAGTGCAAGATTACAGGGGTATGCCAAGACATGAAGTTTTACATGGTGCTAAGGGTCAAACTCAGGGCTCTATTCATGTGACCAGTTCCACAGATTGTTGTCTTAATTGAATCATCTGCTTAGAGGGAAGAGAGGAAACGTGGGGCCTCCTTCTGTCGTCACTGGGCTCCAGGGACCACAGTAGGTGTTCTTAATTCATTATTGGATATGTCCGCTGACCACAAGAGAAATGTATTCTCTGACTTTTCACATGCCAAGTTCAAGATCATTAGACTCCCAAACCCAGTGTACTTAGCAAACCCAGTAATAAATATGCTCCTTGGTGACCTCAGAGTCATGGCCCATGGTGACCATGTCGTCATTGCCAGCATTGCTTCAGCCATGCTTTGGCTGGAAAAGAACAATGTGACTTTCGGAGGACACCTCCATCCATCCCTTCAGTGTCTGGGCACAGCAAGGGAAGAGTGTGCCAGAGCAAATGCAGGAAATTGTAGAGCGCTCTAGTGCCCTGGATGTTCTCAACATTGTAATTCTAGTGACTGCTGGGGAAACACAGACCTTGTCACAATATATCATTTCTTAGACTTTAGTGTGCCAAGTGAAAACATCACCTCTTTGATCCCCCATCTGCAGAACAGTCCCCTCAGGTTGTGTATCTCTCACGTTCTCTGTGACCTTCCTGGGTTGTCAGGGCTCCCGGGAGCGTTTCTGTCATCCTGACAGGACAGGACTACCTCATCATCTGTCCTGACATCGCCTCCTGTGCCACCCGCACATCTCCGCTAGCACCACATGCAGCAAAGTCACTCTGAGAACGCGTTCTTGTGTGCCCCAACTTTGAACTGTTAGACAGTTCAGACCCCATCTGCCCCTGAGCTGCTGCCGTGCGGGGCAGGGCCTGAGGTGCCCCTGAAATCACGGAGACAGGTGCACCCTCTGATGCCTTCCGATGGAATGCTGTTGCCCACCACATCCTGGTTCCACAGATGCACACAGCTTTGCTTGTCTGCCCTTTGACACCCAGGAGCAAGCTGCTAATGTACTGGAACCTAAGTACTCATCCTCTGGTTTTGTGGGTATCTGCATGCAGGCTGTGTGTTGATTAGATCGTCCTGACACATGGGCCCTGCCAGTGCATACACAGAGGGTGTGTGCTGTGCTGGATGAAGTTCTATCTTTGAGCTCTTCTTCCTGGACACTGCAGGAAGAGAGGCCCTGTGGCCTCAACCATGAAGCACGGGGCTGGGCTCCTCGAGGGTAGAAATGGCCTGTGCTTCTAACTGCCACTGCTACTTCTGCCCCCTTGCTCACCACCTCTACCCCCACTAGCTTCACTGTGAATCACCCGAACATCTCATATCACCACAACTACCTGCACATTTATGGGTGCTACTCCCCAGCACAACCATTCTCTCTCTTCCCCACTGCTTCCACCGCCACCGTAGTTTCAGCAAACACTGTTTGGATGCTCCCACTTGCAGGGGGCAGGGACTTGAATTCTCATGTCGCAGCGGAACAGGGCAGCTCCTGCACTTGCCCTCCATGAGGATGATGCTCTGAAGAATCACGACAGGAGCCCAGGAGGTGCCTGAGATCACAGGCCATGGCTCTTCCCGGGAAAGAAGACAGGGATGGTCCAGCTCATTAAAAGTTGCTAGAAAGGCACCAGGTGCTGCCTGAATGCATCTGGTTGCAAGTTTTGATGTTGTGAACAGAGGCTGAAAACCGCCACCAGGGCCAGTCTGGACGGGGCTCTAGTTAGCAGTGTTGAGTGGCCAAACAGAGGCAGTAGGGGTTGGGAACCAGTAAACAAGTGACTTGCAAATTCTTGAGTATAAGAACAAAGCCTGGGTTCTAATTTAACCTGTCAATATGAAAATCCCAGCGGAATAGTCTTTCATTCTCTTTCCCTCCCTGACCCGTTTCGTGTTCACTTAGCCTCCACCAAGAATATCCAGCAGAGAAGCCAGATGCCCCAGTGGCCCAGGGGTTGTTTCCACGATGAGCCAACGTGCAGGCACAAAAGGGAAAAGAGGTTCAGATTGGCAGGTTTCTTTCAAACCCATCCACATGACCTGATTAAACAGCTCTTACCTGTGCAGAGGTAGAATTGTTCAATTTCACAAGTTTCCACACTTGTTAATTGTACAAATGTAACTTTTGCTTTAAATTAAGCTGTCTTCTTCTATACCCACTCTCTTGGCGACATCATTCAGTCTCCAAACTTTGAAATCTGCCTTAATTGCCTCTCCAGTCACATCCCAGATTCACAAGGCCAATGACCCCTGGCTGTCTCCACATAGACACCATAGAAGTGTCTCACCCTTAAAGTAATTGGAGCAATCTCTTGTTTGTCCCACCCCCATCTTTACTTTGTTGCATCTTCCCCTTCAGAGCTTGGGAAATAGCGTTCTCCTGGTTATTTGGCTGGAAGCCGGCACAGCCTCCTCTACTTGCACCCCATCCACTCTCCGGTAGGCCTTGCCTTTCCCTCCTCCCCAGGTCTCAGCCTGCTCTGGGCTCCTGCGTTAGGAGCCACACTAGCCTCCAAAGTGTCCTCCTCCTCGGCGCTGTCCCACCCAGGAGTCAGGGCGCCTTAGTAAGGATGTAAATCACCATGCATCGCCCTCTTGCTCTCTCTACAAGCTTCTTTGCTGGATTTAGGATGTGACCGATGCTCTCCACACAGCTCCAGGCCTCCATCCCCACCTTGGCCCCTGACCTTGTCTTATCCATTGCCCTCTGCTGTCCTTCATGCCAGCCCCTTCTTATTCCTTCTTCACAACGCAAATCTACTCCCACTCCAGGTACTTGACATGTGGGCAATCTTTAGATTATTTCCGGCTTGTTCCCTCACTCTGTTCTCATCGCTGCTGAAAGGCTACCTCTCCTAGAGGCCCTCTGTGACCACGTGATCTGGTTTTCCAGTTTTCTATTTCTTGGTGATGTTAATGGTTTTGTCTCAGTTTCCTCTTCTCCAGCCTAAGTTTGCAAAGGTAAGGGGTGGGTCGTATGTACTGTTGAGTAATGCATCTCTGATATTTAGAATATTCTACACAAGAGTACTCAATAGATTTATGAATGAATGAATGAATGATCGAGAATAATGTCCACTCAAAAGAGCCTGCCGTTCTTTGTTCCCTTCTTTGTGCCCTATGCACCGTCACTCAAGGTGGCAGGGTGTGCTCATATGTTATCCTCCCAAGGACGGTGTTTAGGAGTCATTTCTAAACACTGTGCAAGATATGGGACATGACCCTGCTTCCTTCACAGCCTGCGGAGTTTGCCGTAGGCACAGTCACGAGCTTGGCTAGCATATAGAAGACAGTGTGTCACCAAGAGGGCAGATACAAATGATAAGAGTTATATTCTGTATATGTGGCTGCCTGATCTGTGATCAGGGAAGAGAAGATATAGCTGTGACTGGTCAGGACAGGTGACATAATTTGTGGGGCCCACTGTGGAGTGAAATGTGCATAACCCCAGCTAGAAATGGATATCACTGCTCCCCAGGCAACAGCTGAACCGCACAATAGTGAGCCCAAGGTCATCACAAATGTACCATGATCCTGCCGGCCTGGGCGGGAACAGCCACCCCCTTATCCTTTCCTAAGAGGCTTGGGGCATGACCACAGGTCACTCATAACCCCACTCATACATCTTCAGGGCAACAGCAGAGTAGAAGCCTTTATTCCCCAGTATAGTTTATCGCTGCCCAGGTCAGAGAGTGTCAAGAGAGGAGAATAGGATCTGCTGCCCACCCAGGGCACTTTAAAGGATGGAAGCAAGCAGCGGAACCAATGTGGGGAAGCAAAAAAGAAGGTAGCAAGAGTTAGGACTGCACATGAGCCCAGGCTTCCAGGCCTCAGTACATTATCCACTGCTGACCTTTTTTTTTTTTTTAATATAGTACAAGTTCAAACAGAATGAGTAAGAGGTTCAAGACACCTCCAGGCACAAAGTGTTGAGCCCAGAGCCCTTTTGAGTGCAGGGGCCCTGAATTATGGTACTAGTCACGCAGCCATGAACTGGCCCTGGCTGGAAGCCCAGAACACAGGGGAGCCAGCATTACTCTGGGAGTCTCTCTGGTCCTTGGAAGTACCTCGGTAGTAGCTCAATCAATGCCCGACCAATGTTGGACTCCTGATATGAGAGTGATGTTGTTGAAAATCAGACAGATTGCCCAGGCACACCTCCAGCCCGGGAATCCAGGCACACCACCAGCCCGGGGATCCAGGCACACCACCAGCCCAGGGATCCAGGCACACCACCAGCCCAGACACCCAGGCACACCACCAGCCCGGGGATCCAGGCACACCACCAGCCCGGGGACCCAGGCACACCACCAGCCCGGGGATCCAGGCACACCACCAGCCCAGAAATCCAGGCACACCACCAGCCCGGGGATCCAGGCACACCACCAGCCCAGGGATCCAGGCACACCACCAGCCCAGGGATCCAGGCACACCACCAGCCCAGGGATCCAGGCACACCACCAGTCCGGAGATCCAGGCACACCACCAGCCCAGGAACCCAGATGGAAGCAGAACACCTACCAGGCAGCCAATGCAGGTGCAAAGCTCTAGATTCTACAAGATCTAGAATCTACAAGAGCTAGAGGGGGGGTCTTAAACTTCTGTTTGAGATAATTAATCTTAATGCTGTGAAGAAAAAACTGAGCCATTAGTTATGTGTAATTGAAGTAGTGTTTACAGACAGCAATATACATAGAACTTCATAAATGAACTCAAATGTCTCATGGTGCCAACCCCAGCCATAACAGAGCGTTTCCTTCACCCTAGACCAGCGGCTCTCAACCTTCCCAGTGCTGCAGCCATTTAATACAGTTCCTCTTTCTGTGGCGACCCCAACCATAAAATCATTTTGTTGCTACTTCGTAACTGTAATTTTGCTACTGTTATGAATTGTAATGTAAATATTTGACATGAATGATATCTGATATGAGACTCCTGTACAAGGGTTGTTCAACCCCCAAAGGGGTCAAGCCCCTCAGTTTGAGAGCCTGTGCAGAAGCAGGCATAGTGCTGGTCCTTCACACCCCAGGTACTCGAACGTCACGGAACTGTAGTTTATAGTAAGGAAGTCTTGGAACTTGGCATACTCTACTTAACAGTTTTTGAGTTTTTTTACTAAGCAGTTTTGTCATTACTGTGACCAAATACTTGAGAAAAAGGAAAAGAAGAAATATTTACCTGGCCCACGGCTTCAAGGGGTTCAGTCCATGGTTACTTGGCCCTTGCACTTGGGCAGAGCCTCGTGACGAAGCTATTCATCTCATGCCTGATGGGAGCTGAGAGCGTTTTAGGGAACATCGTTTTGTGGATATAAGCTGTTGTTTCTCTTGGAACGAATGTACAGACAAGCACATAAGTAGTTTCTCAGGACCATTAGCCATTAGGAGCTACAGTTTAAATCCACGGTGACATACCATCACACACCTGCTGGGCTGGTTAAAATGTAGGACCAGTGACAGGTAGGATTGGTAGAGGCAGAGGGGAAGCAGCATTTCTGATGGGAGCATGGAATGCTGCGGCCACTCTGGAATACAATTAGACGAGAGAGGTGGCTCAGCGGTTAGTTTGGTCCTCAGCACCCACACTGGGTGACTCACAACTGCTTGTATGTAACTCCAGCTCTAGAGGATCGATGCCTTCTTCTGATCTCTAAGGACACCCAAATTCATGTGCACACACCCTCTCCCCCCACACATATGCACAAAATTTAAAAATGATTCAGTCATTCTCCTCCCAAGTATTTATTTACCCAAGATAAATTAATACACAGGTCCATGCAAATACTCATATATGAATATTCATATCAGTTTTATTTGTATACTGTTTTAATTTAATTTATTTATTTTACATCCTGACCACAGTTTCTCCTCCCTCCTCTCCTCCCACTCTCTCCCGCCATCCACTCCTCCTCTGTTTCTGTTCAGAAAGGGGCAGGCCTCCCATGGGTATCAACCAAGCATGGCTTATCAAGTTGCAGTAAGACTAAGCACTTCCCTTGAATTTAAGCTGGGCAAGGCAATCCAGTATGAGGAATAGGTTCCCAAAATCCAGCCAAAGCATTAGGGGACAGCCCCTGCTCCCATTGTTAGGAGTCCCACAAGCAGACCAAGCTACACAACTGTCACATATATAGAGAGAGCTTACTTGGGTCCCATACAGATCCCCTGGTTGTTGGTTCAGACTCTGTGAGTTCCCATGAGCCAGGCCAGTTGTTTCTGTGGGTTTTCTTGTAATGTACTTGACCCCTCTGGCTCGTACTATCCTTCCTCCCTCTCTTCAGGATTCCCTGAGCTCGGCCTAATGTTTGACTGTAGGTCTCTGTATCTGTTTCCATCAGTTATTGGATGAGGGCTCTCTAGTGAAAACTGGGGTAGTCACCAATCCTATCACAGGGGATGCAAGTTCAGGCTACCTATCCACTATTGCTAGGAGTCTTAGCGGGGGTCATCCTTGTAGATTCATGGGAGTTTCCATTGCACCCCGTTTCTACCTGTCCCTGAAAAGCCCCCTTTCCAGTCATCTCCTTCAGTACTCTTCCCCCTCCACCCACCCTCCCCCATCATGATCCCTCAAGTTCCCATCCCCAGCCATGGTCCTCCCAGAAGGTCTCTTCTATTTCCCCTTCCCAGGGAGTTCCATACATCCGCCTTGGGCCCTCCTTGTTCCCTAACCTCTCTGAGTCTATGGACTGTAGCAAAGTTATCCTTTACCATTAATATCCAATTATGAATGAGTACATACCATGTTTGTCTTTCTGTGCCTGGGTTACCTCACTCAGGTTGATTTCTTTTAGTCCCATCCATTTCCCTCAAATTTCCTGATGTCATTGCTTCTAACAACTAAGTAATAATCCATTGTGTAAATGTACCACATTTTCTTCATCTATTCTTCAGTTGAGGGGCATCTAGGTTGTTTCCAGGTTCTGAGTATCACGAATAAAGCTGCTATGGTCATAGTTGAGCACATGTCCTTATGGTATGATTGAGCATCCTTTGGGTATATGCCCAGGAGTCGTATCACTGCGTCTTGAGGTAGATTGATTCCCAATTTTCTGAGAAACTGCCATATTGATTTCCAAAGTGGCTGTACAAGTTTGTACTCCCACCAGCAATGGAGGAGCGTTCCCCTTGCCCCACATCCTCTCCAGCAGAAGCTGTCATTTGTGGTTTTGATCTTAACCATTCTGACAGGTCTAAGATAGAATCTCAGCGTCATTTTGACTTGCATTTCTCTGATGGCTAAGGATGTTAAACATTCTTTTAAGTGTTTCTCTGCCATTTGGAATTCTTCCATTGAAAATTCTCTGTTTAGGTTTGTACCCAATTTTTAATTGGATTATATGTGTGTGTGTGTTGATGTCTAGTTTCTTGAGTTCTTTATATATTTTAGAGATCAGCCCTTTGTCAGATGTGGGGTTGGTGAAGATATTTTCCCATTCTATATGCTGTCTTTTTTCTCCTATTGATACTGTCCTTTGCCTTACAGAAGCTTTTCAGTTTCATGAGGTTCTACTTATTAATAGTCTGTCTCAGTGTCTGTGCTGCTAGTGCTCTATTCAGGAAGTTGTTTCCTGTGCCAGTGCGTTCAAGGCTGTTCCCCACGTTCTCTTCTATCAGGTTCAGTGTAACTGGGTTTATGTTGAGATCTTTGATCCACTTAGATTTGAGTTTTGTGCAGGGTGATAGATATGGATCTATTTGCATTCTTTTACATGCTTACATCTAGTTATACCAGCACCATTTGTTGAAAATGCTTTCTTTTCTCCATTGTTTAATTTTGGCTTCTTTGTCAAAAAATTAAGGATCCATAGGTGTGTGGATTTAGGTCTGGGTCTTGGATTTGATTTCATTGATTAGTGTGTCTGTTTTTATGCCAATACCATGCTGTGTTTATTACTATAGCTCTGTAATAGAACTTGAGATCAGGGATAGTGATGCCTCCCGCAGTTCTTTTGTTGCACAGGATTGTTTTAGCTATCCTGGGGTTGTTTTTTTTCTTTTCCATATGAAGTTGAGTATTATTTTTTCATGGTCTCTAAAGAATTGTTTTGGAATTTTTGTGGGGATTGCATTGAATCTGTAGATTGCTTTTGGTAAAATTAACATGTCTATTATGTTAACCCTACCCATCCATGAGCATGGGAGATCTTTCCATCTTCTGATATCTTCTCCAATTTTTTTTTCCTTAAAGACTTGAAATTCTCATCATACAGGTCTTTCACTTGCTTAGTTAGAGTTATCCCAAGATATTTTAGATTGTGTGTGGCTATAGTAAAAGATATTGTTTCCTTGATTTCTTTCTCGGCACTTTTATCATTTTATCATATTATCATAAGAGGGATACTGAGGGTTTTTTTTTTTTTTTTTAGTTAATCTGTATCCAGCTACTTTGTTAAAGGTGTTCATCAGCTGTAGGAGTTTCCGGGTAGAATTTCGGGAATCGCTTAATGTATACTACATGTCAGTGTCTCATGTAGCTTGGGTTAACCTCAACTCACTAGTCCAGTATGTGCACCACCACACCCGGTTTATGCAGTGCTAAGTACTGCAGTCCGGGTTTTACACATGCAGTGAAAGTATTCCAGCCCTGAGCTTCATCCCTAGCCCAATTGTAAACCATTTGAAGCAACTGAAATGTCCATTGACAGTTGAATGAGTAAACTCTACCCATATCATAGAATACTATTTAGCAATAAAAATGAATTATTCCATGACAAAGTTTGATGAATTTAAATCTTTTAAAAATATTTACCGTGTGTGTGTGTGTGTGTATGTGTGTGTATATGTAAACTAGAAGAGGATATCAGATTTCCTGAAAGTGTAATTACAAACAGTTATGAGTTACGTAATTTTGTGGGTGCTAGGAACCAAACTTGAGTCTTCTGGAAGAACAACAAACATTCTTAACCACTGAGTCATCTCTCCAGCCCCTGGAGCAGGAATCTTTTGATTTATACTGCAGCATAAATGAATCTCACAATAGTTATACTGGACAACAGACAAGATGGGTATCTATTTTATTATTCCATTTAACAAAAGTATAGAAAGACTAAGCTAATGTCTGTGGGCAGAAGACATATCAGTCATGGGTGGAAGAGCTAGGAAAAGAGGGTTGGAAAAGGACACAAGGAAACTTGATAAACATGTTTCTTACCTTTAAATATTTTAAAGTGTATTTATTTTTATTTTATAGTATAAAATAAATGTATGCCTATGCACCACACATGTACCTGGTACCTGCGGAGGTCAAAAGAGGATATTGAATGTCCTGGAACTGGAGTTGCAGGTGGTAGTGAGCTGCCATATGGATGCTGAGAACTAAACCAGGGTCCTCTGACAGTGAAGCCAGTGCTCTTAACTGCTGAGAAAACTCTCTAGCCCTTTGCCCTTGATCGTTTTATTTATTCATGTGTTTGGGTGTGCATATACATCTGCATGCTCATGGACCTGCACATAGGTCCACAGAACACTTGTGGAAATCAGAGGACATCTTTTCAGAGTCTGTTCATGTCTTCCATGATGTGGGTCCTGGGACTTGAACTCATGTCGTTAGGCTTGGTGGCAAATGCCTTTACCCAACGAGTCATCTCATGGACGCTCTTAACATTGATTTTGATGTGATTTCATGGTTGTATACAAATTTGTACACTTTATGTAGATACAGTTTATTGTTTATCAGTTATACTTCAGGAAAGTTGGTCTTTGATAGTTGAGTGACCACACAGTAAGGATGTCTAATTGACACATCACTGATCTTTTTTATTGTAGCTTAAAGTGATTTCCAAATCACATTGGTATTAGTTCTCCAAATCTGCTCTTTTTCAAGGTTTCTAAATATATTCTGGATTGTTGGCAGAGGTTTCTGTCCTGCCTGGTCCCACACCCATTAAGTCCCAAAGAAACACACAGAAGTCTATCTACATTAATCATAAACTGGTTGGCCTATTAGCTCAGGCTTCTTATTAACTCTTACATCCTACATTAACCCAGAATTCTTGTGTCAGCCACGTGGCTTGGTACCTTTTATCAGTGAGGCGTTCTCATCTTGCTTCCTTTGCATCTGGGTTACAATTGCAGACTCAGCCTTTCCTCTTCCCAGAATTCTCCTGTTCTGGTTTCCCTCTACTTCCTACCTAGCTACTGGCCAATCAGTGTTTTATGAAAATAATACAACTGACAAATCTTTACAGAGTACAAGTCCATTGTCCCACAGCACTGGGTGAGTCTTATTTCCATGTAAATGTTTGGCTTAGTTTGTCAGGGTTTTGTGTAGAAAGTCTGGTGGTGCCACAAACGGGCTTACACCAAATCAATTAGAAAAAAATAATGTATTAAATATATTGAACTTGATAATCCATGATTAGATTGATCAGTTTTGTGAGTTGTGCTATTTTTTGTTTGTTTATTTCTGGAGACAGGGTTTCTCTGTATATTTGAAGCCTATTCTGGAACTAGCTCTTGTAGACCAGGCTGGCCTTGAACTCATAGAGATCAACCCACCTCTGCCTCCCGAGTGCTGGAATTAAAGGCATGGGCCACCACCACACATCTTATGAGTTGTGCTTTTTAATGAATTTCCATGTTGTTATATTTGTCAAAAGTACTGGCATAACATTTACAATATATACTGATCTTCCATGACTCTAGTATATCTCTAGTTACATTCTTTATTTACCCCTGGTGTGGGCATTTTGTATACTAGTCCCCACCCCTGCCAGATTTGGTAGAAATGGCTCTGATTTTTCCTTATTTTTTCTGATTTGATTATGTCCTTTCTTACCTTTATTTTTCTTTGTTCAACTCTCTTTGGTAGTCCTCCTGCCTCTTTTTCCTTCTTGAGGTGGAAGCTTCATTCCTTTTCCTTTGGCTCTTGCTATTTCTTCTGTCTGACGTCATATTGTGTAGTTTGTTAGAAACAAGATCGCATGTAACCCAGGCTGTCCTCCCTGTTTTTAATTCCTGGGCACTAGAGTGCATCACCATGTCTGACTTCTGAGTTTTCTAATGTGAAGTAAAATATTGTTCTTATTGTTGTTGCGTTGAATGTATTACTTGTGTTTCTCTGGTGCTTTTGGCATTTTCTTCTTCTTTAGTTTTTGGAGATTACCTGGGACCCTGCCTTCTGCTTTACTATGCTCCTTCCTGTTTATCTGGCAGTGGGGTTACTGGCCTTGGTTACTGTTTGATTTTTTTTTTAATAAGCTTTGAAGATTTTTAACCAAAGTCCTTGAAAACACTACTTCTGCCCATTATTCCTCTGTTCTGGGGTCCCACTGCTTGTGTGCCAGCCCCTTCAGCTTCCCCGCAGTCTTCATGGAATCTATTCCATTTGTTCCATCTTTTTTTCTCCTCTGTACTTCATTCTGGGCATTTTTAAAAATCTTAACCCGTCTTTGTATTTATTAAGCCCCTTTCTCTCCTGTGACGGATCAGCTCTCACTATTATTAAAGATCATTTAAATCTTTATTTCAGATCATATGTTTGCTTCAATTCAAGGCATGTTCTTGTCTGGATTTTAGCTCACCTAGACATGTATTTCTTTCTTATTATCATAAGACTTATAGTTTGTTTGATGGTTCCTTGTTGTGAAAGTAGAAACAATACATTTGAGGGTTTATATGCAGCTAATAGTTGCTGGAGGAGGAAAAGGTATTATCTGGAAAGGTGTGGAGGCACTAATAAGGTACCCATGTGCCTGTAAGCAGCCCTACTGGGATTATTGGTCACACACACACACACACACGAGGAGAAAGTGGAAGGAAGGTTGAGAAGAGGACCAGTGGAGTGTGGTGGAGAAAAGATGGGGAGAATGTGATCCAAGACATTCTATACATACATGAAAACCTTTTATGATGAACCCCATTGTATTAGTTACTTGTCTCACTGCTGGGACAAAATGCTTGACAAAAGCAGCACAAGAAGGGACATGTTTATTTGGGTTCATAATCCAGGGTGGACTTGATCATGGTGGGAAAGTCCTAGTGGTCCAAGCGTAAGGCATCTGCTCGCGTGGCATCCACAGTCAGGAAGCAGGGATGAATGCTATTGCTCAGCTCACAACCCCCTTACACTCAGGCTGTGGGATGGCACCATCCACATGAGTCCTCCCCGCCTCAGCTTTTCTCATCTGGAAACCTCCTCTTGCCGTGTCCAGAGATTAGTCTCCAGCGTGATTCTAGATGCTATCAAGTCAACAGCAATAACCATCATGCTCATCATTATGCAGAATAAAGATACTTTTTAAAAAAAAAAGCTTTAAAGGGTGGAAACACTATTTTGTAAACATCCATGTCCTGGCCAGAAGTAGTATTTACTCCATGAAACTTGGATGTTGTGTGTTTCCAGGGTTACTGAAAAGTTACAAGGGAAGTATAAAGATTTCTCACATATTCTTCACCCACAGACCCTATTCAAAACTTGCCAACTATTCTAATATGTCATTTACAGAAAAAGAATCCACAGCAGAACACTGACTGCCCTTAGTTGCCACCTGTCATGAAAGTCCTCCAGTTCACAGCTGTTTGAGTCCTTCCTTGACATCCTTGTGCTTTGCATGCTCCAAGACAGCAGACCAGTTGCTTCAATAATGTCTCTTGGTTAGAGTTTATCAAATGTTTCCTCACAACCACATTACAGTTGTGGATTGGGCAGGAGCAGTGTAGAAATTATGATGTTGTCTTTTCCCTGAGTCCCATTCAGTAGACTGTGATGTCAACTTGGCCCATATATCCAGTTATCTTAAACACCATCTAGAATTATCTGAGAAGGGAGTCTTTGGACGTGCCTGCGGGGAATTATCTTGATTGCTAATTGATGTAGGAAGGTCCAACCCACTGTGTGTGGTCCTGGGCTGTATAAGAAAGCTAGGTAAGTATAGGTCTGTGAGTAAATCAGTTGACAAGTAGCATCCTCTGCGGTTCCCGCTGTACTGCTTTGGATGTGGGATGAGTTCCTTGGTCAGGGGTAATGCTATTTGGAGAAGCAAGCAGGCCAGCTTTCCTTGTCCTGCTTGAGTCCCTACCCTGACTTCTCTCCATGAGGGGCTGGTAAGCTGAAATAACCTTTCCCCCCACTATGTTGCTTTAGGTCAGAGTATTTTATCACAGAACTAGGATAAAACTAGAATGGCTGGTGATGATGCCTGCCAGCTTTCTCCACTATGAAGTTGTCCTGTCTTCCTTTATAATTCCAGATGTGCTGTGATGATGTACTTTCTCCACCCTGAAGTTGTCCTGTTTTCCTTTACAAATACAGATGTGCTGTGATGATGTACTTTCTCCACCCTGAAGTTGTCCTGTCTTCCTTTATAATTCCAGATGTGCTGTGATGATGTACTTTCTCCACCCTGAAGTTGTCCTGTTTTCCTTTACAAATACAGATGTGCTGTGTTGATGCACTTTTTCCACCCTGAAGTTGTCCTGTCTTCCTTTACAATTACAGATGTGCTGTGGTGATGCACGTTGGGATGCTACAAGTCCTGTTATGTCTCTTTCTTTAGCTGACTTCAGCAGGTACAAATCTATCTTGTCTGAGTTAGTGCTACAGTAATTGTCAAATAGAGGTTCTCTGATTCCAGCACTGCATTTCCTAGTTGGAGTTCTACTACAAAATTCTCTCTTGCTGGTGTGTTTACTCTTTAAAAAAATAATCCCTGCGAACTCATGGATTCCATGAAGTTAATACACTTCCCTGTTACTCTCATTATTTATGTTCATGCCTAAAGCACACTGGACTTGGCCAGCAGGAGTCTCTTCATCCTCCTCAGCGTTCTTTGGTACACATTCCTCTTTCAGTGCTCGCTTATTTTCTTTCACAAGATGTTCCAGGCTATTCTTATTCTTTCCCTGCCCCTCCCTGCAATAAGCCATGTTTTTCAAAGAACCTTGGTTCCCTTTAGTGGTAAATTGTATTGACACACCGAGACGTGGGTGTTAAATGTGTTTCTCATTCCTGCTGTTTCTCAGATCCTTCCAGAACAGCAAGGAGACCCACATATGTGTTGGCGTGCACCGACACGTGTGTGTGTCTTCTCAACCATGAGCTTATGTCAATACCTCTGTGATAGTTAATCTTAACCATGCTGATGCTGACATAATTGAATAGAGAGATGCCTAGGGAGTTAAGAAAGCATATTCCCAGTGTGTCTCTGATACCATTTCCAAAGACAAGATAGGATTGCAGGAACTCTGGCTTAATGAGTAACCATTGATGGGTTAAAATTTGGAAGAAGCTCTGTGCAGGGTATGGCCTTGCTGCAGGAAATAGGCCACTGGGGGGGGGATGTCCTTAGGGTCTATATCCTGCCCTGACCCCTTCCTGTCACTGCTCTACATGACTTCCTGCTGTGAAATGTTTCAGCCCACACTCACTACTATGGTAGATCAAAGCCTCTGCACCTACGAGTTAACTAAATCCTTTACCACTATAAGTTTGAAACAAACCCTTCCTCCATTTAAGTCATTTGTGTTAGGCAGTCTGTCACAGCCTTGGAAACCTGACTAAACCTCCAATGCCAGTTCACCCACGGGATTCCCTCTGACACTTCTCTCTTCGTATTTATAACTTTCTCTTAGTTCCCATCATTCATAATATATGGATGTATTGCTTGGTTCCTCCTCCCCCATGAAAATGATCTCCTAACCACCAAACCACAACTCCACTCAGCTGCCTTCTTTGTTGGCTACAGTTCATCTCAAGCAGCCCTCTAGAAAGGAGCAAGGTACTCTTCCCACTTTGCCATTTCCTTGTGGTGACCATGACAGGCCACTGTTGGCCATCATCATGATCTGACACCTTCCTCTTCATTATGTATTTTTTTTAAAAAATGTATTTATTTAGCCTGCCTGCCTGCACACACGCCAGAAGAGGGCACCAGATCGCATTATAGATGGTTATGAGCTACCACGTGGTTGCTGGGAACTGAACTCAGGACCTCTGTAAGAGCAGCCAGTACTCTCAATCTCTGAGCCAACTCTCCAACCCTCATTATATATTTTTTAAAGATTAATACCTTGCTGAAATTTTCTCTCCTTGAAAATAAAAGAAAGATAATTTTTATGTGTTTAACCTTGTACTAATGTGTGCATTATCATAGATCAGGGATAATTTTAAGCTAATATGACACACAGAAAAACTTTGACTTTCTGTTTTATCTAACTGTGCTACGATAAAAACAATTGAACCAATGTGCATTTCAGAAAGATTCTGTTTAAGCTTTTTATGTAAACATACCAAGAGAGTGAAGCCCCTCTGAGGTGCTGGTATGGCAGAGCTATCAAAAGCAGGCCTATTCTGGTCAGCAGAGACTTGCAATCAGGAAACATTATAGCTTAGAGACCCCCACTGCTGAGCTTGCCTGGGGCATGACATGACTCAGAAAGTCTCTCAACTCAACTCAGTCTTTTTTTTTCTCCTTTCAAACATGATCCAAAATGGCCAACCACTGCCCTTTGTCATTAGCTACATCTATTTGTTGAGGCAAGTGCGCATGCCCAGGGCTCGCTCTTGTGGCCGGGGGGGTGGGGGGGGTGGGGAATGGGGAGCGGGGGGGGGCGGTGAAAGTTGGTAACACTGGTGTTTGTTTTCTTGAACACTCCTAATGGGCTTCTCTTTATTGTTTAAGTCTCTAGTGAAGGGAGAGTGTAGATTTGCTTTCAGTACACAGAGGGTCCAGACTCACACAGGCTGCCTGGCTGGCCCATAGCCTTCTTGGGTCTCAGTAGCGTGACCCACTCCAGCACTAGGGGAAGGATAGAATGGCAGTGTGTTGGAACAGCGCCCTGCACTTCCCTCCCTGATTACTCTGGGTTGGATTCTATTTTTAAAAGTCATAGTCTGGTTTCTGCCCTGAGCAATGAGGCAGATAAATGGTTTCTTTTTTGAATCCTCTAAAGCAGTGTGTGCTGACAAGAGACAAAGGAATTCCTGGAGAATGAAAGAGCAGCCAAGGGCCTGTGGAGATGCCCCAGCTGTTAAAAGCCCTGGCTACGCTTGCAGAGGACCCAGGTTCTATTCCCAGAACCCACATGGCAGCTCACAACCATCTGTAATTCCCACTACAGAGGGTCGGATGCCTGCTTCCAACTTTCATAGATACCGGATACATATATGCTATACATACATACAAGCAAATCGACATGCAAAATAAAAATTAATGAATCTTAACAACAACAGCAGAATTGAGAGAAGCTCTGAGGCTAACTTCACCCCAAGGATCTTGCCAACCTGAGTGAGCATTAGCCCTGGTCTGAGCGAGCAGCCTCCATGACTCAAAGGGCAAACCCCAGGAGCCTGCCAAGGCAGACTTAGAAAATACCCTCCCACTATAAACCTGGGATCCTAAAAGGCTTCTCCTCTAGAGTCAAGGAGAAATAGGAAATCTACATTCCTCTAAGGAACTGTAAGAAAGTATGCTTGTTTAAAATGCTGGCAGCAAGTAGAGAAAGAGTGAGCCCCTGATAATTTATAGCCCCCTATTTATCTCCACAAGACATCTCAGTTCATTGAAAACTATGTGAGTAGTTTGTTTTTTAAAATCTCAAATATGAATTGTAGAATGCTGGGGTCCATTGGTACCTGGCACAATCAGTAATTTCTTGTGGCTAAACCATACCTCAGACATGTTCACAGTAATATCCAGGAGATGAGAACTGTTTTTTTTTTCTTTGAAAACGATTTCTGTTTATTTATATGTATGTGTCTGTGTGTGGATTCATGCACATGGATGCAGTGCCATGCGGGTGAAAAGAGGATGGCTAAGCTGGAGTTACAGGTGTCATGAGGCCGCTGCCACAGTGTTGGGGACCAAACTCAGGTCCTTTGAAAGGGCTACAAGCGCTCTTCACTGCTGAAGCACCTCTCCAGTCCAGTGAACTATTTTGGGGGCATTTTGTTTGTTTGATTGATTGATTGATTGAAGCACAAGAAACAGTGATAGCCTGGAAAGAGCCGGCATGATGTATAAGTAGCAAAATTACACAGAAACATGTGTGCTTAATTTTTTAATAGAAATGTAATTTAAAAGTCAAGAGATGATTCAAATGACCAAATGTGTTTGTGAAGAAAAAAATAGAAGTTTTGTAGATAAAATTTTAAATTGAAAAACTTCAACTGTTCTTTTATTGTTCAGGATTGTTTCGGTTTCCTGGGCCTTTTGTGTTTTCATATGAAATTTGAGGTTTTTTTTCAATTCTTTGAGGAATTGTATTGGAAGTTTGATGGGGATGGCTTTAAATCTTTGAATTGCTTTTGGTAAGATGGGCATTTTCACAGTATTATCTCTGCTATTCCAGGACTACAAAGGCCTTCCCATTGCCTGGTTCCTTCTTCAATTTCCTTTTTCAGTGTCTTTAAGTTTTCATTGTACATGTCTTTCACTTTCTTGGTTAGGTTTATTCCAAGATAACTTTTGAGGCTCTGGTGAGTGGAATTTTTTCCCTGATTTTCTTCTCTGCATGTCTGTTGTGTGAATAGGATTTTTGTGTGTTAATTTTGTATCCTGTTCCTTCGCTGAATGTGTTTATCAGCTGTCAGAGTTTTTTGGTCTTCAGGGTCTTTTCTGTGTAGAATCATATCACCTGTAAATAACGACACGGCACTCTGACTTCTTCCAGGGTATTGGGTTTTGTCATGGACCTTTTCTGTATCTAATAATTTGATCATATGGTTTCTGTCTTTAGTCTATTTGTGTGGTTGATTATATTTGTTGATTTATGTATGTAAAACCATCTCAGCAACTCTGGGATGAAACCAAGTTGATATTTGTGGACAATATATTTGATGTGTTCTTGAATTAGGTTTACACATATTTTATTCAGAATGTTTGCATCCATGTTATTAAAGATATTGACCTATAGTTTTCCTTTTTTGGCAGTGAAGGTGCGGTCTTTGTGTGTTTTGGGTATCAGTGTGAAACTGGCTTCATTAACAGAATTTGAAAATGTTTCCACATTTTTTATTTTGTGTACTGATTTTAGGAATATTGATATTAGTTCTTTGAAGGTCTAGTAGAATTATACACTTAATCCATCTGATCTGGGCTTTTTTAGTTGGGAGATTTTTAATTGCTTCTTCTATCTCAGTGGATATCATCTGTTTGTTTAAATTGTTTATTTCATCTTGATTTATCCTTTCTAGGCCATAAATGTCTAGAAATTCCTCCATTTCTTTTTAGATTTTCCAGTTTAGTGGGATATAGGTTTTTAAAGATTGCCTTTATGGTTCTCTAAATTTCCACCATCTTGGTCGCAATGTTTCCCAATTATTTTTTATTTTATTAAATTGGATTCCCTCCTGTTTTGAGATTGTATCTCTACTATTTAGCTCTAGGTGTCCTGGAATGCTCTATGTAGACCAGGCTGGCCTCAAACTCAGAGATCAAGCTGCCTCTGCCTCCTGAATGCTGGAATTAAAGGTCTAAGCCACTAGACCTGGATCCCCTTTGTCTTTCTCTGGTTTAAATTGACTAAAGTCATGTCAATGTTATTAATCTTTTCAAAGAATGAGCTCTTCTTTTTTTACTTCTGTTTCATTAATTGTATTCCTTATTTTAATGATCTTTTCCCATCTAATTTTGGAAGTGTTATTTACTCTTGTTTTCCCAAGGCCTCCAGGGTCATTATTAATTGATCAGTTTGAAATCTCTAGAATTTTTTTAACACATACACTCAATGCTATACACTTCCTCTTAGGATGTCTTCTTAGTGTCTCATAAATTTTGGTATATTATGGCTTCATTTTCACTCAATTCTAGAAATTTTAAATCTCCTTCTTGATGTCATCCTTGACTCAATTATTCAGTAGTACATTGTTTAGTTTATATGAGTTCATGTACTTTCTGTAGTGTCTATTGCCATTGATATCCAGCTTTATTTACTCAGTTGAATGTGAATTAGGAAAAGATTAGCAATGCTTAAGAGGGAATTCATGATCTAGAAGACAGATTTGAGGAAAGTGTACAGAATATAGCACAGAAGCATCAAAAGTATAAATATGGAGAAGGTATTTAATAGAATAAGAACTTGTAACATATATTGGATCATAATACCAGAAGAAGACAGAAGATAGGAGGAGGAGAAGGAGCAGAAGGAGGAAAAGGAGGAGGAGGAGGGGGAGGGAAAGAAGGAGGGGAAGAAAGAGGAGAAGGAGGAAGAAGAGGAGAAAGAGGAGGAGGAAGATGAGGAGATAGAGGAAGAGGAGGAGAAAGAAGAAGAAGAAGAAGAAGAAGAAGAAGAAGAAGAAGAAGAAGAAGAAGAAGAAGAAGAAGACCAAGAAAAATAAGGAGGAGAGGTGACAAATTAGAGGGGATGGTAGATAGCTGAGAATTTTTAAGGATTATATAAAAGACATAATTACTCATTTTCAAGAAGCCTAATGAAGTACAAGCAGATGAAACACAAATATTCCTAGTTCCCCTTCTTTTAAAAAATTTATTCTCTCACGTTTATTCTTTTTAATTTTGTATATAAATACAATAGTTAGGCAGGGAATTCTAAAGAATGTGATCTGCACACTTCTACATCTGAATCAACATCAGTGACAGCCAGTAGGTCATCAAGCTTCAGACTGTTAAATCCAAAGTCAGTGACAGTCAGTGGATCATCAAGCTTCAGACTGTTAAATCCAATTAAAAAAAAACTCAGAATGGGCATTTTCATTAACCTAATCAAATGTCTCAGAAGTTAACAAAAATATCTTAAACAAAGTAAGTCTTTAATCAAGACTACCCTTGATTTTCATTATAAATGTTTCAACAGAAAAATCAGTGCTTTCTTATAAATATTTTACACCTCACAACCAACTTAATTTCTCCTAATTTTTCTTGCCTTTATAACTCTATGTTCCTCATAGATACATACTGTCTTCTTGCTTTTTTTTGTTTAAAGCAATTTTTTAATTTAAATATATTTTGGTCATATTCTTCCCACGTCCTTCCAGGTCCTCTCCCCCTCCCATACCCAACTTTAAGTTCTTTCTCAAAAAAAAAAAAAAACCATAAATCCAAAACAACAAAACCAAGTAAACAAAATAAAATACCCCCCCAAAAAAGCACCAAGATGTAACCAAATAAAAGCACACCAAAAAACTGTGGACTCCATTATATGTTGTTCAACTGCTCTTGTACATGAGACCTGCCCTGGGGTAGTCACTTGCCGCTCCATTGGATCAAACTGACTTTTCCTCTCCCAGCAGGTATAAATGACAGTTCCGTTGTTAATCTTTACCCTAGTGGCTAGGTTTTTATTCATTCGTTTATTTTTTAAAATACAACAAAATAAAATATAATAAGATAAAACAAAAACGACCACATAGAATTGTGAGAGGGAATATGGGGAGAAAGCTAAAATTATGGGGCATTTGAGGGGGTATTATTAAAATGTAATATAGTAGAAACTTCCTAAAATATGTACATACATGACAGTGATCTAAATGAAATCGCCAAATAATGGGGGAGACAGAGTGCAAACTGGCTATGTCTCATCACCAGATGAAGCTTCCAGTACCAGAACTGGGTTACATCTAATTGAGTCGTTGGCCAAAGGAGCCCCACAGGAATCCCCAAACAACACAAGCTGATGCCGAGACTGTAGGTTGCTCTCCACAGACTGACAGCAAGGCCTTATTGCTGAAGATAATACCTCCATAACTCATTGAAGATGGAGCTCTAGAGTCAGTGTCTACATAGAGCCTTCACCCCTAAGTTCCAGCATCTTTGGTGTATGAAGGTACACAACACACTATCAAAAGAGAAATATAAACACCAAGCCAGCTACAAACCCTTTATCCACAATGATGTCCTGCCTGCAAAATATGCTAGACAATGGTGGCACAAAGATTGTTGCAGGAACCAAACAGTAGCTAATTTGACTTAAGGTCTACTCCACAAGATAGAACCCGTACCCAACACTGCCTGGGTAACCAAGAAACTGAGACAAGAAAGCCCAGGGACCTAGGGTAAAAGGCAAATAATACTGATCTTAAAAAAAAAAAAAAGTAGTGATAAAATGACTCCTAATGATAGTCTGCTCTACTCACAGATCAGTGCCTTGTTCCACCCTTAGCAGAGAAGCTTCCTCCTGCAGATGGGAACGTATGAGACCCACAGCCCGACAGTGCGCAGAGAGTGAGAGACCTTGGAACACTCACCCCGAAATGGATTGCCTCCACCAAACCCCTGCCCTCAGAGCTTAGGGAAACCCTCTGAAGAGTGTAACCAAAGCGGGTGGAGGACACCAAGCAAACCAGGCCCTCAAGATCAACACGAGCACAGCTCACAGAGACCGAGGCAGCAAGCGCTGGGCTGGCACGGCTCTGCACCAGGGCCTCTCCACTTAGATCACGGCTTCCAGTTTTAGGTGGTTTTTTTTTTCTTTTTCTGGGACTCCTCAGTGTGCGAACATGTGGGCCTCTGATACGTGTTTCTTCTCTCGGTTTCCCTTCTTAAAGACCATTTATTTCAGATTATATACTTTATTCAAGTTAGTTAAATAAGTGAGAAAGGGGGTTCAATGAATGGCTCAGTGGTAGAGTATTTGCCTGGCATTGACCCTCCCACACTGGAGCTCAATATATAAATAAAATGGACATTTTAGATGAATGCAGCCAAGAGGATTTGAAGCATAAGAAGGTATTGTGGTAAATACAGAATCAATACATGTGGGAGTATTTTTAAGTCAAGAAAAGTGGCCAGAGTTCATTTGTCCTAAGAGTCTTCATATGGAGAGTAAAATATTAATTAACTCTAGACTTTCAGTTAATTATGCCTTGCAAATGAACTTTGTAAACCGAAGAATAAAGAAAGTATATTTGGGGCTGGAACAGTGGGTCAGCAATTGAGAGCGTTTGCTGCTCCTGCAGAAGACCCAGGTTTGGTTCCTTGCACGGTGTCTCATGACCATCTGTAACTCCAACTCCAGGACCCAGTGCCCTTTCTGGCCTCTCTGGCTCTGAAAGCATGTGGTGCACTCTCATACAGGCAAAACAGTCCCACATAGAAAATAAACCTGTTTTTAAAAATAAAATGTATTTAATTTTTAAATGAGTAGTGGGAGGACTCTATGAAAGATACTGCCCCCAAAATAAGAAAATGGAAGAAGAGCTGAGACAAATGGAATGGACGACTTTGTATAGACTATTGAGTGCATGATGGTAGACCATGCAATGGGTGACATAGTGGAAATGAATGGATTATAGGTATATGAAAGGATGTGGATAAAAAATACTGGCATGAAATCAAGGGAACTAGATCTCAGATGAGTGCACATAGCTCATTTATATAAAATAAGAAGTATATGAAGCAAACAATATATTGCACAAAATGTGAAGCTGAGGGAAACAGGGAGGTGGCTCAGTGGGCAAGAGCACTTGCTCAGCAAGCGTGAGGACCTGAGTTCCAATCCCCAATAACCGGTAAAAAGGTCAGCATAGCTGTGCATGCCTATAATCCCAGCAATGGAGAGACAGAGGTGGGAGGATCTTAGGCGCATGCTAATCAGCCAGCCACCCCAGTCAAAACAAGAGTTTCCCATTCGGTGAGAGATCCTGTCTCAAGGAAACACAGTGGAGAGTGATGGAGAGGAGGTCTCGGAGGAGAAGGGCAACTAGCATAATCACACACACACACACACACACACACACACCCCTCGTGTTTAAGCAGGTGGATGAGGACATGCTTGTTTATGGTTCTTCAATGTCTATGCTGTCCCACAGTGGACACAGCACTTACCAGTATATACAATGCCTCTGGCTTGATCCCTAGCAAATAATAATAAATGAACATCAGTTTATCCAATTAATAAACTCAATTATTTGTTGGCTATTTTCATATCCACTCATTACTTAATAAGAATGATTGAGGTATGTACGGTTACTAGAATTTGGTTGGGGGAGGGCTGTTATGGGTGTGTTCCAGTATTGTTTTATTGCAGGTGGATCACCAGCTGCATCAATGCCATTTATGAAGTAGTGACCTTTTCACCTATTGGCATGAACATTCTAGTCACATAAACGTTCATATACATTAAGACTTATTTCGGGGTCCTCTCTTATTTTTTGGTCATCAATTTGTCTGTTTCTGACTCAATATCCAATCACTCTTTATGTCAGCGGCTGTCTCGTCTGGTCTTCTGACACGAGGCCAGGTGCTCCCTCCCTCCCTGTCCTTCTCTTATCTTCTTTATCTGAGGGCACTTATTCTTTCAAATGAACTTTTAAAGACCACTTTATACCATTTCAAAAGGATTATATTAAATGTATAAATTTATGGGAATGTCTTCCCCCTGGAAGAATAAGGAATGACTTTGCATTTGTTCAAATCTTATTTTATGACCTTCAATAAGATTTTATAGTCCTTTTCACATAGGTCCTATGGTTTTCTTGAAATTTATTCATAAATATTTTATGGGTTTTGCCATTATTGTGAGAGGACTGTTTTCCCCTTTTTGTGTCTAATTATTTATTGCTAATGTAGAGGATAATGGTGAATTTTGACGCATTTATTGTCTGTCCACCTGCTTTATCACGGTTGCTTTATAATTCCATCTATTTTTTTGCAGTACGGGGTGTTAACTTAGCACCCTGCTCATGCTAGGAAAGTAGACAAGCGGCATTTCCAGCCTTTCTTTTACTTTTGCAGTTTTGAGACAAGGTCTCAATACATTACCCAGGCTGCCCTTGAACTCCCTTTGCAGCCCAGGCAGGCCTTGAACCCCTTCCTACCTCAGCTTCCCAAGTTGCTGGGACCACAGACCTACACCACCATACCTGGCTCATTTCAGCAGAAGCCAATGAAAACTGCTCATTGCCTTTCTTTCTCAAACACTAAGGTTAATGCATACCCTGATGATGGTGATAATGACGATGCCTGGCTGACTCCCAGTTTTTAACTAGAAACACTCTGAGATTGGCTATCTATAGGGACCTATCTAAAGGATTTTCTTCTTCCTTCTTCCTTAACAATTTTACTTTGAAGGACTGATTTTTTTTTTTAATATTAACGCATGTATTTGGCTGTAAGTGCACTGCATGTGCAGTACCCAAAAAAGCCAGAAGAGGGCTCCAGATCCCTTAGAATGAAAGTGCAGTTAGGGACAATTGTGAGTTGCCATGTGGGTGCTAGGAACAGAATAATAGGTATAGAAGAAGGAGAAGTTCAACTCAAAAGCACAGAAAATATATTTAACAAAGTCATAGAAGAAAACTTTCCCAACCTAAAGAAAGATATGCCCATGAAAATACAAGAAGCTTACAGAACACCAAATAGACTGGATCAAAAAAAAAAAGTTCCCTCTCCACATAATAATCAAAACACTAAACATACAGAATAAAGAAAGAATATTAAGAGCTGCAAAGGAAAAAGGCCAAGTAACATATAAAGGCAGACCTATCAGAATTACACCTGACTTCTCAGTGGAGACAATGAAAGCCAGAAGGTCCTGGTCAAGTGTTATGCAGACATTAAGAGACGCCAGCCTGGACTACTATACCTAGCAAAACTTTCAGTCACCATAGAAAGAGAAAACAAGATATTCCATGACAAAACCAGATTTAACCAATACCTAGCCACAAACCCAGCCCTACACAAAGTACTAGAAGGAAAACTCCTCCAATCCAAGGAAGTTGGCTCCATCAACAAAAACACAGACAATTGATGATCTCACAGCAGCAAATCCAGAGAAGGGGAAAACACACAAATTAACATCACCAACGATGAAAACTAAATTAACAGGAGATAGCAATCACTGGTCATTAATATCCCTTAATATAAATGAACTCAACTCACCTATAATAAGACACGGGTAACAGACTGAATAGGAAAACAGAATCCATCCTTCTTCTGCACATCTCAACCTCAAAGACAGACATCGCCTCAAAGTAAAAGGGTTGGGGAAAAACTTCCAATCAAATAGACCTAAGAAACAACCTGGTGTAGCTATCCTAATATTTAACAAAATAGACTTAAAACTAAAATCAATCAAAAGAGACAAAGAAGGATAATTCATACTAGTCACAGGAAAAATCCATTAAGAGGAAATTTCAATACTGAACATCTATGCCCCAATACAAGCGAATCCTCATGTGTAAAAGGAACACTTTTTTCCCTTTTTTTTTTTTTTTTTTTTGAGACAGGGTTTCTCTGTAGCTTTGGAGCCTGTCCTGGAACTAGCTCTGTAGACCAGGCTGGCCTCGAACTCACAGAGATCTGCCTGCCTCCCAAGTGCTGGGATTAAAGATGTGTGCCACCACCGCCTAGGTAAAAGAAGCACTTCTAAAGCTTAAATCATACAATAAACCCTACACAATAATTGTGGGAGACTTCAACACTCCACTCTCACCACCGGACAGGTCTGTCAGGCAAAAAATTAACAGAGCAATAAGGGAATTACCAAATATTATGACTCAAATGGACTTAACAGACATCTATAGAATATTCCATCCAAACAGAAAAGAATATACCTTCTTCTCAGCACCTTATGGAACCTCCTCAAAAACTGACCACATACTCGGTAACAAAACAAATATCAACAGATACAAAAATTGAAATAACCCCATGTATCTTATCAGACCACCATGGCTTAAAACTAGAATTCAACAGCAACACTAATTCCAGAAAGCCCACAAACACATGAAAATTAAACAATGCTCACCTGAATCATCAATGGGTCAAGGAAGAAATAAAGGGAGAAATTAAAGACTTCCTAAAAAATCAATGAAAATGACCACACAACATACCCAAATTTATGGGACACAATGAAAACAGTGTTAAAAGGAAAGTTCATAACACTAAATGCCTACATAAAGAAGCTGGAAAAATCCCACACTAGTAAATTAACAAAGCATTTGAAAACTTTAGAACAAAAAAAGCAAATTCACCCAAGAGAACTAGACAGCAGGAAATAATCAAATTGAGAGATGAAATCAACAAAATAGAAACAAACAATACTAAGAATCAATGAGACAAAGAGTTGGTTCTTCGAGAAAATCAACGAAATAGAAAAACCTTTATCCAAACTAAACTAAAGGCAGAGAGAGAATATCCAAATTAACAAAATCAGAAATGAAAAGGGGGACATAACAACAGACACAGAGAAAATACAGAGAATCATTAGGTCATATTTCTAAAACCTATATTCCACAAAATTGGAAAACTTAAAGGAAATGGACAACTTTCTGGATAAATATCACTTACCAAAATAAAATGAAGACCAGATAAGCAAATTAAACAGTCTTATAACTGCTAAAGAAATAGAAAGTCATCAAAAGTCTCCCAAACAAAAAAAAGTCCAGGACCAGATGGTTTCAGCTCAGAATTGTACAAGATTTTCAAAGAAGAACTAATACCAATATTCCTCAAATTATTCCACACAATAGAAACAGAAGGAACATTGCCAAACTCTTTTTATGAGGCTACAATTACCCTGATACACAAACCACAGAAAGACATTATTAAGAAAGAGAATTACAGACCAATCTCACTCATGAACATTGATGCAAAAATACTAAATAAAATACTGGCAAATTGAATCCAAGAACACATCAGAACCATCATCCACCATGATCAAGTCGGCTTCATCCCAGAGATGCAGGGATAGTTCAAAATACAAAAATGTGTCACCGTAGTCCACCATATAAACAAACTGAAAAATAAAAACCACATGATCATCCCATAGATGCTGAAAAAGCTTTCAACAAAATACAACATCCCTTCATAATAAAGGTCTTGGAGAGAGCAGGGATACAAAGAACATACCTAAACATAATAAAGGTAATATACAGCAAGCCAACAGCCAACATCAAACTAAATGGAGAGAAACTCCCAGTAATTCCACTGAAATCAGGAACAAGACAAGGTTGTCCACTCTCTCAATACCTATTCAATATAGCTCTTGAGGTCCTAGCTAGAGCAATAAGACAACAAAAGGAGATTAAGGAGATACAAATCGAAAAAGAAGTCAAACTTTCACTATTTGCTGATGATATGATAGTTTGCATAAGTGACCCCAAAAATTCTACCAAGGAACTTCTACAACTCATAAACACTTTCAGTAATGTAGCAGGATACAAGATTAACTCAAAAAAAAAAATAATCAGTATCCCTCCTGTACACAGATGATAAATGGGCCAAGAAAAAATCAGAGAAACATCACCCTTCACAATAGCCACAAATAACAAAATATCTCGGAGCAATTCAACCCAGCAAGTGGAAGACTCGTATGACAAGAACTTTAAATTTTGAAGAAAGAAATTGAAGAAGACACCAGAAAGTGGAAAGATCTCTCATGCTCTTGGGTAGGTAGAATTAACATAGTAAAAATGGCAGTCTTTCCAAAAGCAATCAACAGTTTCAATGCAATGCCCAGCAAAATTCTTCACAGACCTTGAAAGAACTGTACTCAACTTCATTTGAAAAAGCAAAAAACCCAGGATAGCCAAAACAATCATATATGATAAAAGAACTTCTGGAGGCATCACAATCCCTGACTTCAAACTCTGCTACAGAGCTACAGTACTGAAAACAGCCTGGTACTGGCATAAGAACAGACAGGAGGGCCAATGGAACTGAATCGAAGACCCAGATATTAATCCACACATCTTCAAACACCTGATTTTTGACAAAGAAGCAAAATATATCAAATGGAAAAAAGAAAGTATATTTAACAAATGGTACTGGCATAACTGGATATCAACATGTAGAAGAATGGAAATAGATGCATATCTATCACATGCACAAAACTCAAGTCTAAATGGATCAAAGACCTCAACATAAAGCCAGCCACACTGAACCTTATAGAAGAGAAAGTGGGAAGTACACTTGAACGCACTGGCACAGGAGACCACTTCCTAAATAGAACCCCAGCAGCACAGACACTGAGAGAAACAATTAATAAATGGGACCTCCTGAAACTGAAAAGCTTCAGTAAAGCAAAGGACACGGTCAACAAGACAAAATGACAGCCTAGAGAATGGGAAAAGATCTTCACTATCCCTGTATCAGACAGAGGTCTGATCTCCAAAATATACAAAGAACTCAAGAAATTGGTCATCAAAAGAAAAAATCCAATAAAAAATGGAGTACAGACCTAAACAGAGAACTCTCAACAGAGGAATATAAAATGACTGAAAAACACCTAAGAAAATGCTCAACATCCTTAGTCATCAGAAAAAATGTAAATCAAAACAACTCTGAGATTCCATCTAACACTTGTAAGAATGGCCAAGATCAAAAACACTGATGACAACTTATGCTGGAGAGGTTGTAGGGTAAAGGGAATACTTCTGCATTGCTGGTGGGAATGCAAGCTGGTACAGCCTCTTTGGATATCAGTGTGGCGATTTCTCAAAAAAGTTAGGAAAAAACCTTCCTCAAGACCCAGCAATACCACTTTTGGGTATATATCCAAAGGATGATCAATCATGCCATAAGGACATTTTCTCAATTATGTTCATAGCAGCCTTGTTTGTCATAGCCAGAACCTAGAAACAACCTAAATGCCCCTTGACCGAAGAATGGATAAGGAAAATGTAGTATATTTACACAATGGAGTACTACACAGCAGAAAAAATAATGACATCTTGAAATTTGTAGGCAAATGGATGGAGCTAGAAAACATCATATTGAGTGAGGTAACCCAGACCCAGAAAGACAATTATCATATATACTCACTCATAAGTGGTTTTTCGACATAAACCGAAGAAAACCAGCCCACAAATCACAATCTCAGAGAACCTAGACAACAATTAGGATCCTAAGAGAGAAATACATGGATCTAATCTACATGGGAAGTAGAAAAAGACAACATCTCCTGAGTAAATTGGGAGCATGGGGACCATGGCAGGGAGGCAGGGAGGGGAGCAGAAGAAAATGTAGAGCTCAATAAAAATCAATTTAATAAAATGAAAGAAGGAAGCATAAAATTGAGAGGAGGATGTCTTATGGGGATCCAGGAAGAGTTAGGAGGGAAACTTGGTATTGGAGATATTTTGTTGTATTATGTAAAAATTTTGCAAATAATAAAAAACAAAAAAAAATATTTTAAAAAAATAACCATGTTATCTTAAAAAAAAAGAAAAGGTTTGTTCTGTAATAGATTCTTGTGCAGTTTGGGTATTTTTGTGACACTATTTAAGTTGGCCTTCTCTGGAAGTTCTGCATCTTCCTCCTCTCTATGGTGGCCAGACTTCATGATATGTACAGTTATTTTCCATGACGGATCTTTGGGCTACAGTGCAGACCCTAAAGCAGTAGTGATCTTACAAATAGCCCTGGTGGATGGCCACTGATCCTGGGAGCCTGTTGTGAAGACAGTGCTGGGTCCCTAGAGAGGAAAACATGGCCATGGTCCCCATGGACTCTTCTGGGTTCATGAGGAGCAGACTCAGCCCACCCACCAGAGGTTCAGCACCGCTGAACCTAGTGTCCTGGTTTCCTTTCTGTGGCTATGATAAAATCGCATGACAGAGAGCAGCTTAGGGGAGAAAGGGTTTGTTCGAGCTTACAGTTCCAGGTTAGAGTCTATCATTTGGGGGAAGTCAACATAGGTCAGACAGTCACACCGCATCCATGTTCAGAAGCAGAGAATGAGTGCATGCCTGAGTATTGTGCTTGGCTTTCTTTTCTGTTATACAGTCCAGGACCTAAGAAATCATGGCGCCCAATTGTGGGCTTGACAGTCCCACATCAACACAGTGCAAGTCAGTGCAAACAAAACAGGCCCCAGAAACATGGCTGCAGGTCAACCTGAGCTAGATAATCTCTCACAGATACCCTCTTCCCGATGAATTCTGGGTTGTGCCAAGCTGACAGTTAAAGCTAGCCATCACACCTAGAATCTGATAGTATTGCCAAGTTTGGTCATGCTACCAAACTTACATGTTTATGGCAGGTTGTCCCACTAAGATAAAAGAACAGCTATCTGAGGAGAAATCGGCACCCTACTGATTACAAAATAGTCATTCGTGTGTGCACTAATATTTAACTTTTATTGCTATTTAGGTATATGGGTGTCTTACCAACATAGATGTCCGTGCATTACGTGTGTGTCTAGCGGAGAGCGGAAGAGGGCACTGAATCTCCTGGGACTGGAGTTATAGACAATTGTGAGCCACCTTGTGAGTCCTGGGGATTGAACCCAGATCCTATGGAAGAGGGGGCAGTACTCTTAACCACTGAGACATCTCCCTTGCCCCAATTTAATCTTCTTCTTTCTTGAAAAGTATAGTCAAGACAGAGACCATGCTTCTTAGCTCTTTTTTCCTTTTACTATGATTAAAATACTCTGATACAGAGAGAGAATTTGTCCCACAGTCCAAGGGTACAGCCCATCATGGCCGGGACATCATAGCAACAGGAGATTGAGGCACCTGGTCACATTACAGCCACAGACAAGAAGCAGAGAGCAATAAATACTTGTACTCGGCTCACACCCTTTCCCATAGAGGGTAGGGTCCCAGCCTAGGGAATGGTACCACCTTTTGTGGGCAGTTTTCCCACCTCAATAGTCTAACCAAATCACTCCCATAAGGGCATGCTCAGATGCTAACTTAAAATAGATAATCCCTCACAGATGTGCCTGGAGGCTTGCCTCTTAGGTGATTCTTGATCCTGTCAGAGTGACATTAACAGTAACCATGACAACATATTATCATCCTGACATACATTCATGACATGGGACTGACCTAGAGGCTACACTTGCAAAGTGTATAGAGTCTTAGAAGACGTTAGCATCCTTTTCGCCTGGTAAATTTTCAGGAATTAAGTGGCGAGAGACATTCCAGCCCTTCCCACTGAGTGCCTTCACAGTAATTCCTGAAATAATTGGAGGCAGCCAGAGGAGCAGTGCCCTTTAATCATGAGTGGAGAAACTGGAACAAACCCACATACTGGGGCATCCACAAGTGGGTTCCACACTCACAGAAACCAGTTACAGCTGGGGCTCTCGGCCCTGAGGTGGAGGGAACTCGGAGGAGCCAGAGAGAGTGGCAAGGGGGTTAGGTACCTGGAGGGGCAGTGATGGGCGTGCTAGCAGAAGGACAGCAGCCGGAGGGGATTTCTGTAAAGGAAAGAACTCGGGGAGAGGAATTTATTTGGATGCAATACTCTAAAATAAAGTCATTTGGGAAAGCAAAACACCCCCACACACACCCTGAGCAAAACTCCTTTGGTACTTTGCATTTTTGTGCTGTTTTTGTTTGCGCGAAGGTTTCTGAAGTAACTCCTCCAAAGCCAGTTCAGATCACATGGTTGAGCATACAGAAGGGAAGGGAATGAGATGACTTCCTTCTGTAGTCTTGTAGCTGGAAGAGCCCAAGTGAATGGTGGCCGTATGCCAGATGGAAGATGAGTCTTTTTAGTTCCAATGTATCTCTTTCCATTTTGGTTTCTTGAGGCAACAGAGTTTCCTCACAAATCCCAGGGCTCTCCTCCTCTGACCCTCTGACTGTCTCTGTTCCTTCTGCTTCCTGTGAGCCACCCCCTTTTCCCTCCCCTC